>JADBJO010000382.1:451568-456568 GCA_016801955.1 Conus betulinus
GCTCTAACAACCTCAGATCTGTTTGGAAATCAGAATGTGTCTTTTGTTTCTCATACAACCTACCAACCAACAACTGGGCACTCAGAGACAACCTCCATCCTACACCTAGAGGGTCAAGTGTTCTGGCAAGAAATGTTGGAAGGCACGTTCGAAAAAATTCTTCTGGGAGAAGCCGAGGAAGACAGTGAGATTGTCTAACCAGCGACAGGCCGGAAAATATCAACCTTACAGAGGACACCAGCCCCTCCCTGGATACAGAGACCCTTGGTTCAACATGTTCGACGTATTGAATACACAGTGGTATTAAACCAAAGACAAAGAGACCTGTTGATTTAGTTTCTGCGGAAATCTCAGTCAAGATCACTGTTTATCCCATCTTGAGTGACTATAATTCGCATATTTCTTGTTTTTCTTTGTCAAAGCACTTATATAGATCTATAGTCTGTTGTCAACTTTTTTGTGAAATTGTGCATTTTTGTTGTTTTTTATATTATCTTATCACAATATTTTGTTGTTGTTGTTGCTGGTATTGTTAGCTATTTCTTATTATCTCATTGAGTTCATTCTTAATCGCAAGGCTGTTGAGACAACACAGCGTTAATCAGGAGGGGGAAAAAATGCCGAAGAAAATGGAAAGGCAATAATATTCAAATAATGCACTGGAATTGTAGATCAATTTCCACAAATCTAGACAATCTTGTGCAGCATCTTTCATCAAATAAGTATCATGTTTTAGCTTTACAATCTCTAAATGTATTCACTAAGAAACTCCCAATCCTTAAGGGCTACTTTTATCCTCCAATCTACCAATCTGAGGATGAAAAAAAGGAAAAATCAACACAGCTATTTATATCAGAGATGTTCTGGAGTACAGGCAAATTGTACCACCCTTTCCAACAGATACTAGAAACATTAATGCCTGTGCAGTCAGAGTAAAATTTAATGAATCGCTGATTTTGAATATAGTTTCTGTGTATCTGCCAACTGGTCCAGACGAACAGAACACGGAGTGGCTACGCTCGATTCAGGATCAGAAAGAGAAATGGTTGATAGTGGGTGGTGATTTTAATGCTCATTCTCCCTTTTGGGACAAGGAATGCTGTTGGCAGGTCTATCAATAACCGTTTCGTCGAAAATGTTATTGATTCTGATTTATATCTACTCAATAATGGGAGTGTAACTAGAATTCCAGATATATTGAAACATAAGCCGTCTGCCATCGATTTGTCACTTATATCACCAGCTATTGCATGCAACTGTGAATGGGATACTGTCAAGGATACATTGGGTAGTGACCATCTTCCCGTTGTTATCAGTTTAAATGACAAACCAGTAAGTCAGGATTCAGTAAAAGATAAAATTCCCAAATATAATTACAGAAATGCGGATTGGGACAAATTTGAAAGATTGTTGTCAAAGCATAACATTGAAGAACTTCAGTCGGATAATATAGATAGTATTTATGCAAAATTCACTGAGATAATTTTGTACGCTGCTGATTCTTCAATACCGAAGTGCAATCAAATGAAAGAGAATAAATATTCAGGAAATGTTTTGGTGGAACGATGCTTGCGCAGAGGCTAAACAATTGAAGAAAGAAGCCTTTAATGAATATCTCAAAGACAAAAAGAAAGAAGAAAAACACAAAAATATATGAAGAAGGCAAAAATACATAGCAATAGAGTAAACGAACAGGCCAAACGGCAGTATTGGTCAAATTTTTGTAAAAACGAAGTTTCTGATCATGCAGATCTTCAGAAGGTTTGGAAAAAAGTGAAGGATATGAAAAATGGAGTATGCCTTCCAGAATATCCAGTACATATAAAAAATGAAGAAATTTCCTTCTAACTCACAAAAGGCCGAAGCTTTCTCAGAAATGTTTGCAATGACGAGTTGCAAAGAGGGCTTGTCAGAAAAGGATAGAGTTTTTTCGAGAGAAAGAATCTTCCAGTGAAATATACAATGATCCAATAGAAGATAACAGCCATTTTATCAATGCCCCAATCACCTTAAAAGAAATGAAAGATGTCATTTTTTCCAATGGAAATAAAAGAACTTCAGTAGGCCCAGATGGAATATCAAATGAATTAATCAAACATTTACCTGCTAATTTTGTTAACTTTCTTCACCAATTCATACAAAGATGTTGGTCGTCTGGAAATATTCCATTAATATGGAAACAATCTATTATTGTTCCCATACACAAGCTTGGTAAACCAAAATCAGACATAAACAGTTATCGGCCTATTGCTCTGACGTCACATACTGGGAAACTGATGGAAAAAATAATTTTAAATCGTCTCCTATACTACTGCGAAAAGAACAATATCATACCAATACATCAAGCAGGTTTTCGTAAGGGCAGATCAACCATCGATCACCTTACCAAACTAACAACCCAAATTAAACATCAGTTTGCCAGAAAAAAAATGTACTACTTTCTTTGATATCAAAAAAGCATACGATCAAGTATGGCATTCTAGACTACTTTATAAATTAAAATCCATTGGCTTATCAGGTTGCATGTATAATTATTTCAAGACTTTTCTAGCAGATAGATCAATTCAGACCAAAATAGGACACACTTACTCAAAATTAAAACCACTTCATATGGGAATTCCACAAGGATCAGTAGTAGCACCAATACTTTTCAATATTTTAACGCATGACCTACCATCATCTGTGTCTAATCATGTTGAATTGGTTCAATATGCTGATGATATCTGCATATGGATGAAAGTGACTATGAAAAAAAAAAACGCACTCCAACGAGATCGCTAAATTACACTAAAAATTGTATGTATCAAAGAGAACTTGATAATATAAATGGTTTTATGATTCAAAATGGTTTAACTTTGTCTCCAGAGAAATCACATATGATGCTTTTCGACTCTGGTTACGATCGAAGAGAGTTGCCTTCTTTCAATAGAAGGGTCAGTTATCAATTATGCACAGTCTGTTTAAATTTTTAGGAGTAATCCTTACATCAAAATTGTCATGGAAAGAGCATTTAGAATACGTAATGATGAAAGCTAAAAAGAGTCTGAACTTCCTAAAAATTGTCAGCAAAACAGTGGGGACAAGACATTTCCACTCTTATACATCTAGTAACAGCACTTATTCGTTCAAAGTTAACATATGCCCAAGAGGTATTCTTCTCTGCCCCAAAATACCTTTTAAAAAAAAATGCAAAGTATAGACAGTAAAGCCTATAAACTTGCCATTGGAGTTCCAGTATACATCTTCATTAAAAACATATGCTGAAATTGGTATATTACCTTTTGAAGAAAATATGAAACTTGCATCATCTAAATATGTCCTAAGGAGTACATCAGTTCCAAATTCAAATTATGATGAAGTGTGCGTAAAATCAGACACGGATTTTCCCAAAAGAGCAAAGTCGGTTGCCTCTTTAGAAACAATAGGCACTTTCACTTATGACATTTTTCAGAGAGTCAGAATCAATAAGAAAGATATATCATCTCGTGTACTGTTCACTGCAGTCCCTAAATGGGAACTACTATCAGCCTTTTTCGATACTAATTATACAAATATAAGAAAAATGATGGTCCCACTTTATCTGCTCTCTGTAAAAGCTCATATTTTTTAGCACTACCCGGACCATTTAAAAATTTACACTGATGGCTCTAAGCTAGATAATGACATGGTTGGAGCCGCATTTGTAATCCCAGCTTTAAAAGCAGAAAAGGCTTACCATCTTGGAAAACATTTTTCAATATTTACAGCAGAACTTATTGCTATTTTGATGGGTTTGAATTTTCTGCTTGATCTTCCTTTTAGTCTAGTTCAGGTATTATTTTTAGTTGATTCTAAAATCTTTTTAGACGCGCGCTACAGTCTTATAATCTAAAAGTAAGAGGTGATATTATTGCAGACATTAGTCATTCAATCCATTATTTGGCACAGCGCGGAACTAGTATCTCATTCTCTTGGGTTCCATCACATTGTAATATTTTTGGTAATGAATGGGCGGACAGAACAGCTAAAAAGGGTGCAATGAACTTAAAAATTCTGTGCATGTTAAAATTCCTTTATTATCTTTATCTGAAAGTTATTCCTTAATAACGAAAACTTGTTGGAATCATGTGAAGGAACTATTAGGAGGTTCCTTTGTAAATTTCACTGAAAAGAGGAATATTTTCAAAGTCAAACATATACATTCCTGCAATGGTGAGCTCATGTGTGAAAACCGAACACTGTCATCCCTGGTCTACAGATTCAGACTGAACGCTCTCAGATGCAAATTCAACAGTCATGTTAAGTGCGTCTGCGGTGAGGAAATAACACTGTCCTGTCCATGTTATTCTGCACTGTCAGCATTTGAAATCATTTTTACCCACTTCGATTTGTGATTCAACGGTTTCAGATTCATCTTTCAAGAATATTTTATTGAACGATTTGCTTATGCTAGATGTTGTTAAAGGCTTAAAAAAACGGAGCCCAGTTGGCTCATTGATTTAATGTTTAGAAATGTTTTGAGTATGTTATTGTTGTTAAGATTTCATTTTTGAAGGGAAATGGTAAATATTCGCAGACGTTGTGAACATCCAGTCCATAAATCGAGCCTTGTTTAGTTATGATTTCCACATTTCGCATTGTGATACAGAACATACCTCATTTGTCCTCATACGTCTGGACACAACTACCCAGTCTCTGAACACCGCGGTACATCAGTCAGGCCCTGTTGTCTTTGTTGCATATGCAGAGCCCAAATTCTGCTAACTACACGTCTGACGCTCTCTCTCTTTTGTATTACTAAAGTGCGTTCCTTATCAGATTCAGTGAGACGACATACGGTCAGCTTTTTCACCCCCGACAAAACTGGAACTTCATCTCTCTCCTCCTCTCCCTCCTCGACCATCATTTAGACCACCATTGGAACAAAATGACACAGAGGTCTCCTACCCTGAGGAGAAGACATTCGTTAAAACACTCTACAGGAGGAAATGGAAACAGCAACACCACATCTGGGGGAAACT
>JADBJO010000382.1:461568-464068 GCA_016801955.1 Conus betulinus
TTAGCACCGCTTGCCACGGAACTGGAGCCATGATATCACGCACCATCTATAAATACCCTCTCTCCCCTTTCTCTTCTCCTCCCATCCCAAACTCGCGGACCTCAGCCAAGGACGTCTGAAAATAGTTCCCCATTCCATGCAGTTCATTTTCTGCGTGCTTGGAACACAGCGGCACGTAGACTGCTGCACAGAGAAGAAAAAGTTCAGGTATGTTTCTTTGTTGTTGCTTAGGAGGAGAACGGGAGCCCACTGTCAAATTGCAAGAGTGCTCAGCTTGCACGGATGATTGTCAGGCGTTTGAACCACTCATCAGGGTCAGAGGGTCAGATGTTGATGGCTCAAAAGCCTTCTTAGTCCACGCTGTACTTCAGCTCAGGGAAAGTGAAGGCGGGAGAAGAATGAGCTTGGGCTGTGGCTTGCTTAACGTGATGCCTAAGACAGAGACAACCTCTAACGGTTCATAGTCCCCGCTAACAGGGCGAGGGAATAGAACACTCTTCTTGTCTGTGTTTATGTATACATTACTTCTTAATGCGCGACTACTAGCGTGCGCGTGAGACGCATATGTCCAGTATAGATACAGTAAGGCCGGGCCGCCAGAGGCAGATAATGCAATAAGCTGGCAGACCACCAAAGAACTCAGCTTTGGGAATAAAACGAACATCTCTCCTTATCTTTGTTTCTGTTTCCTTTCCGTTGGCTCTCAGTAACAGGTCTGGTTAGGTATCTTATCATGGAGAATAAGCGTGTGCTAAGAGTTGCTCCACAGAGAGGTTCCACGGCTAACATACATAACTCCGCCATTTAAAAAATCTCCCCGAGTCTGTCGTCCTGAGAACAAGAGCTTTACTACTATGTCTTTTAGGCAAAAACTGTGTTCTTTTAAAGGTCTGCAAAGAAAGCAACAAAGCATCACTTTGTGGGCAGCTTCAAACTCAAAATTATCTGTAAGATCATTGCCTAAGCTACATTCTCTTTACAGTTTCTCTCTATATTCATCTCTACATATTCTTTTCTATATTCCCCTCTATGTATTCTCTTCTTGATAACCTCGTTCTGAAATTACTTTGTGAAGACTGCTTCTCTGGAAATCTTTCATGGAGTCATCCTGTCTCTACAATTCCCTTTTACACCCCTCTTCCTGATCCCTTTAAGGGTCTGGGATGGGCCTGGGAACTGACTGTATGTCTTCATTGGCTGAGGGTTTGACGTACAAGACCAAATGAATCTTTCATGTCACGTGTCATCGCTCAGCTGTGATATCACACGAAAAAGAAATCAGTCAACATAATTGAAAAATACTGAGTACGATCACTAAAAAATTCACATAGAAAACATTAAAGCAGACGCAAAGAAATAACATGAGATGACGACTCGGACCGTGCAGTTTACTTCGTACAATTCCATTTAGGCTTGAATTCTTGCTATGCAAAAGATTATCAAACCCATTTCATCTAAAAGGTGAAATTATCATTACTATAACTTAGAATTTCAATTCTAGACATTCTACAAGTATATGCTGAAGGGATACATTTCCCTCGGAAAATACAGTTTACATGCTCAGAATATGTAGTTTTCTGTGCATTGTGTCTTATTCTACACAATACTCCTACGACGTGTCTTGGACCTGAGATATACGAAAATGTTCAGACTGTGACAGATTTTTTTTTTTTTTTAATCTGAAGATACTTTTCTTTCTGGTATACGACACATTTCATCGGACAACAAAGGTAATAATGACCGGTGTTTCTGGCACTTAGGATGGCATTTTTATCAGCTCTTTCATTTATCGATATTCCACAGTGGAGCGAGCATGAGTAAAACTGTCTTCTTTCACGCTGAAATAGAGAAAAAAACAACAACAGTTTTTTTTGTAGGATTTCTGAACGTTAGGGCTGATGAAACTACATAGTGCTCGGGGCGCCAGGCATTCCCGTTAACGATTTATCCCCTTTATACTGGGAAACCTAAACATGCAACAAAAACCAACCCGAAATCAAATAGACAGACACTGTAGAAGGGACAGGTAACATCCATTCTTGACACTGTGTTCATTGTTTTTACTCTCTGGTCGCCAGACTACTACCACCACAAGAAGACAACTTGCTTGCAGTAAATAGTACGAGGTGAAAATGTGTGAACATTGACTAGAACAAAGACAGGCGAATGTGCCATAAAGGCAGAGAGACAGAGGAGAATAATGAAAAAAAAGAAGGCAGAGAGACAGAGGTGAATAGTGAAGAAAAAGAAGGCAGAGAGACAGAGGGGAATAGTGAAGAAAAAAGAAGGAGAATAGAAGAAAAAAACAGTGGAGAATAGTGAAGAAAAAGAAGGCAGAAAGACAGAGGAGAATAGTGAAGAAAAAGAAAGCAGAAAGACAGAGGAGAATAGTGAAGAAAAAGAGGCAGAAAGACAGAGGAGAATAGTGAAGAAAAAGAAGGCAGAAAAAGAGGCAGAAAGACAGAGGAGAATAGTGAAAAAAGAAGGCAGAAAGACAGAG
>JADBJO010000382.1:469068-471568 GCA_016801955.1 Conus betulinus
AATGGAAGGATTTGCTGTTTTTGTCCGTTGGCTATTTCATTTACAGCACCGTTTCGCTGCCACTTTCAGAGATGTCTTGGAGACATCTCTCTCCGTTTTTAGCTATTTTTGTGTCGATTTATTGGCTTCTCCGTGCCTGTCAGCACATTTGACATATTCTGAGGCAGCCATATTGTATAAGAAATCATCAATTATGAAGGCACGTGATGGTCACCGGGAACAGCAGACCTGGGATTCCTAAAAAGATCGCACAACATGGCAGGCAGAGCAGGGGAGGAAGGCGAAAACTGGATCGAGGGGGGTGGGAGGTAGATGGTCAAATTGCACACACACACACACACACACACACACACACACACACACACACACACACAGAGACAGAGAGAGAGAGAGAGAGAGAGAGAGAGAGAGAGAGAGAGAGAGAGATACATAGAGAGAGACAGACAGACAGACAGACAGGCAGGCAGACAGACAGAGAGCAGAAAGAGACAGACACAACACACAACACACACACACACACACACACACACACACACACACACACACACACACACACACAGAGAGAGAGAGAGATAGAGAGAGAGAGAGAGAGAGAGAGAGAGAGAGAGAGAGAGAGAGAGAGAGTGTGTGTGTGTGTGTGTGTGTGTGTGTGTGTTCTCTCTCTCCATACTCTTCCTCTCCTTCTGTCTCTCTCTCTCTCTGTGTGTATCTCTCTGTCTCTTTTCTCTGCATATCCCACCTCTGTCTCTGTCTGTCTGTCTGTCTCTGTCTGTCTGTCTCTCTCTCAACCGCTGGTTTCCTTGACCGTAATCATTCACAAATTATATCGAGCTTAATCAAATTAGTGTAAACAGCCCAGTGGCAGCCGCATAATTAAAATGTCTGAATTCAACATCACTGCCAAAAAGATTTAGTTAACCCCCTGATGATTTTGTCCTCTTGGAGAAAGGCCTGAGTAGAGGAAAGAAAGAACATCCACTGAAACACGCCACGTTTGAAACAGTAACGTGTGTTTTGACAAAGGCGATCATGACACGACTCTCTTTAGCATGTTGGAGGAATCCTCACCACATGGCGCAAGGAAGAGTTTACTATTTGTTACTTTTACATTTTCTTTTATTCGTATTTGTGTGGAAACATATCTGTTACATTTTCTTCCTAAATCTTGTTGTTACATTTTGACGAGAGTTTTGGAGAGCCAGTGCTTATGGTTCTTTGTTTTGCTGAAAAGAATATTGGAGCAGCATTACTGGCGTGTTTTTTTCGAGTACGTGCAAGTAGTTAGAATCGATGCCATTCTTCTTCTTCTTCTTCAGCGTTTTCAGTATCTGGTAGCGTGTGAACTCGTTCCCTGTTGGGATACTAACACTATACTCGAGAGTATAGTCAGTTCACTCCGAATTCGTTGAATGCAGAAATTTGTGGGAAGAGGTTGTGGAAAAAGATAGCTAAAGATATGGTAGACAGAAAGGACAGTAGACGACAGTGCAGCAAAAGAAGGATACAGAGTACTGAGAGCGAAAGGAAAAGGGAACGTTACTAGCACAGAATGTACAGTAGGAGGGGAACTATTTGTACAAAAGACCTCCCGTTATCCCCACGGGGGAGATGCCATTGATGACCTGACATCTGATAAGACTCATCGTGAGTCGAAACTCGAGTCTTGCCAATCAAGACAAACAGTTCTACAATCCATGGAACTAAACAGGCCCTACTGTTGCCAGATTTCTCTTCATCCAGAGCAGTTCTGCGAGTATTCTTCTGTACAATCACCACACATTCATCCAGGCCCGCAAGTACAAAAACTCCCAATCGCCGTTTTCGTTAGTTTCACGGATCATCGAGGAACTGTTGGGGCAGGAGAAGATGAAGAAGACAGAAACAAACGACAGAAAAACGATGGATGAAAAGAAAAGGATGAAAAATGGACGGGGAAACTCTGCATAGACCCATGTTTTGTGAACAGCCGACAGAACTGGATGAACCTGTTCTTTGGTCCATTGACTGCCCATTAGCTGATGGAAAATAACATCATACTGATAAAAATAGACTACTACTACTGCTACTGCTACCACCACCACCACCACCACTACTACTACTACTACTACTGCTACTACTACTACTATTACTACCACTACCACCACTACCCACTGCTGCTGCTGCTGCTGCTACTACTACCACTACACTACTACTACTACTACTACTACTACTACTATGACGAAGACGACATGACGACGATGACAACAAGAAATGGTATTAATGATAATAATGATGAGAAAGAAGAAAACAAAGAAAGAAAGAAAAGAAAAAGAAAGAAAGAAAGAAAGAAGAGAAAAAGAAAGAAAGAAAGAAAAGAAAGTAAAAAAGAAAAGAGAAAGAAAGAAAGACAGAAGCAGAAATACGAAGAATGAATGAATGAATGATTTAATGAGGTCAGCTGACAAAGCCCATTCTCACGCAAGGGAAACGGTGGGGATGGGGCTGTTGGAAAACTAAATGT
>JADBJO010000382.1:474068-476568 GCA_016801955.1 Conus betulinus
GAAGCTCCATACCAAATATTCCACTCGGTCTTGATATTCAATGTTTCTCTAATCGGTGAAGATAATGCCCTCTGCGTTTCACTCAGGGTCAACAGCGACAACACAAACTGTATATTGTGCAATATTGCATTGTTCACATCACGTGTTCTAGGTGGAGCTCCCTTCATCGTTGCACTACGATAAACCTCTTAAACAAGGCTTTTTTTTTCGTGGCAACATTACAATATGTGCACACCCAGAAATGAAAACCTGTTCTGTGAAATTCATCTACACACACGAAAAGGTGAAAAACGTTTACCTGTGTCGTATGGGGGAATAGAAGAAAACCTTATTCGCAAGGTGAACTTTGTTTTTCTTAATGGCAAAAGCAACATGGCAGTATTCTGCTTTATTTTGTTCTCTTGCAATGACTACACATCTCGAATTGTCAATCAGAAACGTCTCTTCCTGTTATATCTGCCATACAGACTACTTTATGTCTGCCTTACAGACATCCACTTACCTTCGGCTAATAGAATCTATCTGATAGTATAAGTAACACTCCTTTCTCGAGGTTAGGCTGGGGAAGAAAGAGTTTGTGTTCACATTTGTATGCATAATAATAAAAATTGAATATCCATAGCATAAACATACTGATAACATTCATATCTTCGTTTGGTTGTTTAATAGATTATCAAAATTGGTAGTGGCCTTGTGATGGAAAAGGTGTGATTTTTTGGGTGTTGAAAATTCTACTTAAAAACTTAACAGACCTCAATGTCTTTCATCTGTCAGTCCTCACTTCTGCAGGAGACTAGAACCCTCACTGGTAGATGGAGTAGGTATATTCTTTCTAAAATGTAAGGAGAGGTGGTGGAAGGAAGGGGTGAAGCAGACTGGAAACCTCACGACAATATTTCAAACAGGGATCCAAACGATAGGCAATCTGTGTAAAACCCCTGAAACAGACTTTGCCGTAATCCAACCCAAAGAACAGCTATTATTCCATGTTAACACTCACACTGCTTGTCAAAGAGTTTGAGCCAGAACATGAAACACTGAGTATGAAATGATAGCCACTTCCCCCTCCCCTCCTCTTCTCCTCCCGTCCCAGCCTCACGTCTGCTCACAAGCGCACGCTAATCTCAGCCAGTGCTGTCTCAAAATAGTTCCCCATTCCGTACAGCTCTGGCTGCACGGAGAAAAAAACCAAGCTTACACGTGTTGTGATTTCTTTGTAGTCGATTAGGAAACAGGTGGCGTGGGGGTCTCACTGTGAAATTCTAAGAGTGTGTTTGCTTGCGTGGCTGGTGGTTGGGAGTTTGAACCATTCGTGAGGGTCGATTTCCACGGCTTGAGAGCCTTCTTTGTCCACCCGGTACTACCCGTTTAAGTGGAGGAGAGGAACAGCACTTGTAAGATTTCTGAATGTTATGGCCGCTGAGAAAGTGAGTCGTGCTAGGGGCAACATGATTCCCACAACGCTGCATCCCTGTTGAAAACAAACATCACCCAAACCATGAACAGGTCATATGGACACATGGCCAATACAGAATGGACAGAGAGTATCCACTGTGGGCAGTCTGACATGTTCACTCCCCAATTGCTCAAATACAACAGCAACAACACTTGCCAGCTACACATTTTACAAGGGGAAGATGTGAGAAGATTTATTAGACTAAAGACAGGTAAATGTGTGACAAAGACAGATAGATAGTGAACGATAGTAAAGGACAGTAAAATAGATAAAAGAAATAGAGTCAAAGAGAGTGAAAGAAAAGCGGAAACGACGAACACACAGTCTCCAGGATGTTAGGATGCAGTTTACACTGAGAGAGAGCCCCTGGCATCCCAAAGGGGACTGCAGTCACCTTCATCAGCGATAAAAAAACAAACATTATACTTAATGGCAATGAGTCAGAAAGAAAATCTTTTCGATTTTTTTGTGTGTGTCTCCATTACACAATCATAGTTTGATAGAGAGTTTACGCAGAAGTGTCACACTCAGAAGAGGAAGAGCAGAACATTTTGGCCCCATCTGATAAAAACGAGACCCCCCACCAGAAGGAATGATCCCTGGGGACAGACAACCACAGCCTGCCTCCAGAGACCAGAACAGATCAAGTGGGGTGTAAACTGTCTGGACTGTCCGGGTCTCCACCTCTCTGCCGTCCATCAGTGTTTACAGCGGAAGTCAGGAGAGGCGGAGGGGGTGACAAGACAGGTCTGGACTGAAGATAGGAGGAGGGGGTGTTCAAGGAACAGTGAGTTACGACCCCCTGATCATCCACTATTTGGGTTTAATTCCCATCGTTTAAAGATTCCCTAGTGGTGTAAAAGTGTCTGTCTATTTTATTTTCTGTCTGTCTGTCTGTCTTTGTCTCTGTCTCTCTGACCCTGTGTCTGTCTGTGTGTATGTTTCTGTCTCTCTCTGTCTCTCTCTCTCTCTCTCTCTCTCTCTATCTATCTCTCTCTCTCATAAGTGTGTGTTCGCTTATCTGTTACGCTTGGAAGTAAAGAT
>JADBJO010000382.1:486568-489068 GCA_016801955.1 Conus betulinus
CATATAATAAATCAAGCAAGAAAATCTCTTAATGTGCTCAAAGTTATAAGCAAACAAAGTTGGGGCCAGGAAACAAAAAGTTTAATACATCTTTCTTCTGCCTTAGTTAGATCCAAATTGTCATATGCACAAGAGGTCTTTTTTTAGTGCTCCTAAGTACCTATTAAAAAAGCTTCAGTGTATAGACTCTAAGGCATTCAGATTAGCCCTTGGTGTTCCATTTCATGCTTCAGCTTTAGGAACATACCATGAAGCTGGTGTCTTACCTCTTGATGACCATCGCGAACTAGCCTGCGCTAAGTACATTCTTCGCTGCTCAACTATTCAAAGTGCTAACCAAACGGAACTGGATATGAGGTCTGATGTAGACTTTCCTAAACGTGCGAAAAAAACATTCGAGCCACTAAAACGATACTCACATATTCTTCTCACTTGTTGACAAATTCAGGTATCAATCATAAAAAGCTTGCTGTGCGTTTTCCCGTAAGTCCCGTACCAAACTGGGAGCTCTTCAAACCAAAATTTGATTATAACTATACTACTATATATCTAAAACAGATAACATTAATATTCTAGCTTGCGAAGCAAAATCACATATCAATGATTGTTATCGTCACTTCGTAAAAGTCTATACTGATGGGTCTCTATTAAACAATAATGCTGGTTGTGGCTTTGTCATTCCATTTTTTTAAATTGAAAAGTCCTTTCATCTTGGGGCAAATCTGTCTATTTTTACAGCCGAATTAATAGCAATATTAATGGCCGTAAAGTACATAAGCGATTTATCATTTGACTTTTATGGTATTCTCTTCTGTGTGATTCCAAGTCAGTTCTTCAAGCTTTAGAATCTACAAAGTCAAGAAATCGTGCTGAAATCATATCTGAAATTAAAGTACTTATTCACAACCTCATGTCAAGAGGTATAACAGTTAATTTTTGTTGGTTCCTTCCCATTGCTTCATATCCGGAAATGAATGGGCTGACAGGATTGCTCGAGCAGGTGCAAACAATTCTGACAATACGGCTACTATTCATATTCCCTTGAGCTTACACGAAGGATATTCTCTTTTACAAAGAGCCTCTTTTGAAAAATTGAGGAATACTACAAAAAGAAAGTGTTCTTCCCCGAATACACAAACCCGACTCTTCTATACTTTGTTGTACGAACTCTCGAGCAAGTAATCTTTTAAAAAGGGCTACCTCAGTAAATCCAGTAAACCGTAATACAAACATAGGATTATATACAAGACACAGTAAACAACTTCTCTCCTTATTATTTCGGTTGAAAATAAATGCATTCAGAACAAAATATGTCAAGAATATTCGATGTGCTTGCGGCGCCCTTGATAATTGTACAACAACACACGTTCTATACTTTTGCCCCTACTTTGATTCCGATTTGTCAGAATTTAGAAAGGATGCTTCAAAGTGCATATTCCAGGATACCATGTCTCTCTTTAAATTTTGTACGAATTCTTACGTTAAGCCCAGTTGGCTCAATCCTGTAATTGCCGTTTCATGATCTTATTTTGTACAGTTGTTTTTACTTTTGATCTTTTTCTTTTTTTTTTCTTTTTTCTTTTTTTTTTTTTTTTTTTTTTTTTTTTTTTAATTTTTTTTTTACAGTTTAATTCTTACTTAGAGTTTCTCATCACACACACACACACACACACACACACACACACACACACACACACACACACACACACACGCGCGCGCGCGCGCGCACTCACGCACGCACGCAGCACGACACACTCGAACACACACACACACGCACACACACACGCGCGCGCGCGCGCACACACACACACACACACACACACACACACACACACACACACACACACACACACACACACACACACACACACACCTTGTCTAATATCACATTAAGTGAAAAAGACGTTAAATTGAAGAACAACACACACACACACACACACACACACACACACACACATACACACAATGTGTGCGAGCATGCACGCACGCGCGCATGTAGAGAGAGAGAAAGAGAGAGAGAGAGAGAGAGAGAGAGAGAGAGAGAGACAGACAGACAGACAGACAGACAGAGACAGAGAGAGACGGAGACGAGAGAGAGAGAGAGAGAGAGAGAGAGAGAGAGAGAGAGAGAGAGAGAGATCCTCTCTGTCACTACCTGATCTCTCTTTCTCTGCCTCTGTCTCTCTCTCTCTCTTTCTCTCTCTCTCCCTCTCTCTCTCTCTCTCTTTCTCTGTCCTTCATACCCCTCCTCTATCTCTCCCCTTCCCTCTTTTCTCCCCTTCTCTCTCTCTCTCTCTCTCTCTCTCTCTCTCTCTCCCCTGTGTCCCTCTTTCTCTTTCTCCCTTTCTCTCTTTCGCTCTCTCTGTATCTGTCTGTCTGTCTGTCTGTCTGTCTCTCTCAGTCGCTAGTTTCCTTGACCGTAATCATGCACAAATTATATCGAGCTTAATCAAACTAGTGTAAACAGCTCAGTGGCAGCCGCGTAATTAAAATGTCGGAA
>JADBJO010000382.1:494068-496568 GCA_016801955.1 Conus betulinus
CTGATCTGGACATGTCAGTTGTCCCCAAATATCAGCCCTCATTAAAACACATTCATTGCAGAGTGTCAGCCCTTAATACATGCCATGCCTGAATTCAAGACAGCTTCAATTTTTTGAGACAGCTTCAGTGTTTTTTGTGACAGCTTCAATGTTTTGTTTACTGTATGCGCATATACAGTCGATAAGACCCTCTCTTTCTTCCTGTCGTCTGCTTGGCTTTTCACTCTCCAAGTCCCTGCACTCCAACAACAGAGTAAGAAGACAAGGAATCCACAAGCCATGTATATTTCCACTGTCCTTGTTGACATCTAGCATTGAACTAATTCCTTGAACTCGAATTCAAGGATAGAGTCTTCGTTTTTTTTCACACCGAAAATTCCTTTCTCAGAAGCAAGGCCATTTCCATCTCTTCAACACTGCGTTGTTACTATCTGACCTCCACCGTAACCCCAAACGCTGAGGTGAAGGACGTTGAAGGAGTGTGGGGACATTGACGCCTTTCTGTATGGCGTGGCACACGTGACCTACTCCTTCCGGCTGTTCTCTGAGGAGATGATATATATATATATATATATATATATATGTATGTATGTATATATATGTGTATATATGTATATATATGTGTATATATGTATATATATGTATATATATATATATAACTACAATAATTACAATAAATTATCTGAGACATAAGAGCAAGCTTTGTTTATAATTCAATATGTATGTATATATATATAAATCTGAGACATAAGAGCAAGCTTTGTTTATAATTCAATATATATATATATATATATATATATTCATCTATTTATCTGTCTCTTTATCTGTCTACCTGTGTGCGTGTATGTGTGTGTGTGTGCGTGCGTGCGTGCGTGCGTGCGTGCGTGCGTGGCGTGTGTGTGTGTGTGTGTGTGTGTGTGTGTGTGTGTGTGTGTGTGTATGTGTGTGTGTGTGTGTGTGTGTGTGTGTGTGTGTGTGTGTGTGTGTGTGTGTGCGCGCGCGTGTGTGTGCGCGCGTGCATGCGCACGTTTTTGTGTGAAATGAGGGAATGTTTAAAAGAGGAAAGAATACTGATGTATTGATTTATGTCCAATATTTCAGCCTTTTTCAATGAGCTTTCTCCGAAGAAACCGCTCGCCACTGAAGTATATGTATATGCTGCTTTAGGCACCATAGGAGTCGACTTTTTGACTCCTTAGTGGTGTGAATACCACATAATTCTGGGTGGCATATCTCTTTAGCATGAGAAGGGAGGACCGCCGACATAATCAACCGTGCCTTACTGATGAATCAGAATCATCGGGCGAAAGCCCTCTGGGCAGGCAATACAAATACTTTTGTTTTCAAGACAGACAATGGTGGTTCTCATCACGTCGGTGGCGAAAGGTTCTATGTTTTACATTCTAATGTCTTCTTATTCACCTGTTTTTTTTTCTGTCACCTCCCCCCCCCCCCCCCTCCCCCCCCCCCCCCCCCCCCCCCCCCAACACACACAACCTCAACCTACTTTTTACCCTTAACCTTTGTCAAGTGATTACTTTAATGAGGGAGTTATTGTTACCCTGCACGTGTTTATCCCCACAGTGTATTTGTATGGCTTATGTCTATATAGGCACAGATAGACAGATAGGTAGATGGGACAGATAGATAGACAGATAGTTGAACGGATAGATAGATAGATAGATAAATAGATAGGACAGATAGATTGACAGAGAGAGATGAACAGATACACAGATAGATAGACAGATAGATAGGACAGATAGGCAGATAGATGAACAGATAGATAGGCAGATAGGACAATTAGATGGACAGATAGATGAACAGATAGATATATAGATAGGACAGATAATTGGGCAGATAGATAGATAGATAGATAGATAGATAGATAGATAGATAGATAGATAGATAGGACAGACAGATAGATAGATAGATAGATAGATAGATAGATAGATAGATAGATAGATAGATAGATAGATAGCATCCGTGAAAGGACGCAAACTACGCGCGTTTCAGCCAATTCCTGCTCAAATTTCAAAGAAAAAGCAGAAGCAAAGTCCCCATTTGAATTTGAACACTGCTTCCAAAGTGTTCCTGCTACGTTTAGGTCCTTTAGCAGCTCATCACTTTGGAATGAACACTGGCTGTTTATCTGCAGTGACCTTTCAGACGATGTTGCTGCGTTAGGTAGTTTTGCTGCACACATCTTTGGAATGTACATTGGCTGTTCATCTAATGTGGCCTTTGAAACAATATGTAGAATTTCATGATGATTCGTGTCTATGTTTACGAGAGAGAGAGAGAGAGAGAGAGAGAGAGAGAGAGAGAGAGAGAGAGAGAGAGTCTTTAAACGAACCAAGTGACAAGTGACAAGCCTGTTTTATTCACTGAGCCCCGCCCCTCCCCCTCCTCTCTTCTTTCTCCCGTCCTCCATCTATCCCCTTTTTACTTTGTGATTCTTCCCTGATCTTTCCACATCATTCTTAAAAGACACTTTTTTTTC
>JADBJO010000382.1:506568-509068 GCA_016801955.1 Conus betulinus
TCACAGATACTGAAACACATCTGTTGAACGCCTGTTTGTATAGCTACCCAAATCGAAATTAACGATCAAACCATGCTGTTTGTAATCCCGCCCACCGCCAGGCTAAACATCAGGGCTGAACTAAACCATAGAACGCCGACATAATGTCACAAGACTGCTGATTGACGGCGTCTTCCTTTTGCCTTTCTTATTTGGGAAATGTAGTTTTTGGATTAAAGAAAAAAAATCAAAATGGAGCTGGCAGGAAAGGAAGAGGGTTGAGAGAAGTGTTTGACGTGAATGGGTGGGGGTCCTCTGTCATCCACTTCGATCAGTCTGCCGCTGAAGTTTGTTCAGTTTCAATCTCTAGAGACAGAAAACGAATGATGATGTATCGCAGCCAAGCTTTCAGCTTATTGGCAGAGGGAGGCTTGGTATACAGGGACTACACGGATAACAAAAGTAACAAAGAAAAACATTCGGGAAAGCACAGACCTGAGCCAAGGTCTAGCGGATCCTAGAATGACTCTGTGAACCAGATCCGCGGCGCAAATCCACATGAAAAATTTTAAGGGATCGTTTTTGGGTCACATACCATCCTTCCACAAAGTCTCATAAAAATCGGGTCAGAATTTTTTTTTACCTTATCTTCTTGACAGACAGACAACAAACCAGGTTCTGTGAAAAGAAGAAGAAGAAGAAGAAGAAGAAGAAGAAGAAGAAGAGAGAGAGAGAGAGAGAGAGAGAGAGAGAGAGAGAGATGTCAAACTCCAACAGAACCAATACATCATGTACACTGTCATCACTACAAGGAATTTGTTTGGGGACGTGGCGCAGCACTTAGCAACAGAGAGTGAACTGGTCGCTCGCCATCAATATGGAATGTTTTCGGACACAGTCATGCATAATCTGGACAGTCCTATTCTCTCTAGAGACAGTCCTGTTCTCTCAAGAGACAGTCTCGTTGCTGCTTGAATTCGACCCTAAGTCTTCTCTTGATATCACAGTGAGCGTTTTTTTTTTTTTTTTTTTTTTTTTTTTTTTTTGTTAACTTGCCTTGATGTCAGTGTGAGTGAAATGCACTGTGCGCCATGTGATTTTAACTGATTGATATGAGAGAGAGAGAGAGAGAGAGAGAGAGAGAGAGAGAGAGAGAGAGAGAGAGAGAGAGAGAGAGAGAGAGATTTTGTTGTTGTTTTTTGTTTTCGACTGGTTGTTCTGTTCCGACCTGGAAAAAAAAATCTTTCATTACTGAATCTGCTAATGACTGAATCCTTGTTCCAGCTCTGAACAGCTGAAGAATCATGGCTGACATTGTTGCTGACATGGCGGTATGAGTACGCCGGTAGATGGGAACCATTCCGAGTTACCATGACAACCCAACTCCGAGGAAGGCCAAATGACCGCGCCTTTAGTGATCGTGCGTATTGGACATTATATGATGATGTCACTTCAGACAAGCTGAAATTGACAGAACGTTTTGCTTTGTGCCATGTGGCTGTTGATCATCTCTCTGTCCCAGTCTGTCTGTCTGCCTGCTTGCCTGTCTATTTGTCTGTCTGTCTGTCTGTTGACTCTCTCTCTCTCTCTCTCTCTCTCTCTCTCTTTCTCTCTGTCTGTCTGTCTGTCTGTCTGTCTGTCTGTCTCTCTCTCAAAGTTTTCTGAGATCTCTCTCTCTCTCTCTCTCTCTCTCTCTCTCTCTCGCTCGCTCTCTCTCTCCATCCTACCCCCTTTTTGCGTTCATCTTCTTCATCATCGTCTTCTTCTTCTTTATCTTCTTCATCGTCATTGTCGTCACTTCCATTTAGTTCACGATTTTGTTTCTTTTTCTTGTACTTTTTATCATTATTTTGGCCTACTCCTTCTGCTTCCCTTTGTCCTGGTTCTTCTTTTTCCACCGCCTTCTTCTTCTTCTTCTTTCTTCTTCTGAATTTGTTCAAGTCTACAGGATCTGTCGACCATGGATTATGGGATACTTGACCATCTGTTGAAAGCATTCCTACACCCTCAACGAAGAGTTCAACACGTGCATGTTTGCACACATGTTGAACGAGGGGATTAGGGAGCGGTAGACGAGTTGGGGAATCACCCACCACTCCCCTTACGCTGGTATGACGGCTGATTCCAAATGACAAAGCTTTCTCCTACACTCATGTCACAAGACAGCTGACTTGTCACGTTTCCTTCTTTGTCTTTTTTTTTTTTCTTGTGTGTGTGTGTTTGGAGGGGGGGGGGGGGGGGGGCAGCTGGTCTTTAGATATAAAACAAATTGTCAGAATGCACTGAACAGAGAAAAAAAGAACAGAAGCGAGAGAAGTGATAGAGAGTAGTAGAGGCGGAGAGTACCCCCTGTAACTCCACATCCATCAATCTGCCTCTCAAGTTTGTTCAGTTTCAACCTCTTGAGAGAGAGAATGAAGGATGATTTATTGCGGTCAAGCTTTTAGCCTGTTCATGCACGGAGGCTTTAGATGCAGGGACTGCATGGATGACAAGAGTAAACTGCAGAGGCATTCGACGG
>JADBJO010000382.1:514068-516568 GCA_016801955.1 Conus betulinus
ATACTAGTTGTGGTATATCAGTGGTGGGAAAGTGATGCAGTATACGGGTTGTGCTATGTTAGCTGGAGAACACTGATGTGGTATACCGACTGTTGCATACTGGTTGTGATATTTTTGATGCAGTGTACAGGTTGTGGTATCTAGGCTGTAGGACAGTAATACATTACATCGATTGTGGTAGATTGGTTGCGAGATAGTGATGCAGTATACACTTACTTACTTAGGCCCATAGCTCAAGGGTGAGCATAGGCCATCGACAACACTCCGCCATCGCACTCGGTTCTGGGCTGCTCGCTGAATGCCTGTCCATTTTGGTCTCCTGCCTCTTTATCTCTGCCTCAGTGTCTCGCCTCCAGCTGCTGCGAGGTCGGCCTCTCTTCCTTTTCCCCTGCGGGTTCCATGTCAGGGCTTGGCGTATGGTGCTGGATGCTGGCTTCCTGAGAGTGTGTCCAATCCAGCCCCACTTCCTCCGCAGAATCTGCTTGGCCACTGGTTCCTGTCCTGCTTGTTTCCATAGATCTTCATTGTTGATTTTTTTTGGCTGGCTATCTGATTTTGAAGATGCGCCTCAGACTTGTGTTGACGAAGATCTGAATTTTTTGCTGTATTGCCTTGGTCATTCTCCAAGTCTCGCAGCCGTAGAGCAGAACCTACTTCACGTTTGAATTGAAGATACGCAATTTTGTTTGTCCTTCTGATCTCTCCTCAGGCCAGATGTTCTTTAGCATGATGAATGCTGCTCGCGCCTTGCCTGTCCTGGCCATGATGTCTCGGTCGGTGCCCCCCTGCTTGTCAACTACGCTTCCCAAGTAGACAAAGGAATCTACTTCCCTGATGGGCTCGCCTCCGACTGTGACTGGGCTGCTGCCTGTGGTGTTGATCTTCATCAGCTCGGTCTTCTTCTTGTTTATCTTGAGCCCTGTTCCTGCTGATGTCTCAAGGCGGGTGGTCTTGTGTGCAGGATGCAAAATACAGGTTGTGGTATATTAGTTGTAGGACATGGATACAGTATACTGATATTAGCATATTGGTTGTGGGATACTGATGCAGTATGCAGGTTGCGATATATCGGATGCAGGAAAGTGATGAATTATGCAGGTCGTTATATGCCAAATGCAGGATATCCGTGCAGTATACAGGCTGCAATATACAGAATGCAGGAAATTGATGCAGCTTTTCTGATATTGATAATGTTGGATGCAGGATATCAATACAGTATGTATATGTAGCTTTCAATATATTAAATGCAGGATATTGATGCAGTATACTGGCTGTCATACATTGTATACCGGAAACAAATGCAGTAAACAGGTCGCCATATATGAAATGCCGGATGCTGATGCAGTATACAGGGGGTATTATATTGGTACGGGATATCAACAAGAGGCATATTTTTCAGTATATCAGTTGCAAATCAATTTGGTATATAGGATATAATATACCGATGTGTTCTATAAGTTGCAGTATAATTATAGACATGGTGTATAGGCTGCGCGTTATATGGATGTGGTATATAGGTTGCGGTATAATGGCAAGACAGAGTGTCCAACCTACAGGTCCCGAAAGAACCCAGCATTGAGTGTACACTCATCAAAAGCCAGCTCTGATGGAGAGGACACGTTGTCCGTATGGAGGACAGCAGAATTCCAAAGATGCTGCTCTATGGACACAACTGAAGGAAGGACAATGTGACCAAGGAAGGCCTCCCCAGAGATACAAGGACACCGTGAAGGCCAACCTCAGAATCTGCAACATCGACACTGCTTCCTGGGAAGATGTCGCCCTTGACAGAAGACAGTGTATCCAGGGCACAAAGACACTCGAACGCAACAGAACAGCTGCCATCCAGGAAAGGAAGAACGGAGAAAACGGGGCCCATCCTTGCAGAACTTCACTCCATGCAACGTCTGTGGAAGACTTTGTTCCAAGAATTGGTCTTCATTCCCACATGAGCTCCCACGTCAGCAGATGACCTGTCTGCCTACTCACCGTCGGACACGATGGGAGAATCCATCATTATCATATTGATGTGGTGTAGGGTTGGAGTTTTTTCATTGTGAAATCTAAGTTGAGCTTGGTAGACAAGAACAAGAACAATATTTGTTCCTTTTGCCCTTTGGGGTATGGAAGAAGGGTGAGTTTAAAGCAATAACAGGAAAAGGAAAACAAACAAGCCAAAATAGCACATGAATTGCTAGTTGATGCTGACACAGACCAAAACTTTACAACAATTGAGATAATCTAATATACTTTGACAATAGAAGCATTTATTTTCGATAAGTAGAAGACATCATTTGACAAAAATTAAAGACAGATTTTTTGGGGAGAGAAATGTTTTTGGAAAATGCGGGTTGCGCAAAGTAATGTATGGTGAACATTCCATGATGATAATATGAAATTTATCACCTACTGCAGACATGTCACATTTATTACATAATCTTTCTTCTTTTGGAATAGCAAATCCACGATCTAGTTCAATTGATGACTATGATTAGAACAT
>JADBJO010000382.1:536568-544068 GCA_016801955.1 Conus betulinus
GAGATGGAGATTTGAAAGGGTGCAAAAGGATCGAGAATGGAAAGGGTGCAGATGGATGAAGATTGGAAAGGGTGCAGAGGGATGAAGTTTGGAAAGGGTGCAGATGGATGAAGATTGGAAAGGGTGCAGAGGGATGATGAAGTTTGGAAGGGGGTGCAGGGATAGAGACTGGAAAGGGTGCAGAGGGGGGATGGAGACTGGAAAGGACGCAGAGGACGGAAAGTAAAGGGTGCCAAGAAATATTTGGATTTTTTTATGAAGTCTATTTCAAATCGTCAGAAAAATGATTTAAAACAAATAAAAAAACACATGACAACAACAACAACAACAACGACTTAAGACCACTAGAAACAAAATATATGTGGAAAAAGGAGACAAGTTTCAATTTCTCGACAGATGGAAGGGTATACTAGACGACCTGACAGAAAAAGAAAACCAGGCACCACCATTGATCGAGCCTAGGAGCCAAGAGCCTGTCAAACTAAAATACCCCCTGTTCTTCGTCGTTCGCTCAGACGGAAACGAAAGTGACGGGGCTGAATACTACAGTCCCCTATTTCTCCCAACCTCTACTTTGGCCTGCTGATGGATTCACTCTGATTGAATTTAAAAGCAGTCGCGATAAGCAGGGAAGGACAGAGAGGTCGGGGAGGGAGGAGGTGGTGGTGGTGGGTTGCGAGAATTGCCCCTAAGGTTCCAGAGAGAAGTGGATGGAACTGTCCGCTTTGTCTGATGGTTACTTTCCGCGAAGGTGCCAAACTTTGTTTATAGAACGACAGTTTCTCTCTCTCTCTCTCTCTCTCTCTCTCTCTCTCTCTCTCTCTCTCTCTCTCTGCCTCTACTCTCTTGTGCCCTCTACTCTCTTGTCTCTCTCTCTCTCTCTCTCTCTCTCTCTCTCTAAGACAGTGTGTGACAGACAGACAGACAGACAGACAGAGAGAGAGAGAGAGAGAGAGAGAGAGAGAGAGAGAGAGAGAGAGAGAGTGTGTCAAGATGCTGAACATGTGAATTGTTTAAATTGTGGGTTTGTGAAGGACTAAGTGATTATAGACAGCGATACTGGATATCCAAGTTTTCAAATTATTGATTTTTTTTTTTTTACAAAGTTACATGTCAGTTGGCATCGGCAGTGTATGATAACAAATGTTTATCATATTTGCCATTTTGATTAGTTCATTATTATGTGAAACATTTAGAGGAAAAAAAGTTTACTTTGCATTCGTTTGCCCCTGAACTACTGCTACTAGACACCAACTTACCCCCACCCCTCACTCCCACCTCTTCCACTTTCTTCCATCCTCTTGCTTCCCACTTCCCTCTTCTCCTCCTCGTCCTCTTCTTTTTTTTTTTTTTTTTTTGTCTTCCCCACCACTCCATCTTACCTCCCACCATCTTCCCTCTGTTCGTCACACACCACTTCTCTCCCTTCACTTTCCTCACCACCCATGTTTCACTGGTTGGCCTTCCAGCTCCAGAGAAGTCAATGGACTGTGGAATTCATGGCCAGCAGAAGACTGCGGGTGAGGGGCGGCAGATATTGATCTCCTCTGGTACAACTACATACATTCGTTTCTCTTCCCCTTTTGCAAAATCTGCACGAGTTCTGACGGCGATCTGTCCTGGATTCTGCGTTTACACAGTGTTCCTTTTGAAACGATCTGCTTCTCTCTCTCTCTCTCTCTCTCTCTCTCTCTCTCTCTCTCTCTCTCTCTCTCTCTCTCTCTCGTTCGTTTGTTCGTTCTCTCTTTCTGTCTCTTTCTGTTTAAATTGGTAGCTTTATATCATTTGACTCTGAATCTGAACATGCAAAGCAGGTCCTAGACGGAATTCCGGCATCACTGGGTCGATGGCAGGATCCAATCAGAACACACAAGGCGACACAAAGTACAGCAGCTCGACTTGTGATTTCCTCAAACCGTTCGACGTAAGCCAGGGATGGTTGGGAAAAGGGGGAAGGGAACGGGAGTCACTTGGGAGGGGGTCTCATAGGTATATCCAAAGTTAGTGAGGGTATTTTATGTGTGAGAGGATTTTTGTATGGCTGTTGTTATTTTGTATTTTACACACACACACACACACACACACACACACACACACACACACACACACACACACACACACACACACACACACACACACACACACACACACACACACACGCGCGCGCGCACGCACACCCACACATGTGGAAAAGGCTTTAGGAATTGAAAGCGAGAGGAATGGGAGAGAAATAGAATCCGAGAGTCAGCAGAATCGCTGTCTGTCTTCTACTGTGCTCATGTCATCGTTTTCCTTCAGCTGGCTCTGAGTGGTCAAATCTGCAAACTTGGCTGTGTTGACTGGTTTCAGAGTTACCAGGCTCATGTCAGTATCTGTGTGCCACTGCTTTTCATTAAAGTGTGTGTGTGTGTGTGTGTGTGTGTGTGTGTGTGTGTGTGTGTGTGTGTGTGTGTGTGTGTGCGCGTCTGTGTGCGTGTGTGTCTCTCTGTGTGTGTGTGTGTGTGTGTGTGTGTGTGTGTGTGTGTGTGTGTGTGTGTGTGTGTGTGTGAAATACAAAATAACAACAGCCATACAAAAATCCTCTCACACATAATAAAATACCCTCACTAACTATGAGGGTATGAATGCTCTGCGACCCCCCCCCCCCCCCCCCCCCTCCAAACTCACTCCCGTCCCATTCCCCTTTTCTCCACCATCCCTGGCTTACGTCGTCCTCCTCCCCTCCCAACTCCTACTGTCTCCCTCTCCGAACGTATGCGTTTAAGTGTGTGTGTGTGTGTGTGTGTGTGTGTGTGTGTGTGTGTGTGTGTGTGTGTGTGTGTGTGTGTGTGTGTGTGTGTGTGTGTGTGTGTGTGTGTGTGTGTGTGTGTGTGTGTGTGTGAGTGAGTGTGTGTGAGTGTGTGTGTATGTGTGCGTGTGTGTGTGTGTGCGTGCGTGTGTGTGTGTGTGTGTGTGTGTGTGTGTGTGTGTGTGTGTGTGTGTGTGTGTGTGTGTGTGTGTGTGTGATAATACAAAATACCGTCTGCCATACAAAAATCCTCTCACATATAGAATACCCTGGTTGACAGTGATGAGTCCACGGTCTTTCACAGCTTGACGGGACTAGCAGTGCCTGCAGTGTCTGTATCACACACTCCATTTGAAACTTGGCAAGTCGAAAGGGTGATCTACAGAAGTTTACTGCAGACATGTCATCATTAAACTTAAACTTTATTAGTGGCTACCCAGCCCCTAACTTCTTCAATGCAATATGCTTCGATGCTCAAAAGCACACATCTGGGTGCCCGCTGGTCTGGCTTGAAATACTTGCAGAGACATCATCAGCGAACAGCTGACAATGCAAATGGCAGAGTTGTGACTACTGTTGCCCTTGCAGTGAGGACAGGATCTGTCTGAGGACCAGTCCCTGAGGAACGCTACAGGAGAAACTGGGCGTCAAATGGCTCAGGCTGGTTGCCGTGAGGTGCAGGAATCTCTTAGAAAAGTAAGAGGTGAACCACTGAAGTTCAGAGCCTTGACCTAGGCTTCATCTAACAACCTCTGGATGGTGATGAGCTTTGGTAACAGGTGGTCCTCTCGGTTGGCTTGGTGGAATGAAAAAAACAACAACAACAACAACAACAACAACAACAAGAAAACTGAACAAACAAAGTGGTACATCTTGGTGAAAAGAAGGGATGAGAAAGGGGCAAGAAAGATTGAAAATATACGCGTGCACTCGTCAGTCTTATTCATTATATATACGATAATTTTTACTGGGTATAAAAAAAAAAAAAACATTCGCACACGTGTACACATGCAAGCGCTCACATATTCTTCCTGTTATAGCAAGAGGATTTATAAACAGAAAACAGGCACAACGAGAGAGAACACAAATGTATTACTTCTGTACCTACACTCATTTGTTATAATGTAACATGCATTCTAAAAACCAAATGGAAAACCATTGGGAAAATGATTTAGAGAACAATAGCATACCCCCCCAAAAAAAAAAAAAAAAAAAAAAAAAAAAAAAAAAAAAAAAAAAAAAAAAAAAAAAAAAAAAACAGCAAATACCATAAGAGACTACGTGACAAGCAGACACTTTCCTCGATTTCTCAACGGATGAAAGGGAAAGCTGGACAACACGACAGGAAAAGGCAAACTGGCATCAGCATCGATCGCACCCAGGAGAGCCAAGAAGCTGTCAAACTACGCTACATCCTTGTTCTTCGTCGGTCGCTCAGACAGAAACGGAAGTGACGGGGATGAATGCTGCAGTCCCTCTGTTCCTCCACCCTCTACTTTGGCCTCCTGATGGATTTACCCCCATTGAATTTAAAGGCAGTCGCAAGTTAAGCAGGAAGGGTAGAGGGGTCGGGGAGGGAGGAAGTGGGAGGCGGGGGGTGGTGGCGAGGAGTGGCTTTTGCCCTTGATGGTTCCAGAGATAAGTGGATGGCACTGCCCACTTTCTCTGACGGTTACTTTCGAGGAATGTGCCTAACTTTGCTTATAGTAACAGCTTCTTCTTATCTCTCTCTCTCTCTCTCTCTCTCTCTCTCTCTCTCTCTCTCTCTCTCTCTCTCTCTCTCTCTCTCTGTGTGTGTGTGTGTGTGTGTGTGTGTGTGTGTGTGTGTGTGTGTGTGTGTGTGTGGTGTGTACGTGTACGTGCGTGTGCGCGCGCATGTGTGAATGAGCGCGACTAGCCATCAACATTGCCAGAGATATAAGTATTCTTTCATTTTGTGCTTTTTGTGAAAGATTGATTGGTTGTAAATGACCAGACCGGATTTTCAAAATTCATGTATTTGTGGATTAAACTGCCTGACAATCTAGATTACTCTGCCTGTGAATTGGCACAGGAAATGTATAATGACAAAATTGAAAGAAAAATCACGGTACTGCTAGATGAAAGAAAAAAACAAACTACAATGCCTGTTTGTCATTTGTTCTTTCATACGGCAGAACAGTCATTTTTCTGTCAGTATTGTTCCAGTTTCCACACCAATCACCTCACCTTGAAACCGCCTGTAGTGAACAAAAATTGAATTGGTGCATCTAACAAATCTCTTGAGCATTTTTGTCAGAGAAGGTCGAATAATTGTAATTTAACTTGTTAATTATATATCTTTGAAAAAAAAAATCAAGAGAAAAAAGAGGTCATATTTGTTTGCCCTGGAATTGCTGATATTAGATTCTAAATCACGCCACCTCCACCCCTCTCTCTTATGTTTGTCTTCTTCTCTCTTTTTACCCCCCCCCCCCCCCCCCCCCCGCCCCCACCATCTCACCGCTATTCGTCACACGCTATCTCTCTCCCTTGCCTATCTTTAGAATTCATCTTTTAATGTTTCACTTTCCCAGCGCCAGAGGAGTCAATGGACTCTTGATTTCACGGCCTGTAGACGTTTAGTGTTGAGGCCCGACAGTTAGCGGTCTCCTCTTCTGCATCTCCATTTCTTTCCAGTTCCCCTTTGCAAAATCTGCATGAACTCTGGAGGTGATCTCTCTGGGATGATTCAAGTGAGGTGAAAGCATTCACAGAGTGTTTCTTTGGAATGATGGCTCTTTGTCTGACTGTCTGTCTGTCTCTGTCTGTCTGTCTGTCTGTCTCTATATCTCTTTCTCTCCCTCCCTCCCTCCCCCCTCTGTGCTGTTGGTTGCTCTCAGGATTTACATTGTTTGACTCTGAATCTGACCGTGCGAAGCAGGTCTGAGATGGATTTCAGATATAACGGGAACGATGGCAGGAACGAATCAGAATACAGTGGCGACACAAAGTACAGTAGATGGATTTATAATCTCCTCAGCCCTATGACTGAAATGGGCCATGTGGAAAGGGCTTTAGAGGATGACAGCAAGAGACAAGGGAGAGAAACAGGATCCGAGGGGATAATTTCACCAGTGAGACTGATGCTATCGGCATCATCACCATTCGTCTTCTGATCTACTCATGTCATCGTTTGCCAGCGGCTGGCACTGAGTGGTCGAAGATGCAAACTGGGCTGTGTAGCTATATTGATCGGTTTCAGATTTGCCAGGCCCATCTTCTGTGTGTTTCTGCTTAATATTGACGTGTGTGTGTGTGTGTGTGTGTGTGTGTGTGTGTGTGTGTGTGTGTGTGTGTGTGTGTGTGTGTGTGTGTGTGTGTGCGCGTGCGTGAAAGAGAGAGACAGAGACAGACAGACAGAAAGAGAGACACAGAGAGAGAGGAGAGGAGAATAGAGAGAGAGACAGAGACAGAGACAGAAACATACAGACATAGAGACACAAAGACAGAGAGAGACTGAGAGAAAGAGGGTGTCTGTGTTAGCTCTGTAAGATGTGTTGTGGCTACATTACCAGAAAAATCTATTTATAATGTGGCTGTCATTCAGTTCAAAATGTTTCTGTAGAAAAAAAAAATGCATTTTAGGGAAAAACATGGTTTACATCAATAACAGCGATACTCAAATTAACTATAACAACAACGACATGCACTAAAAGTGACAAAGCAACGGCCACTTTCTCTATTTCTCGACCCACTGAAAGGTATTTTAGACAACATGATAGAAAGCAGTAAACCAGCACCACTATGTGTTAAACCAAGGAGCTAAAATCCTGTTGAACAAAAATATGTCCCTGGTCTTTGTCCTTTGTTCAGACAGAAAGAGCAGTGACTTGAACAAATGTTGCAGTCTCTCTCTCTTTTTTTTTGTCAGCGCCTATTTCGCCTGTTTGGAAATTTAAAACCGGTCGCAGGGAGAGGAGAGAGAGAGAGAGAGAGAGAGAGAGAGAGAGAGAGAGAGAGAGAGAGGAGAGAGAGAGAGAGAGAGAGAGAGAGAGAGGAGGAGGGCAGGGAGGAGGAGGAGGGAAGAGACTAAGGGGGCCTGGGGGGAGAGGGGCGACGGGGGGGGGGGGGGGGGGGGGGGTTGGTTGCAGGGATGCGACGAATGGAGTTTACCCTTGTAGTTTCCAGAGATAAGTGGATGGAAACTGTCCACTTTCTCTAGAGTTCTTTTTGAGGGATGTGCTGAAGTTTGTTTACAGATGTGTGACTCTCTCTCTCTCTCTCTCTCTCTCTCTCTCTCTCTCTCTCTTCTCTCTCTCTCTGTGCTATTGGGTGCTCCAGAGCTCCACATTATTTGACTTAAACTGACTATGCAAAGCAGTTCCTAGATGGAATTGCGATATAAGTGGATCCATAGCAGGAACGAATCAGAACGCAGTGACGACGCAAAGTACAGAATGTCGATTTACAATCTCTTTGGCTGTACGACTGAAATGGGTCATGTGGAAAGGGCTTTAGAGGATAACAGCAAGAGACAAGGAGAGAAACAGGATCTGAGGGATAATTTCACCAGTGAGACTGATGCTATCGGCATCATCACCATTCGTCTTCTGATCTGCTAATGTCATCGTTTGCCAGCGGTTGGCACTGAGTGGTCGAATATGCAAACTGGGTTATAGCTATATTGATCGGTTTCAGATTTGCCAGGCCCATCTTCTGTGTGTTTCTGCTTCATATTGAACGTGTGTGTG
>JADBJO010000382.1:549068-554068 GCA_016801955.1 Conus betulinus
CTGTCTCTGTCTGTCTGTCTCTCTCTCTCTCTCTCTCTCTCTCTCTCTCTCTCTCTCTCTCTCTCTCTCTCTCCTCGATGTCCTGATCAGGTGTGATCCACTTTCATATTTGACAAACAGAGCTGACGGAAACCATGTCGCCGTGGCTGCACTCAAGTCTCGTCTCATGTTCAGATGTTGAGGATTGATTGTTGCGACTCGTTTGCGTACTGCACTTCAGCTTCCCATTATCACTGGTCTACTAACGTGTGTTAATGAACAGGGGGTTGTTCAGTTATTCCCTTTCATGACAGGGGATGGCCTCTACTCATACATAAATCATCTGCATCTGAATCTCTGTCTGTCTGTGTGTCTGCCTGTGTCTTTCTCTCTCTCTCTCTCTCTCTCTCTGTGTGTTGTGTGTGTGTGTGTGTGTGTGTGTGTGTGTGTGTGTGTGTGTGTGTGTGTCTGTCTGTCTGTCTCTCTCTCTCTGTCTCTCTCTCTCTCTCTCTCTCTCTCTCTCTCTCTCTCTCTCTCTCTCATCCGTATGTAGACAGAAGCTGGAAATTTGTTTTTCCAAGCTCAAAGCTCGTTGCCGCTCCTCCCCAACAACGCCTCTGTAATCTGAGATCCTGCTGCTGCCAAAACCCATCATTGAAAACTTGGTTCCATCTCAAAGAAGAGCCTGCAATGTATGGTTCTTCCCGATTCTCCTGTAACAAATTGACTGAAGCAAACTAATTTAAAAATGCAATCGCTGAAAGACACCTGATCTTCAAACTATACGTGTGTACAAAATGACTGATGATCTGGTCCCACAATGCCTCAAAGATGTCTTACTCGGGGCTCCTATCAAGGCAGCTCTAGTCTAGACACTCTGACAGATATATTCAAACTAGTTTTCTTTTGTTAGGTGCATTTCTGTAGAAATGTTTTCCCTAAACATGAAATTAACGCTTTTGTCTGTTAACTTAAAAAAAAAAAAAACACCTTCTTAGGACAAGTCCATACTGTGTAGCACAGCCTATACTGTTTCATATACACGTATCTGTATGGACGTCTGTAATACATCTCACCGAACGAGTTTATTTATCTCCTCGTTCGCTTAAAAAATAGAAAAATAAAAAAAAACAAAGAAAAACTTCGTGACGATTCTTGATATATTCTTATATAAAAGCGACTCTGCTAGGACTTCTTGTGAATTTGGAAATTTTGTGTGTTTTGTGAACAATTGAAAACAAAACTGTATTGAATTTGTAGCAATAAATTTTCTTTTCGTTTTCTTTTCCGTTTTCCTTCTTTTTCTTTTCTTTCTTTTTTTTTTTTTTTTTTTTTTTTTTTTTTTTTTTTCTTTAGACGCATCATCTTCCGTTCCACACCAGTGGCATTATGACCACGCTGCTCATTCTGGCTGTTTGTTTGAAGCACACCCCAGCACCGGCAATCCACAGGAAGCAGTCAATGTTAAGTCATCATGAGGCAACCCACTAGAGGTGACACTCCACTGCTCCTGAGTTACTTTGGATAATAATCAGTAATGCCCTTCTGACGACAACTATTGCTCAGTCGCGGAGCCAGTGTGAGTGATTCTCTCGTCTGGAGGGCCGTCGCGTCCGTCCAGCGACAGCCCCATGAGTCTTCCAATACCAGTGATCCCCGCAGAATCAGGGCGATGACATAGACGTAGAGAGGAAACTGAAAATGATATCAACATGAGAGCAGGGCATGAAGGGCCACAGACTTTGAGACTTTTTTAAAAAATGATAATCGATGAGGATACGGATGATGAACATGATGTTTTAGATTTCCGTTCTGGTTTGAGACTGCAAGATAGGGCTGTGTTCTGAGCTTACTTTCATGATATATTCTGGGCGTCAATCAGGCCTGAGAAATACAGACACCTGCAGAGTTGGTCAGAAAATTTGAGCACCACTCTCAGATACGCATCCATTTAGTGGCTAAAACTCAACTGTGTCTTCCCTGCCGAACTCATAGCAAACTTCAATTATGAAGTTCGGTCATTTTTTAAACTTCTGAACCAGTTTGAAAGAACTTTAGTGGGAAGATAAAGTGGGGCCAAGAAACAAGCCCAATACATCATGGAGCGGATCCACTGAGGTGTGGATCCACTGTGTAGATCCATTCAAAAGGCAAAGATCCTTTCAGCGAGAAATCTAAATAAACAAAATAAAAATTGTTCATGATAACCCCGGCAAACAACGTGGACAAACGAATCACACGACAAAGAACAGCACAATACAATTGTCATGTGATTCGTTTGTCCACGTTTTTTGGGTGAGTTCTTGTGCAAACACTTTCTAAGATTTCACACTGAACTCGAACACCGCCAAGCTACTGTTTGCAAACTAATTACCCTCAATAATAAAATGGAATTTTAAACCTTGCTATAAATGAAACTTATCACTTTGTATTTTCCATATCCTATGAGAAAAAGAGCAATAGGAAGTAAATCTTTCACTCTGTAACTACTATTACCTCCCCTGAAGGAAAAATGAATTTTCGTGATAGAGGTTTGCGCTCTCCGGAATGCTTTAATATACTACTTTTTTCTTTTTTTTCTTCTTTCTGTGCATGTTTTCCCTATGAGAATGGACATTCCTTCTGAAACTTTGCCAGGGACAACTCGAGTGCCACCAAGTATTTTTCTGTTTGCTTGTTAGGGACAACTTGAGTGCCTGTAAGTTTTTTTTTTGTTTGTTTGTTTTGTTTGTTTGTTTGTTTGTTTTTTTGTTTCTCCGTGCATCAATCATAGTGCACCCGAGACCTAAGTTTATCGCCTCTTCTGAAAGAATATGCGTTAATCAACACAATCCGTATTCTCTGTACCTATGTCTTCCCCACCCCACACACACCTACCATTCTTCTTCACTCTCTCCTAACCCCTCTCTCTCCATCCGGCCCATTCTCCACATCATCAGTGTGTATCTTCCCATCCGGCCCATTCTCCACATCATCAGTGTGTAATCTCCCCATCCGGCCCATTCTCCACATCATCAGTGTGTAATCTCCCCATCCGGCCCATTCTCCACATCATCAGTGTGTAATCTCCCCCATCCGGCCCATTCTCCACATCATCAGTGTGTAATCTCCCCATCCGGCCCATTCTCCACATCATCAGTGTGTAATCATCCCCCATCATCAGGGGTAATCTCCCCATTCCGGCCTATTCTCCACATCATCAGTGTGTCAATCTCCCCATCCGGCCCATTCTCCACATCATCAGTGTGTAAATCTCCCCATCCGGCCCATTCTCCATATCTTCATCAGTGTCTCATCTTCCATCCGGCCCATTCTCCACGTCATCAGTGTGTAATCTTCCCATCCGGCCCATTCTCCACATCATCAGTGTGTAATCTTCCCTGTTTTTCTTTTCCCACCCCCACACACCTCTTTATTTTGTATCTCTGTATTCTTGTTGCTCCTTCTTCTGCATGTCCATTTGTCTCTCCTTCTCTGCCTGTCTGTCTGTCTGTCTGTCTCTTCACTTCATCAGTCTGTAATGATGATCATTCAGCTCCCTCCCCCCCCCCCCCCCCACACCTTCCTCCCCCCCTTCCATCATCCACGTCTCCTTTTCCTTCCCTACCTCTCTCCTGTGTCTCATCAGTCACGTCTCCCTTTTCCTGTCCACTGTTACAGCAGTGAATGGACTCAGTCTCACCAGACAAAAGCTCTGTCCACTGTCCCAGCAGTGAATGGACTCCTGTTCTCACCGGACAAAAGCTCTGTCCACTGTCACAGCAGTGAATGGACTCAGTACTCACCGGACAAAAAGCTCTGTCCACTGTCCCAGCAGTGAATGGACTCAGTGCTCACCAGACAAAAGCTCTGTCCACTGTCACAGCGGTGAATGGACTCAGTGCTCACCGGACAAAAGCTCTGTCCACTGTCCCAGCAGTGAATGGACTCAGTACTCACCGGACAAAAGCTCTGTCCACTGTCACAGCAGTGAATGGACTCAGTACTTATCGGACAAAAGAGGAATGCCAGCAACGCACGGTACACATCGATTTTCTTCTTCCCTCCCTCCCCTCCCTCTGAGACCTTTCGCTGCGTGTGTGGTGTGTGTGTGTGTGTGTGTGTGTGTGTGTGTGTGTGTGTGTGTGTGTGTGTGTGTGTGTGTGTGTGTGTGTGGTAATCTGTCACTGATTCAGGTCAGCTTGTATTGTGTGGAGAGAAAGGAAACGCCTGTTTAGTCTGGGATAGTGTGCTGTCAGTTAACGTGAAAGACAGACAATGACACAGAGAGAGAGAGAGAGAGAGAGAGAGAGAGAGAGAGAAGAGAGAGAGAGAGCGAGAGAGAGAGAGAGAGAGAGAGAGAGAGAGAGAGAGAGAGAGTGTGAGAGTGTGTGTGTGTGTGTGTGTGTGTGTGTGTGTGTGTGTGTGTGTGTGTGTGTGTGTGTGTGTGTGTTTTTTATTCAAGATGCCTTACCACTACTGACTGGGGAACTCAACAGTGGTAGAGAAGTCCAGAAACGGTCTCTCAGAGTGCACATTTTTGGCCATTCTTGAATATCTTAGAAACCTAAACCAGACGCCTTTAAAACCAAATGTAGTACGAATGTTTCGTGTCTTTGAGGTCAATGGTTCATCATCCAACATGCCCTTTAGCTCAGCTTTCAAATTATCTCGCCATATGAGTGAAACATCACTATTGATCATTCTTGTCAGTTCCATCTGTTGCTACACACTCTGCTCTTTAGCAATGGGCTATCTAGTATTTGCCTTTAATTTTTAATCATTTGTTCGCAGTCAAAAGCACATTAGCGCATCGATGTTAATGGAAGAGATATAAAAACTGAATTGAGATATTTTAACGAGATTTGATTTTTTATTTAGAAAGAGAAGGGGTTAGTTGCCGCCAAGGACATAGACAAAACAGGTATAGGACAAGACGCGATGCATTTCGACTTCTTGGGACGAGGAACGAGAAACCACCTATCTGGTCATGTTGGAGCTCGTTATTGTTACTTGTTTTTTTGCCTGAAGAAGACCCAAGA
>JADBJO010000382.1:559068-561568 GCA_016801955.1 Conus betulinus
CTGGGGAACATAGACCTGGGGGAAGATAGACCTGGGGGGGGACATAGACCTGGGGGAATATAGACCTGGGGGAATATAGACCTGGTGGAACATAGTGTCCCCCCCCCCCCTTAGAGAGGTGTAGATGGAGCTGTGGAATCAGACTGATGATGAAGAGCCCCAGTGGATATGTACCGTGAGCAAAGACACAGACTTTCACCGTTTCCATCACACACCCCCCCCTCCCCCCTTTGACAGCCATGACCACAGAAATAAACTGAAAGAAGAAAATTCTAGAAGCGGTTCGTGTACGTGTGAAAACAGTCATGAGTAAATACTGACAACTGCAATGCTAAATATCCAATTTAAAACTCGTTTGAGAATGACATGTGTTCTCACAGAGAGAGAGAGAGAGAGAGAGAGAGAGAGAGAGAGAGAGAGAGAGAGAGAGAGAGGTGGGTGGAGAGGAGGAGGATAGGAGGGCAGGGATAGACAGACGGAAAGAGAAACAAACAAACGAACGAGCAAACAAACGTAAACAATCGAACGAACGATGCCCAGCAAAGAAAAAGACTGCTCAGTGTTCACTGTAGACGACCCACGTGCGGGGATATCGTTGGTGAAAGAAAGGAGAGGAGGAGGAGGGAGAGAGTGAGGAGGGGAGGGAGGAAGAAGGGTGCAGGAGGTGGAAGAAGATGGGGGGAGGCGCTTGGGAAGGGGAGGACAGACAGACAGACAAATCCCTCTAGTGCACCGGTTTCCATAATGCATTTTAATGGAACATCTACATGCCGTCCATTGCCTCTGTCTGTCTGTCTATCTCTTTCTCTCTCCCTCCCTCCCTCTCTCTCTCTCTCTTTCTCTGTCTTTCTCTTTACAGTGTAGTAAAGCCAGGTCGATGTCTTGGCACCATTGCGCTGTCAGTGTAGGCTGGAGTCCGTTCCTCGTTCATCCCCCTTCCACCCATCCTTACCCACGCTTTGCTTTCTCTCTGCTTCAAGGATCACCATTGGCGAGACTGAAGATTGTCCAGTTCTGTCCTTGTCAAAAGTGAGATAGAAATGCCTGGTGAAAATATAGAATGCTCTCTCTCTTTCCCTCTCTCTCTCTCTGCTTGGGAGAGAGAGAGAGAGAGAGAGAGAGAGAGAGAGAGAGAGAGAGAGAGTATATTTTTATTGCTAACAGGATTATTTTTTATCAGCTCTTGAAAACTGTTGATACTTTATTGTCCTCATTATCGCTGTTCATGTGCCAGTGTTCATCCTTTGGATTTGGTTCAAAGGCAAGATAAAGCACAAGTGCGCATATGTGGGTGCACCTTTAAAATCTAATATTAAATGTCGCCAAATCTTGGCTACATATGTGCGTGCGAGCGCGTGATTTGCTCATGTGCACGAGCACCTATATGTGCATATCTGTATGCAGGTGATTTTCAGTTATTTTCCTCTCTTCCTTTCCCAACCAGAATGCGTTTGCAGACATGTTAATCCCGGTTGACTTGGTGGGTAGTTCTCATTTCATCCCCCCCCCCCCCCCCTTTTAATTCCTTTCACCCCAGTCCCCTTCCCCCCACATCCTTCAACCCTTCGCCTGCCTCCGTGCTGCAACCCTCCCTCTCCTCCAGCCTCTGCTCAACATATCAAGCATTTTCACAGCCTTGTTGACCCCTAATACTCATCCCAGATTGCCACGTGCGTGCCCCCCCCCCCCCCAACCCCAGTGGATCAGACCCCAAGCCCCTAAGATCCCCTATGAGAAATACACCACGGGAAAATCAGTCTACTGTTTCCTCCTATGTCAGCACAGACCCTTTGCGCGGTGGGGAAGACATGAATCATGGAGGTACGATCGCTCCGTTACGTTTTGATCTGTCACGTCCGTGTGTTAATCAACGTGCTCCTTCAGCTAGCTGTTCACTTATACATGCAATCTCTCAACCGTTAGTTAGTTCCACCGTTGGTTCATCTATCTATTGTGGTCTTAGTTATTCCATTCATTAGTAGATCTTCGTTTCACTTAACCAACCCAAGCAACTGCCCATTCATTCATTCATTCATTTCATTTTATTTATTCTTCTGGGTTAGCGATTGATTTATTGATTGATTTGTGAACATAATTTGTTAATCTGGTACCTCATCTGTCATTTCAAAGTTTGACCGTCCTATAGTGTTTGCTACAAAGCAGATGCAGGGTAGGAAAAAGAGAGAGTGCTAGACATCACACCACTAGTTCTCGTCCTCTCTCTAGCTCCTTCCTGCCTTTCATAGACTAACAGGGAGTGTAGACATAACAACAGTGCTCGTCATCTTCTTCAGACCACAAATAAGTGCGGGCATCACATCACATCTCTCCCATCATCTGCTACAGACCAGACGGGAGAGAAAAACACCACATCCTTATTCTTCCATCATCTTCCACAGGAGAATAAACATCACATCATTACTCTCACACCATCTCCTACAGTTCTAGAAACCCCTCCCCGAAACGGCGTGAGTGGCGCTTCTGTTTCCACATCAATCAA
>JADBJO010000382.1:566568-569068 GCA_016801955.1 Conus betulinus
ATTGGATCTGCCTTGCATGGTGATGGTAGTGCGTCAACAGTGGGGACGCGGTCTGACAGGAATTCGACCAATCAAGATTTAGGCTGGTTATTGTTTAGGGATCAGTCTGACTTTATTTTCATCTCCTTTCTGTTTGAGACTCGTGGGAGTTGGGGTGTTTTCGCCTAGTACTGGATTCAGGACTCATCAACATGAAGTTGCAGAGTAAAATGATGGTGGTAGTTTGGATGGTATAAAAAGACACAGAAGAGATGAGGAAGAGGATGTAGGGAGAGAGAAAGAGAGAGAGAAAAAAAAGTGGGGAGAGCGGAAACAAAAAAGAGAGAGAGTGAAAGAGAGAGGTGGGTGCATGTATGTATGTATGTGCGTGTGTGTGTGTGTGTGTGTGTGTGTGCGCGCGCGCGCGTGAGTGTATGTGTGTGTGTATATGTGTGTGTGTGTGTGTGTGTGTGTGTGTGTGTGTGTGTGTGTGTGTGTGTGTGTGTGTGTGTGTGCGCGCGCGCGTGTGTGTGTGTGTGTGTGTGTGTGTGTGTGTGTGTGTGTGTGTGTGTGTGTGTGTGTGTGTGTGTGTGTGTGTGTGTGTGTGTGTAGTGTGTGTGTGTGTGTGTGCTCGTATGTTTTCTATGAAAAGGGGAGGCAATGGAGGGATTCACACACTATAGTTTCACTCTCGGAAGTGACAAGTTTGTGAGTATAATGTTCACAAAAGAAATTTATGATGAAGCTAAACTGGAACTGTAAACGTGAAAACAGTGGCCGAAAATAACCATCAGCTGTTTCTCTGAAAACGAAGCAGTATGAGACTTACAACGCTGAAACCGTGCCTAGAGAACTGTCCACCCTAGTCCCCCCATCTCCTGTGCACACTCCCCAAATTTCATCTTCCACCATACCCACCCACATCCCCTCCACCGGCTCCCCAGAAAAGTGAAACAAAGAGGACGTGAAAATGTGTAAGAATGATTTAAAAAAAACACAAAACAGGAATTCGAACGAGAAATCCAGTGTTTTGATATATGCGAAATCAAGGATTGAAACCACACTGTGAACCCAAATCGTCTCCTCTTATTAACAACGCTTTGAAACATTTCTTCTTTTTTTTTTTTTTTTTTTTCTTTTTTCAAAAAGATAAGGTAATGTTGCTTATAGCCCTGCCGACCGCAAAGGACCATATCAAAGCTGTCACTGCGTTGAAGTAACTTACAAGTCATATAGAAAATCATTCACAAAACCCTTTAAAAACACACCTCCCAAAAACACACCACAAATTGTGTTAAAAATCTTTTCTCCGTAAAATCTTCCTTCACCTATCCCTTGACATCGTCTATTGTCGTTGGGGCACCCCTGATGATCCGGCCACCACTCTCCTCCATCTGTCCCTGTCTTCCACCGCTCGCTGAGATTCCGCCAGGCTCATTCCAGTCCACTCTCGGATATTGCCTTCCCACCTCTTCTTTTGTCTTCCTCTATTACGGCTTCCTCTGACTGTCCCTGGTAGGATTGTCTTTGCAAGGCCTGCTAAAATCTTAGAGCAGCTGAAAAATGTTAATCTCTTCACAAATTCGACGATCACGTCAGGTGGGACATCTCTGAGCAAGATTTTCATGGAGTCTGCTGTAAATGTTTATGTCGCACGTCGTGCAAGTCCCGACACTCTATAAGAATGTTTCACTGTGAGTGGTACACGATACGCAATGCACCACGGAGCGTCTTCACCTCTCAAAAGATAAGAATGGGTGTAAACGGAATGGTCTGGTGATCTTTGTGTCATTGACAGATTACAGCATCTGTTGCTTTTCCAGTCTCTCCCATCTTGCCTGTTTGTGCTCATGCGCAATACGACGCCTGAATGCCTTGAAGGTTTGCCTTTATCTTTATGCTTGCGATTGCGCTCCACTCAAAATTCATCGGACTTCGACCACAATTTTCTTGTCCAAACATCCTCAAGTTGTTTAATCACCAGAGTGTTGCAATTTATCATTATAGGGAACTGGAAACCAGATATCAACCCTCCCCGCCATGCGATACTGGGCAGGATGGGACGGGTGATTAAAAAATAATCTAAATGAAAGGACTCTAGAGCTATTACACAGGTATAAATGCTATCAACAAACTACAAAGATAAGTGCCATGGGCAATATCTCTCAAAGTACAGCCAATGATGTCAGAACCAGAGAGCAGACGTATCACTGTCCACTTCTATGGAAATCCTGAGCATGGGACATTAGAGTTTTCAGTTAATAATGGAGCTACTGCTCTGTGGCAGTGAGACGAATTCGATGGCTCTGCCTCCCCTAGCTGTTGTTAGCAGGCCAGCAGTAGGGCTGTGATGTGGCAGGAATGAAGCCAATGGAATTTAGAACGATCGTCGTTTTATGGGTTTGCTCAGTTGTTTGTCTTTCTGATTCACTCGCAGCAGATCCCTAGGGACTGATGTGTTTTTCACTGGGGTATGTCTCAGTTTAGTTGTGAGATCTGACAGAAAGTCGAGAGCCCCATG
>JADBJO010000382.1:579068-586568 GCA_016801955.1 Conus betulinus
CCTGTGTGTCACAGTCTTCCCAACCACCTGTCTGTGACGGTAGACAGACGGTCACTGTCCTGTTGGATCCATTGTGCTGTCCTGTGTGTCACAGTCTTCCAAACCACCTGTCTGTGACGGTAGACAGACGGTCACTGTCCTGTTGGATCCATTGTGCTGTCCTGTGTGTCACAGTCTTCCAAACCACCTGTCTGTGACGGTAGACAGACGGTCACTGTCCTGTTGGATCCATTGTGCTGTCCTGTGTGTCACAGTCTTCCAAACCACCTGTCAGTGAAGGTAGACAGACGGTCACTGTCCTGTTGGATCCATTGTGCTGTCCTGTGTGTCACAGTCTTCCAAACCACCTGTCTGTGACGGTAGACAGACGGTCACTGTCCTGTTGGATCCATTGTGCTGTCCTGTGTGTCACAGTCTTCCAGACCACCTGTCAGTGAAGGTAGACAGACGCCACTGTCCTGTTGGATCCATTGTGCTGTCCTGTGTGTCACAGTCTTCCAACCACCTGTCAGTGACGGTAGACAGACGGCCACTGTCCTGTTGAATCCATTGTGCTGTCCTGTGTGTCACAGTCTTCCAGACCACCTGTCAGTGAAGGTAGACAGACGGTCATTGTAAGGGAAGATAAGATGGAATTACAGGGAAAACTCTTTTTTTCCCAGCTTCAAACAGGGCTTGCACAAGACGAAACGAAAACAGGTTCCAACACGGTCCTGATAATGACACGACCTCTCTCCCTCCAGTAGCAAAATGAGGCGACTGCAGGCGGAAATTGAAACAAATTGTGAATTAATGTTAGTGGTGACGTACCGCGAAAAAACGTAGACAAACGAATCACAAGACTAAACACGACGCATTTCGACTACCTTGGTCTTCTTCAGGCAAGATGCAAAACAATCAGGACAACGAAAATGAACAAGCAATCCCTCAACTTCATCCACGTCGGCGCAAGATAGGCGCTTTGTCTCCCCCTGTTTTAACCCCACACCCATCCCCTCACCCCACCCACCCCCCACCCCACACACGCCCTGCTTTCCAAAGTCTCACACAAAGACATCATCCACTAATATGGCCCACAATGGAATAAACAGGACTCCCATCGTTCTGGCACCACACCAGCAGTCTCTGGAGTTTCTAGAATTCAGACTGACACGCGAATTCATTGATTAGCCAGCGTGACGAACATACTTTTAGCGTCACTGTTATAGGTCATAAGGGAGAGATCCGGTGGTCTGGTTAAGCTGGCCGAAGCACTGTTGGCCACAGTCCAGTGAGGACTCAACTGCCCTCCTCCCAACCGAGCGTTGAACGGAGACAGAACTCGTGAAAGTCAGTGTGGCATGACGATCTGATTCCCCGAGAGAAAATCTGGAATTGAAACCACCGCCTGATATGAAAACAGTAGGGTCCAACGCACACGCCCTTCTTAAAAGACAAGCAGGCTCTCGCGACCCACTGTTCAAACAGTCTGGTCGATCATTAAGAGCTGATTGGTGTGGCGATGGAGAGCGCCAGACAAGGTGTTGCAAGGAAGGGGTTTAGAGACCTCAAATGCGTTTGGCATGGGGGACGAAGTAGAAGACCAGCAGCTGTGCTACAACGCGAAATGTAACAATGTAGCGATGTCCACAAAATACGTAACAATGCAGCAGTCGGGACGAAGAATTAACAATCATTACGACAATTATATTACTGCGATGACAATGGCACTGCCAGTGTTAGGTAAGTACCCACAGTCTGACCAGCGCGTTAGGCTAATGCATGAGTCTGAAATCTGCAAAGTCGTAGCCACTAGACCCTCCCTGAAATTCTCTCATCTTAGTCATTAATTGTTGTACCCATCAGCTTTATACCATGGGCAGTGTGATTTCGAAATTATGTGGACTGGTGTCACGTATCTGGACTAGTCCGCACGCAGTGACGATTCCCTGAGTAAACTGACTCTGAAACTGAAATTGAGATAGTTACTGCTAATAGTTAAGGGTAGCTTTCTATCATAATAAATAGTGTGTGTGTGTGTGTGTGTGTGTGTGTGTGTGTGTGTGTGTGTGTGTGTGTGTGTGTGTGTGTGTGTGTGTGTGTGATGATGATGATGATGATGATGATGATGATGATACTGATACGGAAGTCTAAGCAAACACTTTTTAATCAAAGGGAGCTCTAAAAATTTTACAACCAAACAGATTTACAAGATCAAAGACAGCCAGAAAGAAGATCATTGTGTGAATACGTGTACAGTTCATTGAAACAATTGATCAAGAAACGTGGCCCTCGCTGTCACTTCTCTTTCATACCACTTCTAGCAGATGTCATCATGCGAAATTCGAGGCTTTACTGATTGTGAACGAAAGACCAACCAAACGTCAGAACACAGGTCAAAGTATGTCGTTCTGATGGTCAGAATGTTTAGAATGCCATTAACATGAGGAGAAAATGACGTTCCACGATGAGACACAGTGTCTCTTGCGTGTGCGCTTTCGCTAACAACTGCCACTGCGTGTGGCTGGGATCCTTTAGTTGTATTTGAGGTTTCTTTTCTCTCCGACCAGATCCATCCCAAGGCCCTGTGTGTTGACAGTCTTCCGTGTCATCTGTCTGTCAGATTAGCTGGACGTTAGGGTGGAACACGGAGAGAAAAAAAAACACCCTGAGGTTACGTTTGAAAAGAACCGCCACAGATACGGATAAACAGATACCAGGACAAAACATAATGCATTTCGACCTCTTGGGTCTTCTTCAGGTAAAAACAAACAACATTTAGGACGATGAGGTTACGTGATTCAAAAATGAAAACGGAGGCAATGTGTTTTCAAAATGAACAACACAGATTTGACCCGAACGTGATCTTGATAGGATTCCTCTTAATTTTTCCAACTCAAGAGAGATTCTTACTCCACCCCACTTCTCCACCCCCAGCCCCCAGTCCCCTCTCTTTTCTCTCTCTCTCTCTCTCTCTCTCTCTCTCTCTCTCTCTCTCTCTCTGTGCCCGACTCTTTTCCCTCTTACGTGTCTGAATTACACACCCTCTGCTCAATTCTTTCTCGTCCCCCTCCCCGCCTCATCCGCTTGCGCACTCGTAATGGAGTAAGCCGGCCAACAGGGGAAAGGACACGGGCATCCCACTAGCCTGGTGTCCAGCCAACAGTTCCAAGAGAGAAGGGATTTCAAACCTGATATGCATTTCAAACTCGATATGTATTTCAAACTTGATGTGCATTTCAAACTTGATGCGCAGTTTGCTTAATCACAGAGTTCGGCTCACGGACTTACTTTCTGCTTTACACAGTGTTGCTGACGAGAGGGGCGGGGTTTGCTGGTTTAGCTCCTCTGGACATCGTTAACTCTCTGTCTTTCATTAAACCCATGAATTGATTCTGAATGTGCCACGAACTGTTAGAAGTGTGCCCCTTGCCTGATGTGGCGTGGGTGCTTTACTTTGAGTGACTAACAGATGGGTGCAGGGAAAACCTTTCAACCTACTAGTAATTAAATTCAGGTGGGCGTGAAGTTACCATGAATGCCAGGTTTACTTTTTTATACAAAAGAAAAAAGACTTCTTATCTCAAAATGTTTGAGAGAACAGCAATTTGAAGGAACCGGTTTCCACCCAATACTGGATTACACCTTCAGAGTGAGGGTATGAGCCATCTTGTTTTGGCAAAAAAAAAAACAAAACACTGACATAACTCCCAGATCACAAAAGCTTAAGTTGACAAGCTTTTGTTACTGTGACCACAACCATGAAGTTTTGAGAATTAAAGGTTATGAAATGAGAATAAATGTTGTTGAAAGATGACATAAAACATCGAGATCGAAATATGAATGATGGAGGTCACTGTTTCCATTGTGTAGGACAAGGACAAGACAATGAGGCAGTCAGATGCAGACCAGATAATGAGGCAGTCAGATGTGGACAAGATAATGAGGCAGTCAAATGTGGACAAGATGATGAGGCAGTCAGCTGTGGTGTCTGCGTCCTCTGTGAGTGTGTAGAAGGCAATGAGGAGGTAAAGTTGTCGCAACTTTATTCATCTGTTGTCTGTAGAAAATGGCGAGGCACTCATGATGTTATGTCTACCTCTGCTTCTCTTTACATCCCAAACTTTCAAATAATAGTCGAGTTATTGCGTAAACAATCATTGCCACCAGTCAGTCAATGAATTAGTCAGTAACCAGAAGAAGAAATGACTGACTGACAGTATGAAAGAATGAATAAGCGGATGAATGATTGGGAAGATTGGATGAGTGATATGATGGTTGGAAAAGATAACACCACAATAAGCATATAAACAAACAAACAATGGAGCAAACGGATGACTAATTGCATAATTAAGTGGACAACTGACTGAAGGAGCACGTTGATTTGCACACATACGTGAGAGATCAAAATGAAACGAGACGATCGTATCACCATGACCTCTGTCTTAGCCATCGCCAAAGGTTTGTGCTGACATATGTGAAAACAGTGCATCGATTTTCCTGTGGTGGCATTTTTCATAGGGGATCTTAAGGGGCTTTGGGGCCGTGTCACGCCGACAGCTTGGCGATTTGGGGTGAGTATTAGGGGTCAACAAGGCTGTGAAAATGCATGACGTGTTGAGCTGGGGAGAGGCTGCGGGAGAGGGAGGAGTGCAGCAGGGTGGGGGGTGGGGGAGGATGGGGGATAGAGAGTGCGGGGGCGGAAGTGTGATGAGGGAGGGGGGGGGGAGGAAGGAGGGGAGGAAAACGACTCCCGCCCACCACATCAACTGGAATTAACATGTCAGCGATTGCGTTGTGGTTAGGGAAGAAAGTGGAAAATAGCTGAAAATTACATGCCTAAAAATATGCGTGGGTGCGCCCTCGAGCACACGCGCAAATCACGCACTCATATGCACTTGCTTATGCAGGGTGCAGATACGTTTAATATTAGAGTATAAACGTGAACCCACTTGCACAAGGTTGTGTCTAACACTGCAAGGTTATGAATGGGAACACGGACAACAAAAATAGGAGAGTATCGACACTTAGAACACTTGAAAAGAAAAATCTGCATTCACACTAGATATACTCTCTCTCTCTCTCTCTCAAACACACACACACACACACACACACACACTCACACACCACACTCTCACTCACACACACTCACACAACACACACACACACACACACAGAGGGAGAGAGAGAGAGAGAGAGAGAGAGAGAGAGAGAGAGAGAGAGAGAGAGAGAACAATCCATATCGACATTGAAGTCCTATCCCCCTTTTAACAAGGACAGAATCTGACAACCTTCAAGCTCACCAGTGGTGATCCTTGCAGCCGAAGCAAAGAGTAGGTGGAGATGGGGGAGGGGGAATGAACGAGGTACAGACTCCCTAACCTGTATTGGCAGCTCAATGGCGCCAACACATTGACCTGGTTTTGTTGTGGTGGTCATGAAGAAGAGAGAGAGAGAGAGAGAGAGAGAGAGAGAGAGGAGAGAGAGAGAGAGAGAGAGAGAGAGAGAGAGAGAGTGCAGTGGCATGTAGATGTGCCATTAAAAATGCATCATGGAGACTGGGTACACTGGAGGGATTTATGTGTTCGCCTGTCCTCCCCCCTCCCCACGTCCATCTCCACCTCCCTCCATCTCCTGCACCCTTTCTCCTTCCCTGCTTTCCGCCCCCTCCCTCCCCCTCCTCTGTCAACAGCGCTATCCGCACACACACGGCACGCGTGCTCTGGTTAGGAGTCTACAGTTAACTCCACGTGGCCCTCCTCTTTCGTTTGTTTGATTGTGTTTCTGTTTGTTCGTTTCGTTCAACTGCTTTTTCTACTCCCTCCGTGTCCGTCTATCCCTCCCCCTTCTCTCTGTCTCTGTCTATTTATCTATCTGTCTGTCTGTCTGTCTGTCTCTCTCTCTCTCTCTCTCTCTCTCTCTCTCTCTCTCTCTCTCTCTCTCTCTCTCTCCCTCCTACTACTACTACCCTTTTCCCAATATCTTTCTAGGTATTTTCATACCACCAAAACTGCCACCTTTAACCTACTCTGAAAATTGTACATTGACGAAATCTGAATCTGGACCAGGCAAAATGCACGAACCCCCAAAGAGTACACGGGAACTAGCCTACATCCCCAGAAACTGAATTCCTGTCAGACTATGTTCCCACTGGTGACAGACACTAACAACACCCAGGGAAGGCAGAGTCACTGGAGTTTGTCTCAAAACAAATGTCCCGCACAGTGGTACCATAAGATTCCACTCTAACAACTGAAAACATTAGCTTCTTGCTGGCATGTTGTCACTATGATTTGGACAACGATATGTATGAGTTTTAATGCTCCCATGCCCAAAATGTGGGTGGCAGTTGGAATGAGATTGTTCGTTATACCCACCTTTTGAGTATTGAGGTAGAGTTTTAAGGATACGTGAAATGTATTACAATTTTAGTCTTTTCATGTTGACTTTTTTCACTACAAACCATGTAGCATGAAATATTGTGGAGATTGCCGCAGAGGGAAATTAGTGAACAGCTGAGACTTTATTTTCTTTTAAATATGTTGAAATCTTTAACATCACCATTCGTTTCACGAGTCTTAGTAACCTAAACATTGTTCTCAATTCAAGAAATGTTTTGTTTTTTCTCGCTGTTGTAATCATATTTGTTTAGGAGTATATTATAATGCTCATCATAGTAATCCTGTGATCCAGTAATTCAGATTGTGGTATTTTTATGAACATTTTAAATGTTAAATCATTTTCCAAACACATACATTACAAATCAATTACATAACATTTGATTACAAAAGAACACACTCTCACACACACACACACCAAAAGGCCATTGAACAATCAAACATCCTTGTACACAAAGCAAAAGGGGGACCGGGGGCCGGTGGGGGAGGGGGGGGGGGGGAGTTTGAGGGTAAAGGGATAGGGGAGGTCCATTAACATTTTCATATCAGTTTCGAAAACACGCAATTGAACTAGATCTTGATGAATGTGGTGGTTTACAGATTAAAATACATACATATATTCTACTTTGAATTCTAACGTTCAAACTAATCAAGTTCTGAATTGTAAAAAAGCCAAGTTAGTTCAAACTGTGCACAAGTTCCATTTACAATTGCCATGTAACGTTCTAAGTAATATCTGTCACTCAATAATATAACAAAGGTTTGTACATGTGGTTGTGCATTTAGCAATTTAGATTTGTCGATGTACAATTTTACAAAATAAAATGATAGATTTAAAACTAGTGTCTGTCTGTGTATTCTGCTTGACACCAACCAATGCAAGTTCGTTGTCAATCATAAAATCATGACTATGTGAACATTTTCGGGTCAGCAACTGCTGAACATTCATCCAAAATCGGTGTGTAAATAATACGACAGTCAACATCATACTGGAAAACGTCCGGTCTTCTTGCTCACAAAATTTACGTAAAGAGTTTACGAAACGACGCCAGATTGTGGTATTTCTGTTGACGACAGGCTTTGTGATACTTTTAAGCTTCCAGGCAAATACCAACACTTTTGT
>JADBJO010000382.1:591568-594068 GCA_016801955.1 Conus betulinus
AGAGAGAGAGGAGAGAGAGAGAGAGAGAGAGAGAGAGAGAGAGAGAGCAATCGTTCCAGAGGAAGAGGAATACTCTGTAAACGCTTTCAGCTGACCTGAATTCCAAAACAGATCGCTTTCAGAACTCGTGCAGATTTTGCAAAGGGGCTATGCAGCTATGTGGAGGCACAAGAGGGAAACCACTGTCTGCCAAGCCTCCGTCCCCAGTCTTCTGCTGGCCATGAAATCAACAGTCCATTGACTCCTTCAGAGCTGGAAAGCCCAAACATTTGAAACATGGATCGGAGGGAAAGCCAATGCAGGGAGGTAGCATGAACGAGGGGAGACGGTGGGAGGGAGGGGTGGGGAAGAAAGAAAGAGAGAGAAAGAGGGAGAGGGAAGAGGACGCGCAAGGGAGGAAAGTGGGAAGCCAGTGCATTGAAAGAAGAGAAAGAGTGAGGGAGGCGGGTGTGTGTGTGTGTGATAATTTGGTATCTAATATCAGTCATTCCAGGGCAAATAAATACGAATTTTTAAAAAAAAAAAATCAGATTATGAATACTTGACTCCGCCTAGCGCAAATGATGATAATATTTATCGTTATGCTCTTTCAATGCTAACTACTATGCATTGTAAAATAGATTGTCAGGCAATCTGATTCATTGATAAATATTTCGAACACGGAGGTCCAGTATTACCATGTACAATCAATCCAGTTTTACAAACAAACAAATAAAAAAAAACTCAAACCTGCAGCATCTTTACACACACACACACACACACACACACACACACACACACACACACACACACACACACAGAACACAGAGAAAGACAGAGAGAGAGAGAGAGAGAGGAGAGAGAGAGAGAGAGAGAGAGAGAGTGATGATGATGATGATGGTGGTGGTGGTGGTGATCTGTATTTGCAAGGGTAACAGATAGACAAATACAAGGGTTTTTTCATCTGGCCCTGGTCCTGGTGAGAGACTAAGTGAGACTAGCAACTAACTAAACATAACTAGCAAATAAAACTTACAAAACTTTTAACAAGCACATACATCTTCAAAAATACATAAAAATCTGAGAGAGAGAGAGAGAGAGAGAGAGAGAGAGAGAGAGAGGAGAGAGAGAGAGAGAGAGAGAGAGGAGAGAGAGAGAGAGAGAGAGAGAGAGAGCAAACAAAAACGAAACTGTCACTCTGTAAACATAGTTTAGTACAATCCTTGAAAGGAACCATCACAGAAAGTGGGGAGTTCCATCCACTTATCTCTGGAACCTCTAAAGGGCAAAATCCACTTCTCGCCACCCCTCCCCCCCACCTCCTCATTCCCCGACCCCTCTACCCTTCCTGCTTATCTTGTGACTGCTTTTAAATTCAATCGGAGTAAATCCATCAGGAGGCCAAAGTAGAGGCTGGAAGGAAAAAGAGGGACTGCAGCACTCTCGTTTCTGTCTGAGCGACCGACGAAGAACGGAAACGTAGTTTAGTTTGAAAGGATCTCAGCTCCTGGATGTGATCAATGGCGGTGCTAGTTTCCGTTTTTCTTTCATGTTATCAAATATACACCTTCATCTGTCGAAAGAAACCGAAGAAATTTTTCTGTATTTCATCATTATTGTTGTTGTTGTTGCTATTATTGTTGCAGTTGTTGTTGTTGCTGTTGCCAAGTTGGATTATGCTATTAGTTTAAATTAATTCCCGATCTTCTATTTTCCCTGTTTTCTTTTTGTTTTTTGCTTTTTGTTGTTGTTGCTGAGAATATTTTGATTAAAAATACAGCATGCTATATGTACAACTTTGCTGAACATTATGTGTATGTTCTTTTCCGCACATTTGCTTCACTGAATCCTACAGTGCCCAACAAGCAGGACAGTGGGCGTGCACACACGTTGCGGATTACGTTATAACATATCAGTATACGCACAGAAATGACAGTCTTTTTGTGTGTCGCTTTCACTGTCACTATTTTTCTGTTTCAGGCTGTTGTCTAGTTGCGTGCATAATTGTGTCCTCTCATCATGGCACGGAGTACATTTGAGTGCCTGCATGCTTAAATGTGCCGAATGTTTATGTCATGCCCAACAAAATGTGTGGGTTTAGATAGATAGAGAGATAGAGAGCGAGATGAATAGAGAGAGAGAGAGAGAGAGAGAGAGAGAGAGAGAGAGAGAGAGAGAGATGAATAGATAGATAGATAGACAGACAGACAGACAGACAAAATAGATAGATAGATAGATAGATAGATAGACAGGATGGAGAGAGAGAGAGAGAGAGAGAGAGAGAGAGAGAGAGAGAGAGAGAGATTTCCTTCCAGTTTAAGTCTTTCAAGAGACGATGAGTACTCTTGTGGTGTCTACACTCCCTGTTTGTCTACGGAAGGCAAAGAGGGCGCTACAGAGAATACTATGAAGAGTTAGTGGTGTTATGTCTCTCTCTCTCTCTCTCTCTCTCTCTCTCTCTCTCTCTCTCTCTCTCATCATCATCATCATCATCATCATCATCATCATCTTGCCTCTGCTC
>JADBJO010000382.1:599068-604068 GCA_016801955.1 Conus betulinus
ACGCGCGCGCGCGCGCACACACACACACACACACACACACACACACAACATACATACACATATATATATATATATATATATATATATGTAAATTGAACACAATTTCAATGTTTTCAAGCCTCCGGCCTATAACAATGTGAGGTGGAGTGCACACATAAACAGAAAAAAGAGAAATGACAACAATAGCATATTTTTCGATGTACTAATAATGCTAAATTTATGAGGGTAACTGATTGTTCATACTGTGTGGGATACGAGTTCTTCCCCTTTTTTCAGTGCATTTCAACACACACACACACACACACACACACACACACACACACACACACACACACACAACATATATATATATATATATATATATAGAGAGAGAGAGAGAGAGAGAGAGAGAGAGAGAGAGACAGACAGACAGACAGACAGAGAGAGACAGAGAGAGAGAGAGAGAGAGAGAGAGGGAGAGAGAGAGCATACACATACCCTACATCACCCACCAGTCCCATTCTGGCATTGATGCATTTCCTACTGACTGTGACATACTTTCCCCAGGGATATTCTGCACGTGTCAGCGACTGCAGGAGAAGAAATGCTGACGTTCTCCAACGATCGATGGGATTACAAGCGTGTCAGCTGATAATCGATAGGTTCACATGGACCGATGTGCCCTGGATGCTTTGCTTCCAGATTGTAAGGTGGAGAAACTGTACTTTTTTTGCACAGAACACACAAAAAGAGAACGAGTGATTATGTGTGTTCCTGTGCGCGCGCTCCCTCTGACAGTGTGTGTGTGTGTGTGTGTGTGTGTGTGTGTGTGTGTGTGTGTGTGTGTGTGTGTGTGTGTGTGTGTGTGTGTGTGCGCGTGGCGCATGCACGTGCGTTTTGTGTGTGTGTACGTCTCTCTCTCTCTCTCTCTCTGTCTCTCTCTCTCTTTCTTCCTGTCTCTCTCTCTCTCTCTCCTCTCTCTCTCTCTCCTCTCTCTCTCTCTCTCTCTCTCTCTCTCTCTCTCTCTCTCTCTCTCTCTCTCTCCCTCTCTCTCTCTCTCTCTCTCTCTGTAGGGGTTTGTGTGCACGTGTGTGAGTCTTTTTTTTCCCCTGAATTCTGTCAGAATCATTACACTGTCCTGTATGTTCACAGTCTTCTGTGTCATCTGTCTGTCTGTCACGTTAGGCGGACTGTCACATTCAGGCAAATGTATTACAGGGAAAACTCGTTACGCTGGCCTTCAGACAGTACCAAAACAGACAAAACGCACAAACAGGGATTGGCCCAGTCACGATCATGACACGGCCTTCCTCCCTCTGTTCTGCTTCCCCACACCGCACCCCTTTCCCAACTCTCACACAAAGACGTCATTAACTAAACCCGCCTGTAATGAAATAAAAGGGACTCTATTACCCTGGTATCAAAGCAGCAGCCTCTGGAGTTTTCTAGATTTCACACAGACACGCGAATTCATTGATTTGCCAGAGTGACTTCCGCACACCAACATACTGCTAACGTCCTTGTTGTTGATCATGGGAGAGAGATAAGCCGTCTGATCTATAAGGCCAAAGCACTGTTAGTCACAATTCAGTAATTATACGACTGGCCCCCTCCCAACGAATGGACATAGTCATAGCTTGTGAAAATCAGTTTTTATGTGTGACGACAACAAATTCCCCAAAAGAAATCTTGGACTGAAGTCACTGCTTGATATTAAAGTATAGGTCCCAGCACACACGTCTTTCTTGAAAGACAAGCAGGCTACACAACCCACTGTTTAAACAGTCTGGCTGTTTTTTTTGGAATTGATTGATATGAGAGCTGGAGCACTATACACGTCGTTTCACTGCGGGTTTTTCTAAAACTGTAGAAGATGCTGTGATGGTAATCGTGTGATGTTTATTCTCCTGTAGAAGATGTGTACGAAGAATAAGATTCTGGTGTTTTTTCTCTCCCATTTGGTCTGTAGCAGATGATGGAAGAGATATGATGTAGTGTTTGCGCTTGTTTGTGGTCTGGAGAAGATGACGTGTACTGTTGTGGTGTCTACACTCGCTGTCATTGTGTAGAAGGCAAAGAGGAGCTAGAGGGAGGACGATGAGAACTAGTGATGTCATGTCTAGCACTCTCTCTTTCCCTGTCCTGCCTCTGATTCGTAGCAAAAGGTGTTTGGGCCATCAAACTGTCAACTGACTGATGAGTTACCAAATAAACACACAAATACAACACAAATAAATCAATAAATCAATCACTAGCTAGAAAATAAATAATATGAATGAATGAATAAATGAATGAATGAATGAATGAAGGAAGGAATGAAGGAAGGAATAAGTGGATGGACAGTTGGATGGGTTGGTTAACATGAAGCTGACGAATGGAACAAAGAAAACCACAAGAAATAAATGAACTATGGTCAAATGGATGAATGATTGCACGCGTAATTGAACAGCTAGCTGAAAAACAGTATGTGTTCACATAGACGTGACAAATCTCTGTCTCGATTGCACCTTTGCGTCCTCTGATCTCGTCATCACCGAAGGCTTTTGACGTATCAAAACATGTCAAAACACACTGTCTCTCATTTTGCCCTGGTGGTATTTCTCATATGGGATTTGCGAGCACACACGCACACGCCCACATGCGCCATACACGATCTCCTCTGAGTACTGGGGATCAACAGTCTCTCTCTCTGCTCTCTCTCACACCTCACACACACACACACACACACACACACACACACACACACACACACACACACACACACATATACACAGAGAATTCCATATCTGGGGAGGACATTTCAGTCCTATCCTTCTTTCGACGAGGACGGAATTAGGTAACCGTGTGGGGGTCTCACCTTGGGCATCCTTGCAGCAGAAGGAAAGTAAAGCGAGGCCCATTTGGGAAGGGGGGGAGGGGGGGGGGGGGGGGGGGGGGTGGTGAACAAGGACCAGACCCCAGCCTACACTGACAGCTCAATGTGCTCGGTCTGATATTGCCAACACATCGACCTGGTTTCATTATGTTGTACATGGTCAGAAGGAGAGAAGAGTAGAGAGAGAGAGAGAGTCAGAAGGGAGAGAGAGAGAGTGGTAACAACAAGAGAGAGTTCTCTCCACTCTGACTCTGTCTCTCTAGGGTTCTCTCTACAGAAAAAAGACTTTGCCATTGTCAGACAAATCAGACAGTCTCTCTCTCTCCCTTTCCTTAGTGGGTGACATGTAGATGCAGACACGCAAAAATGCACATAACACACTCTCTGCACTGCAGGGGATTTTCTTAGCCCTTCTCTCTCCCTCTCTCCACGCTTCACACACACACACCCACACACCACACCCATACACTCCTCCTCCCTTTTCTTAGTCAACAGCACTATCCCGGTAAGACAGAACGTTAGGGGGTGCAACAGTGGATACAATGCTGTCCTCATTTGGGAAGGGGGGGGGGGGTTCTATTGGAATCTAGTTGACCGCCGCTTTGTGACCCAGCAGTCTGGGGAGGGTTTCCGCTTCTCCCGGTGAGGGAGGGGGTGGGGGGGTGAACATGGACCCCCCTGTTTACACTCCTCAATGGCCCACTCAATCGACCTGTTTCATTATGTTGAGAGAGAGAGAGAGAGAGAGAGAGAGAGAGAGAGAGAGAGAGAGAGAGAGAGAGACAGAGAGAGAGAGAGAGAGAGAGACAGAGACAGAGACAGAGAGAGAGAGACAGACAGACAGACAAACAGATAGACAGAAAGAAAGACAGACAGACAGACAAACAGACAGAGAGAGAGAGAGATGTAGTGGGTGACATGTAGATGTGCCATTAAAAAATGCATTAAGGAGACCAGTGCACTGCAGGGATTTTCTTAGCCCTTCCTCCCCCTCCCCACGCTTCACCCCCACCCCACCCCGTCTCCTCCTCCTCCCTTTCTTTCTGTCAACAGCACTATCCCGGTAAGCAGAACGTTAGGGGGTCAACAGTGAATACAATGCTGTCCTCTTCATTGCCCGTCTTTTGTTCTATTGTTTATCTTTGTCCGTGCGTTTTGCTTTCCTCTTTGTCTCCCTCTCTCTATCCCTTCCTTCTCCCCCCTTCTTATCCCTCCATTCCCCTCCTCCACCTCCTCCTCCACCCTCTCTCTCTCTCTCTCTCTCTCTCTCTCTCTCTGTCAATAGCATACTATAATTTTTATTTAATATAACAGTTTCTGGAATGCAGTTGCTATTCAAAACTGAATTTTAAGTCACTCTAACATTATCTGCTTCCCCATCCTCCCCTGTGTGTGTCTTCCTGTGTGTGTGTGTGTGTGTGTGTGTGTGTGTGTGTGTGTGTGTGTGTGTGTGTGTGTGTGTGTGTGTGTGTGTGTGTGTGTGTGTGTGTGTGGTGTGTGTGCGTGCGTGCGTGCGTGCGTATCTGTGTGTGTGTGTATGCATGCGCGTGCGTGTGTGTGTGTGAGAGACAGACAGACAGACAGGCAGAAGGACACAAACACAGATACACAGAGAGAGAGAGAGAGAGAGAGAGAGAGAGAGAGAGAGAGAGAGAGAGAGAGAGAGAGAGAGAGAGGAGAGAGAGAGAGAGAGAGAGAATCCGTTCACCACTACACTCATCGCCACAGTAACCATCATCACCATAGAAATACGCAGGAAACCCAGCTTCTCCAGCGCAGAGTGAGTGCGTCTGCACAGAGTAATTCTGGTCATGGTTGTGTTTGTTTTCCTCTTTCCGAAGTGTAAGTGCCAGTGATCGATGCCGTGCACTGTAGGCAGCGTGTACGTATGTTTTGTCTGATAAACAAGGCAGCTTGTCTGTGGCTTGGCCTCAGTTGTCTGCCCTTTCCTTCACCGTTTGTTGATACGTCTGTGTGTTCGTTCCTTTGCGTCTACCTTTTTTGTGTTTTCTTTTCTCAGTCACCTTTATTTATTTATTTATTGATTGATTCATTCATTTATTTTTTTTCTGTTTGCTTGTTTATTCATTTATTCATATATTTATTTGTGTATTTATTTGTTTGTTTGCTTATTTATTCATCTGCT
>JADBJO010000382.1:609068-611568 GCA_016801955.1 Conus betulinus
TGATCAAAGCTTCAAAAAATACGGCAGACAGACAGATGTGTGGCAGACAGACAGACACCATTCATTCCAGTCAACATCAACACTCTATAAACACGTACAACTGACCTGAATCAAAGGAATATCATGTTCGGGACAAAGGGGATCAAAAAGAAATATAGATGTACGACAGAAGCTCAATATCTGTCACGTCCCATCACCAGTCTTCTACTGTCCATGACATCAACTCGTCATTAAGTACTCCGGAGTACGGGAAAGCGAAATTTTGAAAGACGGATGGCAAAGAGGGCAAATGGGGAGAGGTAGTTTGTGAGACGAATGGTTTGGAGGAAAGTAAGATGGTGAGGTTGTGGAAGGAAGAAGGTACAGAGAGAGAAGATGATGGCTGCATGAGGAGGAAGGAGGAGAGAGAGAGAGAGAGAGAGAGAGAGAGAGAGAGAGAGAGAGAGAGAGAGACAGAGACAGAGAGAGACAGAGAGTGAGACACACAGAGAGACTGAGAAGAGACAAAAAGAGACAGAGTCAAATATACAAATACACAGATTGATACACACACACACACACACACACACACACACACACACACACACACACACACACACACACACACACACACACACTATCAGTAAAAAAAGAAATCAGCAGCACCCAGTGAGATGACTCCAGTAAATCTGAAAGGAATCAATACAGCCGAGTTTGCATGTTTGACTCCTCAGTTCCAGCAACTGGGAAACGATGACATGAGCAGATATAGAAGGTACACAGTGAAACTGCTGATAACATCAGTGGCATTGCTGAAAATATCCCTCAGGTTCTATTCATCTGCCTTGTGTCTGGCTACCATTCCTTTGAAGGCCTTTCCATATGACCCAGGTCAATCGTACGGTTGAGGAGATTGCAAATCGATCAGCCGTACTTTGTGCCACATGTGTTTTCTGATTCGTTTCTGTCATCGATCCAGTTATGTCTGAACTCCATCGCGGAGTTGCTTTGCATGGTCAGATTCAGAGCCAAGTGATGGACAGCCTCTGAGGCAACCGGTAGCATAGAGAGAGAGAGAGAGAGAGAGAGAGAGAGAGAGAGAGAGAGAGAGAGAGAGAGACAGACAGAGAGAGAGAGAGAGAGAGAGAGAGAGAGAGAAGAGAGAGAGAGAGAGAGAGAGAGAGAGAGAGAGAGAGAGAGAGAGAGAGAGAGAGAGAGAGAGAGAGAACAAACACGAAACTAGTTGCAAAGCGATCAACGCCCAGCTTGCGCTGAATTAAGTGGTCGTTCGTTCATTTTCGTTGTCCCGAGTGTTGTGTGTCTTGCCTGAAGAAGACCTAAGAGGTCGAAAAACGCGTCGTGTTTTGTCTTGTGATTCGTTTGTCAACGGTTTTTTTCTTTCTTTTTTGCGGAGCTTTAGCAATAATTTTCAAATTTGCTAAAAACGAAACTGTCACTCTGTCAACAAAGTTTGGCACATTCCTCGAAAGTAACCATCAGAGAAAGTGGGCAGTTCCATCCACTTATCTCTGGAACCTCTAAGGGCAAAATCCACTTCTCACAACCCACCTCCGACCTCCTCCCTCCCAGACCTCTTTGTCCTTCCCTGCTTATCTTGCGACTGCTTTTAAATTCAATCAGAGTAAATCCATCAGGAGGCCAAAGTAGAGGGTGGAGGGACTGCGGCATTCATCCTCGTCACTTTCGTTTCTGTCTGAGCGAACGACGAAGAACAGGGGTGTATTTTAGTTTGACAGGCTCTTGGCTCCTAGGTTCGATCAATGGTGGTGCCACTTTACCTTTTTTTCTGTCAGGTTGTCCAGTATACCCTTCCATCTGTTGAGGAATCAGGGAAATTGTGTCTCTGTCATTTGTATTTATTTTTGTTATTATTGTCAGGTTGTCAGGATGGGTTGTGTTATTGTTTAAAATCACTTGCTGATGATGTACTTTCCTTTTGTTACTTTACTTTTATTAAAAAACATAGTATTCTACATATGCAGCGATGTTGAACATTAAACATGTGTTATTGTTTTTCCTGCATGTTTACCACGCTACACCCTACAGTGCTGAACAAACAAGACAAGAGGCTTGTACATATTGTAACAAACGAGTATAGATACAGAAATGAGATCATTTTATGTTTCTCTCTCATTGTCTCTTTTCCTGTTTCAGTCTGTTGTCTTGTGTGTATGCATCCCCTCACCATAGCAGGGAGTGCACATGAGTGCCTACATGCTTACGTATGTGTGAATGTTTATGATATGCTCAGCAAAATTAAGGTATAACTTACATGAGAGAGACTGACGAGTGCACATATGTATTTTCAATCTTTCTTGCCCCTTCCTCTTCCTTTCACCAAGATGTGTTTGAATGAATGAATGAATGAATAAATGAATGAATGAATGAATGAATGAATGAATGAATGAATGAATGAATGAATGGACAGACGGTTGTATGGGTTGATGAAACGAAAATCAATTGACGAATGGAATAAATAAGACCGCAGCATATAAACAAA
>JADBJO010000382.1:619068-624068 GCA_016801955.1 Conus betulinus
ACAACTTGGGTGCAGTCGCTCTGTGATTCATGAATCATGGAGGCTGCCTGCATGAGGGCCTGAACTTCTGCAGCATAATTGGAGCAGTGTTTCCCAGTTGGTATCCCTGCTGTGGTGGTGTGTCCCTCAGGTGACTTGATGAATACGCCCGCTCCTCCATCAGACACTGCATTGGTTGCTGAGCCGTCGGTGTATGCATGTTATTTTGTGTAAACTTAAAGACAGACTGAAAGTCAAGTAAATTAAAGAGAGATCGAGAACGAGAGAAACCCAGCCAAGGACAGACAGACATACAGACAAGAACTAATACGTTAGTACTGCAGCTATCTCTCTTGTTCTCGGTAAATTGGATTTTCATCCTGATTGCCCCATGTGACTACGTTAACGGATAATACATTGATCAAGGGAGTGTATTGTCAAGAGAAAGCAGTTTAAAAGACAAGACGTAGTCTGAAAAAGAAGAAGAGAAAGAACAAAAGGGTAAAAGGAAGGAAGGAAAGAAAGAAACAAAGAATAAAAAGAAAGAAAAAAAAGTTATGAAAGAGAAGAAACACAACGTGCAAGAAAAAGAGAAGAAAAACAAAAGTAGAAAGAATACAACACATACAGAGAAAAAGCTCTCGTTTCCATATTCCAAGTGCAGTGTACTACAGTGCATTCTATCTTTCTTTTGATCATGAAGTAGAACCTTATCCACAAAAAAGCATCACGTCAAAACCAAATATACACACACTTATACACGGACTGGTGCACGCTTTCACACACAGACACAAACGCACGCGCGCGCGCTCGCGCGCACACACACACACACACACACACACACACACACACACACACACACACACACACACACGGAGAGAGAGACACACAGACACAGACACAGACACAGACACACACACACACACACACACACACACACACCACACACAGACACACACACACACATACACACACACACACACACACACACACACACACACGCACACACACGCACACACACACACACACACACACACACACACACACACACACACACACACACACACATACACTCACACACACATACCCGAGTGTGTGCTCATGCACACCCATATTATTTCACATGATGCGCAGTTCCGTTGCACACACTTACAAGGACATACTCACACACACACATACACATACTCACTCACTTACACACACACACACACACACACACACACACACACACACACACACACACACACACGCACGCACGCACGCATAATGGGCCCACGTGTGGATGATGGCATAAGCATCAATTCTATATGACCTCATGTATAGGCAATGTACGGGAGTGCGACGACCATTAGGGTATGGAACAGGCTGACACCCGATTTTTTAAGAGTCGAACAGTCTCCCTCTCTCTCTCTCTCTCTCTCTCTCTCTCTCTCTCTCTCTCTGTTGTGTGGGGAGAGAAAGAGAAGAAGGGAGGAGGGGTGGAGGTGGGAGGGCGAAGCAAGAGAACGTAACTCTATATGCTAATTAGATGCAAAACGTGACTTATAAGATCGATTAATAAACTTAAATGGAGAATAAACTTTCAAACCTTTATAAAGCAAACAATGGAGGCGGGGTGGGTGGGTGAGGGGGGGGGGGAGAGGGTTAAAAATATCTCCCTAGCTGATAGTTCCCATGTTTGTGAGCATGAACATTCCCAGCCTCATTTTTTTTTTTAATTCAGTATCAAATCAATTTTCGGAAGCACTCTCCTCTCAGAAGCTGACTGATGATATGCACTTTACGCTATATCACGTGTTCCTAGGCATGTGGCAGAGGTGAAGGGGGCAAATTGACGGAGAGAAGGAGAGAGATCGTGTCACTGCCGCCCTCAGTCAATGCTGGCTGTTGTTATCTTTGGCAGACAGATTCTGAAACACACAGCCAATAGTTGTCCTGTCATCTGGATCACTGACGTCAGCACCCGTTGCCTTTGACAAAGAGATCACAAATTACGGAATCACAAAAATAGAAGATGATTCGAAGGAATCTGCTTGAAGAGACGAGAAGCGAGAAATCACAGGGGTGGGGGGATGGGGGGAGGGGCGAGAGAAGTACACAGGGCGCAAACATACACATGTCCACACACACACACACACACACACACACACACACACACACACACACACTCATATCTTCTCTCTCTCTCTCTCTCTCTCTCTCTCTCTCTCTCTCTCTCTCTCACACACACACACACACACACACACTCACACACACAGACAGACTCACACACATACACGCACACGCGCGCGCGTGCGCGCTGTAATGCGAAAAGTAAGTCTGATGCCCATGTCACGGTGATTCAGGAAACTAGCGTATCCAGTTTGAAATCTCTCCACTCCTGTAATTGTGGGCTTGACACCAAGCTAATGGTGTGTCTGGGCCATTCTTTACTGGCTGGCTTACTTCATTAAGCGTGTGCGAGGAAGAAGAATGGGGGGGGGGGGGGGGGGATTTAAACAGGACATGTGTGTGCAGAGCATATGAGTGGAAAAGAGGAAGGCAAGGGAGCGAGGGGAAACACGATGGTAGGGGGTGAGGGCAGAGGTGAGAAAGGGGGTAGAAGTGGGTGGAGGAATGGGGGTTCTCTCCGAAGTTAGGAAAAGAAAGGGGAAAATCTTACCACGACCATGATCGAGTCAAATGCGGATGTTTATTTTTGATAAGCATGCAATCCCAAGGTTTTTCTCGTGTTCCATTATTTTCAACCTAATGTCAATGTCCAGTTGATTTGACGAAAAGATGACACGGAAGATTGCGAAAACACAGGGGCAATGGAATAAATCTGTTCAAAGAGAATAGAAACCAAACAGCACAAACCGAAAAGAAATGTCCCAGCCTCACACGCAGGGCCAGACAAATTCATGCACACACACACACACACACACACACACACACACACACACACACACACACACACACACACACGCACACGCACACGCATAACTGTACTCTGTCATGTGATCTCACGTCCTATACATGACAATCCCCTTCCATGCATTCCATCTGGCAGATCCACATGATTTGGCCTGTGTTCTCTTTCCTATGAAGGTCCAGCAATCTGGACTGCTCTTCCGTCTATAGACGTTCCAATTCCATAAAGTCTTAAACGTCAAAAGACCCCGTTCATTAGACACCACTAGACATCTCTTGACTCTTTTTTTTTTCATCTATGTCTGTTTCTTTGTCTGTCAGTAAGATAACAAAAAAGTCTCTGTTGATTTCACCAAACTTTAGTGGACAGACAAAATGTGGCCCATGAACGATCCTGTTAGAGTTTGGTGTGGATCTGTAAAAAGATCCACAGCAGAGGATGGGTCTAGTGTCCATACAGAACACTACAGGATCAGTTTTAACGAAGTCTGGTGGAAAGATGTGAATTCTTCCAAGAACACAGACATTTCATACGGGTAGGAATTTGTGGTGCAAATCAGCATAAATGGGGCGGAATTAGCAGGCAGTAGGATGGTAAAGTATTTCATTTAGCTTCTGGTGCAACAACACAGACATTCCAGCAATTCTCAGACTGACTGGGAGAAGGAAGGAACCATAAGGAGACCAGCTGCAGGCCTTTCACTCTGTCGCCTGGCTAACTACACCCACTCATAGAAACCTTTTCCTGAAACGACCTCCGTCATTCCCTTCTTCTCCCCTGTCCTCCCCCCCCCCCCCACTCCACACCCCACCCCACACCCCCCCCACCCCCCCCCCCTTTTTTTTTTTTTTTTGATCATGTGTCGTCTGACTTCGATAGTGTTTCAAAACAGGCGTGTGTCTTGGGTCCTGTGGCGGTGCAAAGTGTCCGCAGAAAAACAGTGTCCGCATGCGGACACTTTGCTCCCTGCGGACACTTTGTACCGTGAACTGACATTCAAAGTGTCCGCAGAAATCCTGCGGACACTTTGTTCTGTGAGGTGACACATAACTTACAAATGCGGAACAAAGTATCCGCAGCCATTTCAGCCTCAGTGTGAGTGGGTGAATGTGCACGTACACTCCCATGCGCGTGCGTGTGTGCGTGCGTATTCACGCGCGCGCACGTGTGTGTGTGTGTGTGTGTGTGTGTGTGTGTGTGTGTGTGTGTGTGTGTGTGTGTGTGTGTGTGCGCGCGCGCGCATCTTAATCAAGAAAATTGTTTAAAATTTGTTGACTACTTTTTGTGCAACAGCGCACAACGTTTAGATTACGCTCACGTGCGCGCGCCGTCGCACACACACACACACACACACACACACACACACACACATACACACACACACACACACACACACACACACACACACACACACACACACACACGCACGCACACACGCATGCATGCACGCGCATGGGGGTGTACGTGCACATTCACCCACTCACACTGAGGCTGAAACGGCTACGGACACTTTGTTCCGCTTTTGTAAGTTATGTGTCACCTCGCGGAACAAAGTGTCCGCAGGATTTCTGCGGACACTTTGAATGTCAGTTCACGGTACAAACTGTCTGCAGGGAACAAAGTGTCCGCATGCGGACACTTTGTTTCTGCGGACACTTTGTACCGTCACAGGTCCCACTACTTTTTGAACGTCAAGTAGTGGTTCCCAGCCGAGTTTCTTGTACCGGGATAAGAAAAGATCGGATAGGATAAGATCGTGACGTACAGACTGTGGATAGGTCCATCGATTTGTTGGGAAGGTCCCCTGAATCAATACTGTACAGAGACTTCTGTTGGTCTGGTCAGCTAAATCAGGACGCCCAGCCTCTCACACCACCTACGACAACGACCCTTACAGAATGTTCATGAGCAGAAGTCACTCTGGTTGATTAACGACTTGGAGTGTCGAGTCTGAAATCTAGAAACTTTGAAGCCTGCTGCTTTGAAGCTGGGCTAATGGGCTCTTTCATTCCTTAAAAAGTCGGCTTCCCTAATTACGTCTCCTTGGGACACCTGGGGAGAGGATGCAGGGTGTTGGTGTGATGGAGGGGGAGAGGATGGGGTGGGG
>JADBJO010000382.1:636568-641568 GCA_016801955.1 Conus betulinus
GGAGCCAGGATGGGAGACCGAGAGAGAGAGATGAGAGACAGAGAGAGAGACAGGAGAAGCGAGCGAGAGAGGAGGAGTCTGTGTGAGGGCCCCCTTTATTTTGCATGTTCTGCGCGATATAGCTCACTGAGATCCTCAGATTATGATTCCTTACCCCAACGAGATTAAACCGAGGGTTTTCCTTTCTTTTCTAACTCTCTTACCTCTGCCCTCATCTGTTTAGAGGAGAGAGAGAGGAGATGAGACGAGAGAGTGAGAGAGAGAGAGAAGAGAGATGAGTTTGATTGGGCATGAGGGGGAGAGAGAGATGGAGGAGATCTGAAAGAGAGGGAGAGGGAGAGAGCTTTTCTTGCTTGAGCTGTGTGGAGCCAGAAGTGTTGTGAAAGATTCTCTTCGATGAGAGATGCGGGCATAAGGGATCGAGAGAGAGAGACATGAGAGCACTATTAAATTTTAACATGACACAAACATATTCTTAAGGCTCCCTTGTTTCTTTGCTTTTACCGTGAACATATCAAAAGAACACAGGGCTCATTGTACTTTAATTTCTCAGCGTACCAAGTTTGGTGCTACATTTCTACAGGTGATAAATCACTGGTTGTTTGCTTCAACGACAAAATTCTGTGCCTAAGTACATTTGTGTACCTCATATGTAATGAGTTACCGAGTAACCTCGTCTGTCAACAAATGTTTGCAAATCTTTTCTACAACTTCTGAGTCATTGAGTGACTTTTTTCCAACAAGCTCTCTTTTGAAATCTACTGAGTGTCAAGATTTTGATACTTTTTAAGATTCTTTTGTCCTGTGTTTTGATGAATGCAACGACATTCACAAAGAGGCACTTGTTCAGGAACAAAAATGAGAAAGGATAACGTTTATCTTTCCATTGCAAATAGAGTTGCCTTTTCTATTTTTTTAGTTCATGATGACGAACAGATCCAGAGAGTGAACGATACAATTTGAAGCGCAGGCCTAAATAACGATCAGGATGCTAACTGCATGCATTGCAGGCGACCCAGGCGTCCGTTATGCGCCAGTGCTATGACATTTTCCCTCTCTGATTAAACTGTTAAACTTGACTAATGCGGCAACTTACTTTGGGTGCGCCTGCCGTTGGCATTTGTCCCCATAATAACGGCGGGGTCACTCTCGCTGAACGTGAGTTCCAACACACGCCTTGACGTTCGGCACACTCTTGTATTTCATGGTGCATTTGGAGCCGGTCAGTTGATTAACGAAAGGCTTGCCGTTAAAAAAAAAAAAAAAACGGAGATCTGAGAGGTACACTGGGCTGCATCTCATACTCTCGTACCACCTAATCCTTTCAAGGAATATATTTTTTTTTCTTTTTACCAAATCGTTCTGACAAAAGAATGTGTGCATCGAGTTTGAGATCCGACTCATTGAGTGACTTCCGTTTCAAGGGGATCTGTTTGCGAGTCTGTTCAGCCATATCGTTTAGATTTTTCCCCCTTCTTTGTTTTTCTCCTGTGTCTGTCTATGAAAGTGGTGACACCTATAACGTTTGGTCAGTAGAGGTGAAATGTGGCTCACTGACGTTTTGCAAAACCTTACACTTCCTGGCACACATCGTTGCCTTCCTCGAAAAGAAACCTCCAACGCTGCTAGAATGCCACACCATATGCTTGATCAGCCTTGCAAGCAAAGTAATGCTCACGTGTATTCTGAACAGATTGCAGCCACAAGCAGATGTTGTCATTGCTGAAGAGCAGGCTGGATTCCACAAAGGTAGAAGTATCATCGAACAGATTCATCCTACGTACCCTTTGCCAAAAACATCTCCTGCATCACAGGGTGGAAAGCGGAAAAATGGGTCGACCAAAACAGACTTGGCGCAGGAGTGTCGACGCTGAGGTGAAGGCCACCGGAATGACGTGGGCCCAGCTAAGGAGGACCTGCCAGAATCGCGTGCGTTAGAGGAGTGTCGTCGCGGCCCTACGTTCCTCACGGAATCAAGAGGCATAAGTAAGTAAGTAAAGCATCAGAGGGTGTTCTGTCTCATCTTCGTAGATTTAACGAAGGCGTTGGACAGTCTGGCAGGAAGCACTAGCGGCCACAATGAAAAACAAATGAACATAAGGCAGAAACTTATCAACACAATCCAGCAATTGTATTCCAAAGTGACTGATGCTCAAAGAGGATGCCACTGGAAAATAGTTGTATACTTCGGCTGGGGGTGTTTTCATTTTAAATGTCGAAGTTTAGTCAAATACGTTGATAAATTACAGATGCGCCAAAATAAGACAGTGCGCAGAGGTTTCAACACGTAAATGACACTCGCCTGTAGGACACAAAAATTCATAGATTTTCATTATAGTTTACAATATGATTGAAAAACAAGAGAAGAAGAAGAAAACGTAAAAGGAAAACAGCTGACCTACTATGCAAATGGTTAACAATTAAAAAGGGTTACACTGTAAAACACACAATACATTATTTTTTAAGGCAGATATATGAAGACTTTTTTCCTGATCAACTCAATCACATCGGATAGAAGCAAATGAAGGTGAGCTTAAACCATGAGAGGGACTAAATAACTTATACATGTCTACTTTGGACCTGAAATATAATGGTATTGTCCACATGTAAACTGCCGAATTATAATACCTGTCATACGTAAGGTTTTCTTTCTTTTTAAATAATTAATTTAACACATATGAATTCGTTAGTTGGTTCGTTGCTTTTTGTTTGTTTGTTTTTGCTTAAATCAACTTTTTAAAAAGTCTTATAAGGAATCCACTTGGCAACAAAATCATTATGTGTCATATTTTTGCGCGCAATGTACTCTTCAATTTTGTATCTGTATTTTAACTTATAAACGAAGGCTTTCAGAATAGGCGTATTTCCATTTGATTTACTGTGATACAAGTGTTCTGTAGCAGATATCATAATGAAAACAAAAGATCTGATCAATGCTTGTATCTTTATCAAAACCAGGTATAGACAGTGGTTCTGTGAGACCTAATTGTGACACATTCTGACGTTTTTTCATTCATTGCATTCATCAAAGATTTCTTAAAACCTTGCACAACACCACAGTGCCAGAACACATGAGCGATACTATCCTTTGTGGCATGGCAAAAAACTGCATAATACACTGTTCAGTACATCAATGCTTTAAAGAACAACGCCTGTTGGAGTTGGTTAGGGTTGCCATTCATCTCACTTTTCACTACATTCCTGGAACGCGTCATGATTGGTGCACCTGAAGATCATGCCAGCACAGACAGCACTGGGGGGGGAAGAACTATCACAAACCTTCGATTTGCAGATGACATCGGGGGACTGGCTGGCGCTGAACATGGACTCGCTAAACCTGCTGAACGACTGGGTGAAACATCGACACGATACGACAGGGAAATCAGCACCGAGAAGATCAAGATGATAGCCGGCAGCAGTGCCATACTGGTAGACATCCACAGCCAGAAGTCGCAGTCCGTTCAACAGTTCATTCATCTGGGATCCATCAGCCGCACAAATCCTCTGCAGGGCAGCAACAACAACGAAAGTTTTGTCCAGATTTAGGCCTAAATGGAAAAAGAACATCTCCATGAAATGTAAGAGCAGGGTCCTGCGTGCACCGGTACATTCCACCTTCCTGTAGGCATGTGAGCAATGGACCCTCACAGTGGATCTGGAAGGAAGAATCCAAGTCCAGGACATGAGACGTCACAGCAAGATACTAAACATCAGACATTGTTTTGATCACATCACGTAGAAACACGTGCATAGAACCATCAGGCAACGCGTAGGACCGCAGGCAGACCTATTGACATCATCTAAGAAAAGAAAAGCATGTTGCTATGTTCAGTAACAGGATCCAATGGCCTTGCTAAAACAATCCTCCAGGGAACTATGGAAGGAGGAAGACGGAGGGAAAGACACGAAAAACGACAGACTGCCAACATTGCAGAGAAGACCGGGAAAACGTCTGCAGACACACAGACCTTGGCACACAACCAACAGAACCAGAGGAACCTGGTTTACCGTTTTTTAGTGCGGTGCCCTAACACTTCCCGCTGAGTTAAAGGAGAGAAGATACTTCCTGGTACATTTTGGATTCGGTCAATTAATGAAATAAAGACTTAGGGTCACTGGTGATCTGAGAGCTAAATTCGGCCCCATCTCGTACTTTTCTACTATCAATTCTTTCAGATTCAAAGAGTTTTCTTTTCAGAAATCGTCCTGACGAAAAGAATTTGCGTGTCCAGTCTGAAATCACAAGCCTAAAAAAAAAAAAAAAAACAATAAAGAAAACGATGGCTTATGGAACATAAAATTTCTGTTCTTTCTTCGTGGAATGGTTTACCATATCATGTATGTTTGTGTGGTGGATATGGGGAAGAGTATGGGTAGAAGAAGTGAAAGGGGATGGAGCCACAACCACCACTGGGTCAGCGTAGGCTGTTATTAAGTATATTAAGTAAAAAAAAAAACAAAAAAAAAACCACCATTTCGAAACACACAGTTTCCAGTGTTTCCAGTGTACTTGTGTCCTCGTTAATGACGGTGGAACCCGGTCACTTAAACAGACACACTACACTCATTGATTTCTGTTCACACGAATCTGTAAGAAGGGTGGCAAGAATTCACACACACACACACACACACACACACACACACACACACACACACACACACACACACACACAGAGAGGAGAGAGAGAGAGAGAGAGAGAGAGAGAGAGAGAGAGAGAGAGAGAGATGGGTGCACACACACACACACACACACACACACACACACACACACACACACACACACACACACACACACACACACTTGTATCCGTGCACAAACATATGAACTAACATGCACATTCATGAACATGTAAACAGTCAAACAGTGGGAGACAGACAGACAGACATTTACATAAACACGACAATGGCTAATCGCAAATTCTTCTCTGGCCTTCCAGTGTCTCTGTATCCTACACCTACGCTCCACAGAACATCCACCAACAGGCACTGCGGCCACTAAG
>JADBJO010000382.1:649068-661568 GCA_016801955.1 Conus betulinus
TACATCGCTTAATGGATCGTTCTGGGGTGTGCTCTGCTAAACGCCCACGCAATGCCCTCTGGTGGCGAGAGTAAGCAGCTACATGTACAACATCAGGATACTGTTACTTTTGTCGAAGAGTGGTGGCAGATTGATGACATAGTTGTGATGCTTTCCAACACTAGAAAGGGAGGACTATGAGATTCGTGTCGCAGTAGGCTGTACACTTAGTGGCCGCAGCGCATGTTGGTCGGTGTTTGTGGAGTGTGGGTATAGGACACAGAGACCACTGGAATGCCACAAAGGAATGTGATTAGCCATCTCTCTGTCTGCCCCCCCCCCCCCCCCCCCCTTTTTTTGCTTCAACATTTACATGTGCGAGCATGTACATGTGTTAGTTTCACATGTGCGAGCATGTACATGTTTGTTCCGAGCACGTATGCAAGTGTGTGAGTGTGTGCTTGTGTGTGCATGTGTGTGTGAGAGGTAGAGAGAGAGAGTGTGTGAGAGAGAGTGAGGTGTGTGTGTGTGTGTGTGTGTGTGTGTGTGTGTGTGTGTGTGTGTGTGAGAGTGAGAGTGAGTGAGAGTGAGTGTGTGTGTGTGTGTGTGTGTGTGTGTCTGTGTGTGTGTGTGTGTGTGTGTGTGTGTGTGTGTGTGTGTGTGTGCGCGCGTGTGCGCGCGCGCGCGCGCGCGCATGCGAGTCTGTGTTTCTCAGAGAGAGAGAGAGAGAGAGAGGGGGGGGGGGGGGGGGGGAGGGAGGGGGAGAGTTTTAAAATTTGCCTGAAATGATATACACTAATCCATGGAAACACTCTGCAAAAAACATATATTGTAAAGTAAAATTTGAACAGAAAAAAAAAAAAAAGAAAAAAAAAAAAAAAAAGAAAAAAAACCGTTAGAATTCTGGACTGTAGAGGACGAAAAGTGTGAATGGATTTGTTTTTTCAGCATACTACCTCATCAGCCTTCAAAGAGGTGTGTGAATGTGAATTCTCCCTCTCTCTCTCCCTCCTCCCCCCCCCCCCCCCCCTCTCTCTCTCTCTCTCTCTCTCTCTCAGATAGATCCCAGTAATACTGATCTAGTGGCCAAAACTAAACACACATACACACAAAACACACACACACACACACACACACACACACACACACACACACACGAGACTTTTTTTTCTAGTCTTTACAAATCTCTTCCAAAGCGACATTGTGAATAACGCCGATGCACGATTAAATTTTGTACTTTTTCCTGTCAATAGATGCTGGATTATTTCTTTCTGCGAATCTCTGTACCCCTCTCGTCCCACCCTCGGCCCCCCCCCCCCCCCCCCCCCCCCCCCCCCCCCCCCCCCCCCCTTCAAATGCTCAAAAGAAATATAGAAAATAGAAAAGAGAAAAAAAAAACAAAAAAAAAAACGGGGAACTGAAGGAAATGTGGTCAGGGGGGCAAGCAGGAGAGATTGCGGGTCAGAGAGAGAGAGAGAGAGCAAGACGGAGAGAGAGAGAGCGACAGAGAGAGAGAGAGAGATTGAGAGAGAGAGAGAGAGAGAGAGAGAGAGATGGGGGGGGGGGGGGGGATACAGAGGTGTGAGGGAGGCGGAGGGGAAGGAGGAGATAGGGAGACAAGGAAGAAAATGAAGTGACAAAGGAAAAAAGATGCAGGGAAAAGCCTCTTGATCCTAAAACCAGATTGGGCTATTTTCTGTCAGTAAAAAGAAAAAAAAAAATGAACAGAAACCGACCACTCCAATGAAAGTCTTGAGTGCCTGACATGAAGACAGAATGAATGTGAGCAACAAAAATGAAAAAGAAAGAAAGTTGAAAGAAAAAGAAGAAAAGAAGGAACTATATACCAAGAGAGGACGAACGAAAAAAAAAAATAGAGGCAAAAATACATGATTAAAAAACGGACATGGGTGGAGAGATCGAGTGGTTATGATAGAAAGGCAAGAAAAGAAAAAAGATACAAATGATAAACGCATTAAAAAAAAAAAAAAAAAAAAAGACGAACCAAACCATACGCCTTTTTACGGTTTCGCAATGTTTGTGATCCAGGATCTGGTTTCCGTTTCTTAACAACGACGTATGTTAATTGTGAAGCCCGAAATAGGAACAGGTCATTCTCAAAAGCTGGTCCCCAGAAATATGGAACAGCTGCGCAAAATTAAATGATTCTATATTCAATAGACAAATAACCTACACTCGTTTACCGTCCGTGATGGAGTAGCCTACTGGAATTACAATTTTTTTTTTTCATCTTCAAGATAGCAAAACAGTTCTATGTTTGAGATTATGGCACATTTCACAGATCAGATCGATATTGGAACAGTTATAACAACACAAAAGAGATCAGCTGTGATGAAACAGTAAATGAACTTGAGAATCATCTTGATGTCATAGTGCTTGCTTGATCATCACGAAGGATGCGGGACTTTTGCAGACACGGTTATATTTTGTTGCTGAGAAACGTTACCAGCCCTCTTGAGCTATAAGCTTCTACAAAAACACAGGACCTACAAATCAACACAGGACCATCTTGTTTTCTCTCCATAGCAGTCAAATGTTCCTTCAATGACGGAACATTTCTGACGTCATATCTCTGGCGATAACTTGACAGAAGTTCGTGTGGCAAAGTACTGGGATTTTAGTTTCTCCACGAAGGATCGTCCTTTCTCTCAGTCTCTATCACAGTAAACAGCCTTATTATTGTTAATTATTGTGATAACGCATACAACGGCCTCCATTTGTTTTCAGAAATCTACTCTTCGGTGAGTCAGCGTAATCATCGTGCTGATGAATATGGGATTCAACCAAACCACAGTATCAAATAAAATCAACAAAATCAACACCACTTAGCAATCCAAACAAATACTCTGTGATAATCAGGTAATAACCATACTGCCAAACATAATCACTTCTATTTTTACCTTTCAATCAGATTCGCCACACCGAGTAGATCTAAGTTCTGTTGTTGATAGGCCCCTTACGATAAGAGTAGGCGTGAGGAAGAAGAGGTGGTGGGTATCTTCACGTCACGTAAAAAAATGTATTCAGACTGTTGTAATATATTTTGATATCACGAGGAATGCAATCGTCATTAAAAAAAAAAAAAATATATCATATATATATATATATATATATATATATATGTATATATATACCAGGAATGCAAATCGTCATTTTCTTTTTTCAATCTCTTTTGCTGTCTCACGTGTCCATCAGGATCATTATTACCATGCTTCTCATTCCCGTTAACCATGTACACACACTCATATCAGTCAAATAGGGAAATCGATGTCAAGTCGATCGCTGGCAACCAGCCGTAGGAGACGCTGCACTGCTGCTAAGTCTCTTCAGAGGTTCGCACACACACATGGGCCCGTGCCCACACATCCATACACACATGTGTACTTCCACTACACACACACACATACAATGATAAAAATGGCACAACTAATGTAAGGTAGGTACTGAATGTCTGACCAGCGTGTTGGGCTAATGCGTAGGTCAGACATCTGCTAAGTCGTGGCCACGAGACCCACTTCTTAAATTCTCTTATCGGAGTTATTAATTCATTTATCCATCAGCTTTAAATCCTGCGCAGTGTGGTCTCGAAACTTAGCGGATGTGGTGTAGCGTATATGATGAAACTGAACGCGGTGACGCCCCCTTGATGCGGTGAAACTTTCAGTGGTGCTTGGTGCCTATCAACAGATGATGAACCACCTGCTTCAGTCGCGGAGCGAGCGTGTCCTCCCACCCCCCACCCCCATCCCATTGCTCACCTCCCCCTCCTCCCGCCACTGTTCGGTGCCATCATGTCCATCCAGCGACAGCACTCATGACATTGCCAAGAACGACCACTGCGTCACAAACTCAGTGTCAGTATGGACGTAGAGGGAATCATGACTCAGGTAATTACTACACAGGGCGTGACATACCATGGCATCTCAGACGCTCTCGACTCTTTACAGTAACCACAGAAATTTCCAACCAACAAATGTACTAATAGGAATTGAACCCGCAAAAAACTGAAACGCGAATCATCGCCTCACGGCAGCTAGTCACTCAAACAAGTTTGTACTCGCAATGAAAATGGTGACGCTTACTGTCATTCCTGTGTTCCATGAAATATCCCTGGTTCAAAATGATCTGGCAAACTTCAATGGAATAAGCGAGGGTACTGACTGGCATTCGGCACCACTGAATTTGTTCCAGAGTATGTTAAAGTAAAAAGCTGAAGCATTCACAAATCAATTATTTTGAAATCCTCTCTGTGGCTATTTCTAACACAACAATTGTACAGTTCTAGGCTGGGGAAAAAAATCACCACCACCAACGAAACCGTGCCACAACTCGCAAAGCATATTATTTAGCAAACGTCTCATATGTTGTCTCTTAAATTTTCTAAAAACACGCGGAAATGCTAAGTTTGGGGACGCTGCGTTCCGAAATACCAGAGATATAAACATGGAAAATTGTATAGCACACATACTCACAGACATGCACACACAGACACACACACACACACACACAACACACACACACACACACACACACACACACAGAGAGACATTGTAGAGAGAGAGAGAGAGAGAGAGAGAGAGAGAGAGAGAGAGAGAGAGAGAGAGAGAGAGAGAGAGAGGAGAGAGGAGAGCGACGAAGTAACCGTCCGTTAGAACTTCGCGAAGATCACAAAAACAACGAACACTTTCCTCTCACCATTTTTCGAAAGTAACCCGTAAGATACAATTGTTTATTTGAGCGTCTAAGAAAACGCTGTTGCTTTTCAAACAGGCCAGTGACCTCTACCAAAACATCTCGTTGGTTAGTTTCGATATTTTGATTATGTTTCTTGCCAGCGAACGTTATCAGCTTTATTTTTCCAATTCGAATGTAAATCTAGACTCATCCCATGGTTGTCGTTTCCCTGGAGCCTAAAAACGATTATTTCGCAGAGTAACGATTATTTCGCAAAGAAGAAATTAAGTAGAAGAAAAAACAAAGGACAGAAAAATACAAGAAAAAAAATAAGATTACAACACAAAAAAAAAATGGTGATGAATAAAATTAAAAAAAAAAAAAAAGAAAAGAAAATAAAAGCCCGTAAAGAAAGACGTGGAGAAGGGAGAAAAAAATACTTGGAAGATTCCGATTTGAAGTGAATAATTGAAGATTTAATTGGAACCACAAAAAAAAGAAAAATTAAAGAATACGAAGGAACAATAAAGAAGAAAAGAAGGAAAGAAAGTGAGAGGAAGAAGAAAGATTCACGACAGGTTAAAAGCGGTGAAAAGTAAAAAAAAAGAAAACGAAATAAAGGGAAACAACAGAATTAAAACAAAAAAGTAGGATATACACCAGCGCGCCGTGGCGAAGTGGTTAGCGTCGCGGACTCCCGGCTAGGGGGGTCGTGGGTTCGATTCCCATCAGAGTCATGTGGGGATTTCTCTGCTCTAACCTGCCCCTACCCAGAGTTGAGTTTGCTGTGGGCTCTGTTGGGAAGACTGGGACCACACAGTCGAGTTTCATCCACTTAATGGATGCGTCTCTGAGAGTGTTGCTCAGATTTCCTGACCAACACTGTAGGTGTCTGTATCTCTCGGGCCTGGTTGACGGGATAAATTATGAAAGGAAGCATAGAGTACAACCCTGTCATACAGCCTCAGACCGGAATGGGAATCCGTAGCATCATCTTCATCATCCTCATTCTCATAAAAAAAAATCAGCATTCAGCATTTAAAAAAAAAAATAATAAAAAAAGTGACTCAGATTCTGTGGCCCTTCATGCCCTGCTGTCATGGTGACCTAAATTTCGTTGTCCTCTTCACGTCTGTGGCCTTGCTTTGATTCCGTCGGGGGTCACCGGTATCGGCGAGTCCATGGGGGCTGTCGTTGGACGCACGTGATGGGCGGAGGGACAACTCACTCACACCGGCTCCGCGACTAAGCAATTATTGTCGTCAGTAGAGGGCTTAGTAGGTGGCGTCCTATGTGTATATTGGATCAGAACAGGCGCCACTGAACATCACTGAAATGACTCGGCCACCAGTGCAGTGTCTCATCCGGTGGGTTGCCTCCTGACGGCATGTCGGAATGAGCGGCGTGGGTGCACTGCCACTGAGGTGGCACAGAAGATGGGAAAGCAAAAAAAAAAAAAAAAAAAAAAAAGTAGATAGGATACGAAAGAAGAAACAAAACGGAAGGAACACACGAAAGGAAAGAATGGAAGACAAAGGAAGACAAAAGGTAAGAATGAGCGAAAAAAAGGGAGGAGGAAGATCGCCAAGAAATAAAGAAGAAAGAAGAAAAAGGATCTTAAAGAGATTATGAAGAGAGCGAAAAGAAATAAAATGAAACAAGACACAGAAAAAAAAGACAAACAGAAAGGAAGAAAGAAAGACACATAGACATAAATCTTTTTTTTTTTTTTTTTTTTAGAGAAATCAGAAAGGAAGAAAGACAGACAAAAAGAAAGAAAGAAGAGAAAGAAAGAAAGTAAAGACACACAGACATAAATCTTTTTAAAAGAAATGAGAAAGGAAGAAAAGATAGAAAAAGAAAAAGAAAGAAAGAGAGGAGGAAAGACAAAATGGAAGAAAAACATGTAAAAGATGAAAAATGACAGACGGACGGGCAGCAAGAGAAAACACAACGTCGGGAACGAAGACAAAAAGAAAGAAAAGCAAAGAGACAGAAGAAAAAAGGATGAAAGACAAAAAGGAAAAAAAAAGAAGGAAAGAGAGACAGAAAGAAAGGAAGAGAGAAATAAAGAGAAGAAGGCTGTCAAAAAAGACAGAAAGGAAAGATCACAAAAAAAGAAAAAGAAGGGAATAAAGACGGAACAAACCGACAGAGAGAAGAAAAACAGAAAGAAAGAAGAAACAGAAAGGAAGGAAGGGAGTGAGACAGACAGACAAAAAAAGAAAAGAAGACAGAAAGAGAGAAAAAAACTCACAAAAAGAATAACAAGACAGACAAAAAAAATTTAAAACAAATAAACGGCAGGAGAGACAGAAAAAAAGGAAAGAAAGAGAGAGATGGTGGTGGTGAGAGAAAAAGAGAGGAGGAAAGAGAGAGAGAAAAAAATACAAAAAAGAAAGAAGGAAAGAAACAAAACGGATGGAAGAAGACTGGGCGGAAGGAAGACAGAAGAAAAAAAAATGGAAGAACTGAAGGAGAACAGAAAAAAAAAAAAAAAAAAAAAAAAGGAAACGAAACGAAAAAGAAAGGAAAAAGACAGGAACGAAAGACGATGAAGAAGGAAGACAGAGTAAAAAGGAAGAACAAAGGCAGAAGGGAAAGAAAAGAAGAGAAAAGAAAAGGAAAAAAAAAAAAAGTAGAGACAGACAGACAGACAAACATAGGCAAACAGAGAGACTTGTTTTAAATAAAGACCAAATTTAAAAAAAGAAACGACAAACAACAACAAGAAGGAAGGAATCCAGACAGAAAGAAAGAATGAAGAAGAAAAAAAAAAAAAAAAAAAGAGAGAAAGAAATACACACAAATACACGGACACAAACTCACTCTCTCTCTCTCTCTCTCTCTCTCTCTCTCTCTCTCACACACTCACACACACACACACACACACACACACACACACACACACGCGCGCGCGCGCGCGCACGCACGCACGCACACACGCACACGCTCTCATACACACATACACACACGCGCGCGCGCGCACACACACACACACACACACACACACACACACACACCACTCACTCACTCACTCACTCAGAGAGAGAGAGAGAGAGAGAGAGAGGGGGGGGGGGGGGATGCGCACACACGTCAGGAACAATTTAATGCTCTGAGTGCATGGCTGTGATTTAAATAAACCCCTTCACTGTTTTGCCGGACACCCAGGTGTACACCACATTGCCAGTGGTGTAAACAGCCTGGGGCGCTGTGCATTAGCGTAGCACGTGCACGCTCATAGTTGCCGCAGACTGAGGACTGAATGTTTATCCACAAAGAGGATGAGGAGACTCAAATTGGCCGTTTTGAACACAGTGCAGCGTTTCCTAGTTTCTGTTTGTGCTTCAGCTTCTGCCTTTGCCTCTGCCTGTCTGGGTGTCTGTTTGAATGTAGAGTTTTTATCTGTTTTATATCTTATCAACTGCTTGCTGCTTCTACACTGTAGCGAGACAGCTTTTCTTTTCTTTTCTTTTTCTTTTCTTTTCAATCTAGTTGCAAGGTGAGGCGACTGCAGGCGGAAATCTAAAAAAATCTGAAAAATTCTCCGTAAGACTCCGCCGAAAAAAAAACGTAGACAAACGAATCATAAGACAAAACACGGCGCGTTTCGACCTCTTAGGTCTTCTTCAGGCAAGATACACAACACTCAGGACAACGAAAATGAACGAGCAATCACGTATCTTCATCCCATTCGGCGCAAGATGGGCGTATTCAACATATAATTTTTCAATTTTTTTTAAAACGTTATTGCTTTTTTTGCCCAGTTGTCTACCGATGCCATACCAGCTTTGCAGACTATCACTTGTCATGGCAAGAAAGTAAGAAAGAAAGAAAGGTGAAAAAGGAAAAAATCCAGATAAGAGTATGAAGAGAGGGGGAGTGTTACTATCTGGATTGCAGGGAAAGCAATTAAAGGCATAACAGATGGTAAAATACACTGCTTTTTAAAATGACCTTCAGGTCTAGTTATCTGTAGTTCAAAACAACAGCAAAGGCCATACTGTGACGGTAATGTTATAGCATTTTAGAATGGAGGTTGAATTATTGAGAACGTTAACTGGCAAGTGAAACCAGTGGCCAAGCAGATTCTGTGGAGGAAGTGGGGTTGGATTGGACACACTCTCAGGAAGCCAACATCCAGCACCACACGCTAGGCCCTGACATGGAACCCGCAGGGGAATAGGAAGAAAGGCCGACCTCGCAGAAGCTGGAGGCGAGACACTGAGGCAGAGATAAAGAGGCAGGGGACCAACTGGACAGGCATTCAGCGAGCAGCCCAGTACCGAATGCGATGGCGGAGTGTTGGCAATGGCCTATGCTCACCCTTGAACTATGGGCCTAAGTAAGTGAGGAAGAAACTAGATTCCAAATCCTCGTGGGCTTGGGTTTTGAAACCATGTCAATGTCAAAAGGAAAGTTCCACATTCTTTAGAACAAAATCTAGATTGGGGTGTCGAAGTTACAAAACAAGATCATTATGTTTTGTAACCAACACAACGCAGGTAGCAGGACTGAGTGCACTGTTTGCTCCCAGTCATACATGAATTGTCCTAATCCTGCCCAGTATCGATCTGCTTTTACTGTAGGAGAATCTGTGAACCTAATGGATAATGACTCTACCATGCGTCTTCCCTTTTGCTGTAATCACCAAGTATATTCATTCGTTCCGTAATAACGAAGACGATACAGTCATCTCCATACACTTCGGCCATGTTGAATACATAGGCACCGGAAATTCTCTGGAATTTCCTTTCTGTTTGTTTCTCAGTTTTTTTTTTGTTTTTTTTTTTTAATTTTTGGTTTTGCTTTATGTTTGAAAGCCAGAAGGTGTAAGCTTAATTTGTGTTTGGGCAAAAAGTGTAGTTTAGACTTCCTGTCGTGGGAATCACGCCTCAGAATTTTTTTCAAACGGACACGTTTTCCTTTTCATTTATGTTTTAAACATGCCTTTACTCACACGTTTTGCAAGTTTAGGAAATAACGATATGCTTGTCCTCGATTTGTTTTAAAAACACATGCACACACCCGAAAGATAAAGCACCCATGTACACATACACGTTGCTTGCATGCATGCACGCGCTGGCGCGCGCGTGCGTACACACACACACACACACACACACACACACACACACACACACACACACACACACACACACACACACACACACTCACCACCCAAAACACACATATACACAGAAAACAAACAAAAAAGCGAATCAAAACTAAACAAAAACGCGTCTTTAAGTTGGGCAGGAAATGGAACGTCCTACCTGAACATGATCGGAAGCGCATTTCACTTAAATTGTTTGTTTGTTCTCGTCATATAAGTTTGTTACACTGTAAACATCGTATGGATAAAAACTAGATACTGATGAACAAATGGGTACAGACAAGGGTTTGCAAACAGACAGACAGACAGACAGACAGATAGACAGAGAGAGAGAGAGAGAGAGAGAGAGAGAGAGAGAGAGAGAGAGAGAGATAACAGTGATTAAAGAAATGCAACCAAAAAAATGTTAAGCTAATTTCGAAAAAGGCTTGTTGTAAAGCTGTACCTAATTCACCGGGGAAGTAATTGCAAAATATCTACTTTGTTGATGTTACACTTTTAATAAGTTTGAACTGAAGGAAGAGGAAAAACGTTACATATACGATGGTTTCCCTTCACCCACCCATTTCTCTGTTTCTCTGTGTTATAAGTGAAATGAGGATAATACCAAAAACAGAGCAACATGTTAGAGTAGAATGTGTTAAGTGTAAGCATCCTGGAATGGGGGGTGGGGGTAGGGACCGAAGTACAAAGCTCAGTATAACATATTTTATCCGACGTGGACAAATTGCCCACTTCCAACAGCAGCATAAAATAAAATCATCAAAATAAACAATACTCTATTCGATCAGTTCAATCAGATGTCCTGTGACAGTCTAGCAGTAACGTGTCAATTGAGCTCCTCGGATCTTTCATCTTCAGCCTTTTCATGCCAGGTGGCATGTCGTGAAGATCTACACTTTGCTGTTGGGAGGCAGGCCCTACAACGACAAAACGTCCACAAGGTTTTGGCTGTCCTTGGCTTTCCTTCTAGAGTTTCCATCTGTTTTCATTTATCCATTTATCACGTTTTGGTGTTGCTGCCATGAACTTGAAATTGAGTTTGAAGGACGGAATGGAACTCCCCGTGAAAATTGTATCTGTCTATGTATATATCAGTTAGTCTCTCTGTCTCTGTCTCTCTCTCTCTCTCTATTCATCCATCCAACCATCTATCTATCTATCTATCTATCTATCTATCTATCTATCTATCTATCTATCTATCTATCCATCATCCATCCATCTAGGGGTAGTACATATGACTTTTAAATCAAAAGCCAAAACGCACTTCCCACTGACATCGAAAAGATAAGTAACTGCCCTTTTTTGACGTTTTGCATGTTTAAATGTTGTTTTATCCTGCCGCCAGAAGACCGATTAGTCCTCAGAAATGGTGTCGGCTATGTATCTTGTTTGCTTCATTCGTTTGGCGGTCCGTTTGTTTTACTTTTGCTCTACCATGACAAAATCATTGAATAATCATTAAGTTTGAAAATGACATATATTTAAAAGAAAATTCAACAACTTAGAACAAAATTTCAAAAGTCCGAGTGCATAGCCGTTTGCTGTCTGTGACTCTGGAAACCTTTCCCTTGACTGTCATTGACCACACCACCTTTGGACTTTGCAGGGTCAAAGGAGAGCGCCCTCTGTCGATCTGTAATGAAATCTCCCCAGCAAAGACCGGTAACTGAAGACCTCGTTATTGTCGTGCGCACATCAAAGGAGAGTTTTTCTTCATGAGATCAGACATTACTGGGAACCCTGTGGACATCCTACACTTTCTTGGAGGAATCTGGAACCAGGGCTGGAAAGTCTCTGGAGTGGAGGAACCAGAGATTGGTGAATTAATATCAATAACTCTGTCTAGGTCGGCTTGGCTCTAACCCTTTCAGCGCCGATGTAGAATGATGGACCAGTGAGAGATGACGCCAGAGTCAATACTATGATATTTGTGTGTGCTATCATCGAAGAAAGACACTGTTGATCGTTGAAATCCCAGTATTTTCATTTATTATATGAAAAAAAAAAAAACAGTGAAAATTGTGTCGAACACTTCGGCATGTGAAAAGTTCAGATGGTGGGATATGCTACAATTTGGGATCATTTGGAGGTGAAAGGGTTGAATATGACTTAAAACAACAGAGATTGTTAAAACAGGGAAAAAAAAAAGAAAGAAAACGAGAAAAAAAGCAGGCTGTTTTAGTTATTTCTATTTTCAGTTTGCTGTGTTTCGGGCGATCCAATTATACATCACTGAATGTACGATTTATTTTGTCTTTTTTTCGTCCTTAACCTGGCAAACATAAAAGGCTTCCAGTGTTTTATAAATTTCTTTGTGAAAGAGCTTATGGAATTTGCCAGTTAATTAGTGAATAGCATTCGCCAGCCGAACGTATTCTAGCTTCAACACTAAATGAAGATGTCTTTTTGTCATATTTGAATAACTACCGTCATCTTGACCACAACTTTACCAACTTTTGAAGAGCCGTTGACTATGTCTGGCATGAAGGTTAGGTGCAGGCCATGAGGAACTGTAACTTAACAACAAGCTCATCCAAGTTATAGCAACACTCCCTAAAGTTGTAACAACGCTGTTCTCTCGAATGAAAATGCCAGTGACCGCTTCTTACAGACAATAGGAGTGTGGTAAGGCCATCCTTTCTCTCTGTCTCTCTATCTCTCTCTTTCTCTGTATCTCAGTCTCAGTCTCCTCCCCCCCCCCCCTCCCCTC
>JADBJO010000382.1:666568-679068 GCA_016801955.1 Conus betulinus
TATGTGAATGGAAACAGACGGTGCATTAGCTGGTGCCAAACCAGAAATCCCTCGAGTGTTGAGATTTTAATTTCGCCGGGCAGTTCACGAAGAATCGTTGAGCGTTGCAGCGCAAGCTGTGTTCAGGAAAATGAACGACAACTCCATTTAACTTCCCTTCCCCTCCCTTACCCCGCCTCCAGCGACCATCAGCTCTTGGCTCTTCAAGAACCAATAGATCCATTTCAAAGGTGCCACAGCCTGACTCGGCAGACTTGGCAAGTAGTCAGTGAGGCGTGTTACAACGCCTAATGAATGATTAGGGGTGTTACTCCGCTCGGCAGAAAACCTTTCCACGCCACGCCCCCTTGGTGGAGAGAGTATGCCGCTACATTGACAACATCATCATCACAATATTGACTCTGTCTTGCCTGACTGTTGGCAGATTAACAACATGGCTGTCAAGTTTTCCAACACTACACATGCGAGGGTAAGGTGCTTGTTTCGTAGTATGCCTGAAGGCTTAGTTGCCACAGGGTGGATTGGTGGATGTGTGTGGAGTGTGGTGTGCAGGACTTTGAGACACTAGAATGCACAAGAGAAATTTGTGATCGGCCAATTCTCTCCCTCTTCCTGTGTGTGTGTGTGTGTGTGTGTGTGTGTGTGTGTGTGTGTGTGTGTGTGTGTCTGTGTGACAGCCCCCTTCCACTGAGCATTTACATGTGAGTTTGTGTGTCATGTGTTAGTTCATGTGCATGGATACAATCACAGCTGCTGTGTGTTTGTGTGTGTGTTTGTGTGTGTGTGTGTTGTGTTATGCGTGAGTGTGTGCATGGATGTGTGTGTGTGTGTGTGTGTGTGTGTGTGTGTGTGTGTGTGTGTGTGTGTGTGTGTGTGTCATTTGTGTGTGCTAATATGTATTTTTGTCCGTGTGTGTGTGTGTGTGTGTGTGTGTGTGTGTGTGTGTGTGTGTGTGTGTCTGTGTGTGTGTGTGTGTGTGTGTGTGTGTCTGTATGTGTGTGTGTGTGTGTGTGTGCGGCGCGCGCGCGCGCGCGCGCGCGCGCGCGTGTGTGTGTGTGTGTGTGTGTGTGTGTGTGTGTGTGTGTGTGTGAGACAGAGAGAGAGGGGGGAGAGACAGACAGACAGAGACAGAGAGAGAGAGAGAGAGAGAGAGAGAGAGAGAGAGAGAGAGAGAGAGAGAGAGAGCAAATATACGAATTTGTCTGAAATGTTGTAATATACAAATCTTTGAACACTCCGTGAAAAAAGTAAACAGAAAATAAAACGATAAAATGTAGGGTGGCAGTGTTTGCTTTAATATAAAAAGATAAAAGTAGGGTGGCAGGGTTTGCTTTTATATAAAAAGATAAAATGTAGGGTGGCAGTGTTTGCTTTTATATAAAAAGATAAAATGTAGGGTGGCAGTGTTTGCTTTAATATAAAAAGATAAAATGTAGGGTGGCAGTGTTTACTTTAAAGTAAAACCTTAAAATGAAGGGTAGCAGTGTTTGCTTTAATATAAAAAGGTAAAATGAAGGGTGGCAGTGTTTGCTTTATTATAAAAAAAACAAAATGTAGGGTGGCAGTGTCTGCTTTAATATAAAGCGATAAAATATAGGGTGGCAGTGTTTGCTTTCATATAAAAAAACTGGAACCACACAGTCGAGTTTCATCCATTTAATGGATTTAATGCGTTTCTGAGAGTGTTGCTCAAATTTCCTGACCAACACTGCAGGTGCCTGTATCTCTCGGGCCTGGTTGACGCCGGGATATATTATGAAAGGAAGCGTAGAGTACAGCCCTGTCATGTAGTCTCAGACCGAAATGGAAATCCGTAGCATCATCTTATCATCCTCATTCTCATCGATCAGCATTAAAAAAAAAAAAAAAAAAAAAAAAAAAAAAAGTCTCAAATTCTGTGGCCCTTCATGCCCTGCTCTCATGGTGACCTCAATTTCGATGTCCTCTCCACGTCTGTGGCCTTGGTTTGGTTCCGTCGGGTCACCGGTATCGGCGAGTCCATGGGGGCTGTCGTTGGACGGACGTGGTGGCGCCCTCCGGAGGGAGAGCTCACTCATGCCGGCTCCGCGACTAAGCAATTATTGTCGTCAGTAGGGGGCTTAGTAGGTGGTGTCCTGCGTATGTTAGATCAGAACAGGCGCCACTGACACCACCGAAGTGACTCGGCAGCAGTGCAGTGTCTCCTCCGGTGGGAGTGTTTGCTTTAAAGTAAAACGATAAAATGTAGGGTGGCAGTGTTTGCTTTAAAGTAAAACGATAAAATGTAGGGTGGCAGCGTTTGCTTTAAAGTAAAACGATAAAATATAGGCTGACAGTGTTTGGCAGTGTTTGATATAAAACGATAAATGTAGGGTGGCAGTGTTTGCTTTAAAAAGTAAAACGATAAAATGTAGGGTGGCAGTGTTTGCTTTAATATATAAAAGCATAATATAAAAAGATCAAATGTAGGGTGGCAGTGTTTGCTGTAATATAAAACGATAAAATGTAGGGTGGCAGTGTTTGTTTTAATATAAAAAGATAGAATGTAGGGTGGCAGTGTTTGCTGTAATATAAAAAGATAAAATGTAGGGTGGCAGTGTTTGCTTTAAACGCCCAGGACTCTGGAGCACGATCACAGGAAACTGTCCAAGGACTTCTGTTTGTTTTTCGGCACGCTTACAATCTTAGTAATTCGGAGGGTTGTGTGTAAGTCTGCTCCCTGTGTCTGTCTGTCTATCTGTCTCTCAGTCTCTGTCTCTCTCTCTGTTTCTGTCTCTCTCTCAAATGTATGGCCTCCTGCTGTTTCTCTCTCTCTTTTTCTGTCTTTAATCTCTCTTTCTGTCAGTGTTTCTTAATATCTCTCTTCTGTCTCTCTCTTTCTTTCTCTCTGTATGTCTCTGTTTGTCTGTCTCTCTCTCTTTCTGTCTGCCTCTCTGTTTCTCTCTCTGTCTCTATCTCTCTCTCTGTCTCCTCTGTGTCTGTCTGTCTATCTGTCTCTCAGTCTCTGTGTCTCTCTCTCTGTTTCTGTCTCTCTCTCTTATCCTCTGTCTGTCTTCTCTCTCTCTCTTTCTGTCTCTCTCTCTTTCTGTCTCTGTCTGTCTGTCTCTTTTTCTGTTTCTCTCTTTCTTTCTCTCTGTCTGTCCCTCTGTCTGTCTGTCTCTCTCTCTCTTTCTGTCTCTCTCTCTGTCTGTCTGTCTCTCTCTCTGTTTCTCTCTCTCTGTCTCTCTCTGCCTCTATCTCTTTCTGTGTGTCTCTCTCTGTGTCTCTCTCTCTCTCTCTTTTCTCTCTGTCTGTCTCTCTGTCTCTCTGTCTCTCTTTCTTTCTCTCTCTCTGTCTCTGCTGTCTCTCTCTCTCTCTCTCTCTGTCTCTCTCTCTCTCTCTCTCTCTCTCTCTGTGTGTGTGTGTGTGTGTGTGTGTGTGTCTCTGTGTGTGTGTGTGTTGTGTGTGTGTGTGTGTGTGTGTGTGTGTGTGTGCGTGCGTGCGTGCGTGTGTGTGTGTCTCCAGATAGATCTAATTAATGCAGCACCAGTGGCCAAAAATTTTTTAAAAAATAAAGAAGAAAAAAAAAAAAGAAAAAAGCTGGCACAAACAGGAAACCCTTTTTTTCTGATCTTTAAAGACCTTTTCCAAAGCAGCGCAGTCGATGACGCCAGTGTACAATTCAATTTGTACGTTTTTCTCTCCATAGTTGTTTGATTCTTTCTTTCTGCCACTTTCTGTACCCACTCGACCCCCTTCGCCCCCCCCCCCCCCCCCCTTCCCCTTCCCCTTCTTCAAATGCTTAAAAAGGAATGTACAAAATCTGAAATGAGAGACAGAATGGGCAGAGGGCCGAGCGATCGAGAGAGAGGAGAGAGAGCGATCGAGAGAGAGAGAGAGAGAGAGAGAGAGAGAGAGAGGACGGTGAGGAAGTGGATGGAGATGAGGAGATAAGGAAGAAAATAAAAGTCATAAAGGGAAAAACAAGATACAGGAAAAAGCTTCTTGGTCGTAAAACCAGATGGAGCTATTTTATGTCAGGAAAAAAAAAGAAAGAAAAAGAAAAGAAAATGAGCAGAAACTGAACACTGCAATGAAAGTTGTTGAGTGCCTGACATGGAGAGAGGGAGTGAATGTGAACGACAAAAGAGAAAAAAAAAAACAAAGAAAAAAAAAAAAAACCGGGAAGATGAGGACAGGAGGAACTATGACGAGAGGAAGAAAAAAAAAAAACAAACAAACAAACAAAAAGTAGAGGTAAATGCGCGTGATGAAATAAAAACGGACATGGTGGAAAGGTCGAGTGGTTGTAACAGAAAGAGAACAGAAGAAAAGAAAAAAGACAGAAAGGTGGAAGGATTTTTTTTTTTTCAATTTTTTTTTTTTTAAAACTGGCGAACCAGCCCTTATGCCTTTCTCTCGTTTCTTGTGATCCAAAACCTGGTTTGCGTTTCTTAACAACCATGTATGGTGTTCATTATGAAGCCCGAAAGAAAGGAATAGGTTAATTCTCAAGAGCTGTCCCCGAAATATGAAATAGATGCGCAAAAATTTTGAAAATTCAATTTGTAACCAGACAAATAATCTACACGCTTTGATACCGTCCTTAATGCAGTTACAGAAACACAAGAGATGAGTTGTGATAAAAGAGTACGTTCACATCAGAGTCGGCTCTATGTCGTTCTGCTGGCTTGATCACCATAAAGCATGTGGGCCTTCGCATTGACTGTTATATTGTGTCGCTGATTGAAGGAAACCAACCTCGTCGGGTTATAAGCCTCTGGAGATGAGGGAATAACATGTTAGGCTAGTGCGCGTATCTTGTTTCTCACAGCTAATCAAAGATTCTCGAGCTGTCGTAACATTTCTGACGTCATATTTCTATCAAGAACAAGACGGAAGTTTGTATGGAAAAAGCATGGGTTTTTTTTTTCTTGCGAAGTATCATTCTTTTCAGTCTTTATTACAGTAAATACCCTTTTGTTATCTATCATGATAACATACACAAGAGCTTCCATACGTTTCCAGAAATCTGCTCTTCAGTGAGACAGTCTAATCATCCTGCTGAATATTAGATTGAATCAGACGACAGTATTACAAATTAAATCAACTCTTCTGCGTTATGGCAATCAAAACCAGTTTCTTTTCCTCTCTCATAATACCCTCTGTCGTTTCCGTCTGGCGGCCATTCTTCCTACCACATGGACAGATAAGTAACTCTTCGTTCTTTGTTTGTACTCTCCTAAATGTTAAATATGATCTGGGTTTTTTTTTTTTTTTTTTCTTTTTTTTTTCCTGAAGAAGACCCAAGAGGTCGAAACGCATCGTGTCTTGTCCTGTGCTTTGTTTGTCAATGTCCTTGGCGGTAACTAACCCCCTCTCTTTCTAAATTTTGCTTCGTTCTCCGCTATCAGTCACTCCATTTTGAAACAATTTCTTGTGATTTTAAGGACTTAGGTCTCAATCATCATTGCACCCATCTTCGGTCTCTCTACTAAGTAGATCTACACTAGACCTATAGTGTGGGGGGGGGGGGGGGGGGGGGGGGGGGGGGGGGGGCGGGAGGCCCCTAAGATGGCATGGAGAGATGGAGGAGAGCGTGAGGGTGAGGAAGAGAATGAAGCAGGTGTCTTCATATGACGTAAAATGTATTCATGTCGTCATACTATCATCAGGTTTGACGCCACGATTGGTGAGGTCCCCCTTCATCCCCCCCCCCCCCCCCCCCCCCCCCCCCCCCCCCCCGTATTTTTTTTTTTTTTTTGTGTGTGTAAAGTTACCATTCCCTTCTTCTCCCACTGTAGGGTGCCACCATGTCCATCCCATGACAGCATCCATGAACTTCGCAAGAACGACGACTGCGACAGAGAGTCAACGAGTATAGAAGTAGAGGGAAATCAAATCTCAGGTCACTACAGGAGAAATGTATGATGGACAATAGAGTCTGAGACAGTTTTATTTGTATGCGCTATGTCAGGGTAGAAATGTCAGACACTGCTTATTTGTATGCGCTATGTCAGGGTAGAAATGTCAGACACTGCTTATTTGTAGGCGCTATGTCAGGGTAGAAATGTCAGACACTGTTTATTTGTAGGCGCTGGTCAGGGTAGAAATATCAGACACTGTTTATTTGTAGATGCTGGTCAGGGCAGAAATATCAAACGAGCAATGTCTCTAAAGGGAGTCGAACCACGCCACCCTCCAACACGCAATTTTGAGATATTAACCATCGTACCACAGCAACTGATCACTCAAACGCGATTTTGCATTCGCAATCAAAACGGTGAAGCCTATTTTTAACCACACACACAAACACACACACACACACACACACACACACACACACACACACACACACACACACACACACACACGAACGCACACACGCATGCACACAAGCACGCATGCACGCACGCATTCAAGCACACACACACACACACACACACACACCGCGCGCGCGCCCGCGCGCGCACATGCGCAGAGAGAGAGAGAGAGAGAGAGAGAGGCAAAGGCGGTAAACGTCCGTTCCGAAAGCAGAACTTTGCAAATTCGCAAACACTACAATTTTTCCCCATACCATTCAACGAGAATATCCTGTGTCAAACAATAATTGTATGTTTGATCTTCTAAACAAACACTGTTAGGCTACGGGCAAGCAACCTGCACGAAATGTCTTGTGGTTGTTTTTCTCGAGTTTCTTCCGTTCGTTTCCAGCGAACGTTCTCGCTCCATTTCCAGTTCGACAGTGAATCTAGACTCGCCCTATGATTGTCGTTTCCATGGCCGTAACATTGATTCAATCACCCACAAAGTAAGAATGATGGAGTGAAGAAGAAACAAAGGACAGAAAAAAGGGTGGAAAGAAAAGACAGACAATAAGAAAAAGTAAAACTAATACAGGAAAAAACAGAAAAGCTTATATAGAAAAAAAGTGCTGAAAGAAAAGAAAAAAAGGGGGGGGGGGGGGGGGGGGGGGGGGGGGAAAGATAATTGGAAGATTTTGAATTGGAGTAAATAATTGAAGATTTAATCGGAATAACAAAAAGAAAGAAAAAGAAAGAAAGAAAGAAAAAGAAAGAAAAAAAAAAAAAACCCACAAAACTAAAGAACACGAAGAAACGATAAAAGAAGAAAAGAGGGAAATAGACTAAGGGGAGGAAAGAAGGTTCACATCAAAAGATTAAAAATGATAACGTAAAAAGAAACCGAAATAAAGAAATATCGGAAAAAATAAAACAACAGAATTAAAAGCACATGACGGAAAGGAAGGAAAGGGAATAAAAAGAAAGAAAATAGGAAAGAAAATAAATCGAAAGAAAGGAAAGGGAGACGAAAATAGAAAGGAAGAAAGGAAGCAAGGAATGAACGAAGGAAGGAAGAAGACCTTTAATATATACAGAAGAAGGAGGGAAAAGACATCTGAAAGGAAGACAGAGATAAGAATACAGAGGAATACAGAGAAAGGAATGCAGATAAAAAAAAAAAAACATGAACAAAGCGCGCGCGCGCGCGCGCGCACATACACACACACACACACACACACACACACACACACACACACACACACACACACACACACACACACACACACACAATGAAGCAAGACGGATACAAAAAGAAATCCAACTTGCAGATAGAATTAAAGAAAAATCACGTGAAGGAAGAAAGTTCGGAAGGACGGAAACACGAATCACGCCAATTCAAGAACGAAGACAAAAAGTCAGAAAGTGAAAGAGACAGAAAGAAAAAAAAAAAGAGAGAGAGAGAGAAGGGAAGGAAGAACGAAAGGCAAAACGAAAACAACAAAAAACAAAAGCAACAACAAAAAAACCAACACAAACAGACAGACAGACAGAAAGAGAAAATAAGAAAAGAAGGAGGACAAAAAGACGGAAAGGATAACCAAGAACAAAAGAAAGGAAATAGGGAAGACAGAAGGCAGCAAAGAAAGCGAATGAGACAGGCAGAAAGAAGAAAGAAGGCAGACAGAAAGAAATGAACATAAAGAAACAGAAAGACCGACAGAAAGAAAGAAAGAAAGCATCAAGAAAGAAGAAAGGAAAGAAGGAAGGAGAGAAAGCAGAGCAGACAGAAAGGAAGACAGAAGAAAAGAATGAACGGAAAGACGGAGGGCAGCAAGAAAGAAAGATAGCGAGGAAGAAAGAAAGAAAAAGAAAAAACGGAGAACCAAAGCGAGAAAAAAAAAAAAGAAAAAAAAAACAAAAACAAAACCGAGAGAGAGAGAGAGAGAGAGAGAGAGAGAGAGAGAGAGAGAGAGAGAATGACAAAAAAAGGAAGAAGACAAAAAAAAAAAGGCAGATAGAAAGAACGGTGAGAAGATACGGAGGAAGACAGAAGAAAAGAAAGCAGAAAATGGAGGGATATAGACAGACGGAAGAAAGAAAGGTAGACAGACAGAATGGAAAAGAAAAAGAAAGAAAGAAAAAGGAAACAAAATAAGGGCATCAACAGAAAGAAAGAAGAAAAAGTAAAAAAAAAAAAAAAAAAAAAAAGAAGAAGAAGAAAAAAAAGAAAAAGACAAAAAAAGAGAGGATGAATGAATGACAAAGGGAAGAAAGACAGGATAAAAGAAAAGAAGACGAAAAAAGAAATGGTGTGAAAAGGAAAAAAAAAGAAAGAAAAAGACAGAAGGAAACAGAGAGAGAGAGAGAGAGAGAGAGAGAGAGAGAGAGAGAGAGAGAGAGAGAGATAGAGAGAGAGAGTAATTAAAAAAGAAAGAAGAAGAGAAAGTAAGACAGAAAGAAGACAAGAAAGACACACTAAAAGAAGGTAAAAGGAGGAAGACAGAATGAAAAAAATGAATACACAGAAGGCTAGAACCCAAGACAGACAAAAAATTAAGAAAAAGAAAAAGAAAGAAAGGAACACAAATTAAACAAAGGGAAGAAAAAAAAAAGAGAAGAAATAAATGCAAAAAGAAAGAAAGATAAATGAAAAACGAAGGAAGGAAGAGCACAAAAAGGAAACCAAAAGGAAGAAGAAGAAAAAAAAAAAACGAAACAGGGAGATTTTTAAAAAAGTGTCAAAAAAATAAAAAGAGAAAAACAGAAGGAAAGACAGACATACAAATAAAAAGAAAAGAATAGCAAAGGAAGGAAGGAAGAAAGGAACATATAAAGAAAGAAAACAAAAGGAGAAAGAAAGACAGAACAAAATAAAGAAAGGAAGACTAGAAAGACACCAAAGAAGAACGAAAAATTTGAAGGAAAAGAAACGACGGGAAAAAAAAAAAAAAGGGGGGGGGGGGGGGGGGGGGCGCGAAAGTAGAAAGATAATGGAGAGAGGGTAGAAAGAAACAAAGAAAGAAGGAAGGAAGAAATAAAAGAAAAAGGAAGAAGAGACAATGAACAAAACGAAAGTTTAGACAAAAGGGATGAACGAAAGGCAAAGAAACAAAGAACGAAAATGGAAAGAGAAAGAAAGAAGATCGGAAATCGTGAAGCACATGTGTCAGGTCGTTAATGTCTGAATTGGATTGCAGCCCAGCAGTAGAGTGGGCACATAACATCCGGACCTGTGTGTTCATATGTGTCTGCACGTGCGTGCACTGTACGTGCGATCAAGATAGAATGGCTGACTGTCATGAAACGTCAGCGTTTATCACAGGAACAGTAATTAAATCCTTGTAAAATGAGAGAGAGAGAGAGAGAGAGAGAGAGAGAGAGAGAGAGAGAGAGACAGAGAGACAGACAGACAGACAGACAGACAGACAGACAGAGACAGAGAGACAGAGAGAGATCTTGTACCATCAACCGTAAACTTTGTTTACAGAAACGCCTCACCCCAGCTCCTCTCATTTCTTCGTTTATTCCTCCATGCAATCGCTTTCTCTTACATTAAACACTGGTTCCTTCCAGTCCAGCATGGCAGTCTCTTTTCAATTCATGTTTGTTTTCAACACAACGTAAATACTTGTCGTCAGACGGAAAAAAAAATCACGATCACAAGACCTTATTCTTTTACTTCTTTTGAGAATAAAATTGACGAGAGAGAGAGAGAGAGAGAGAGAGAGAGAGAGAGAGAGAGAGAGAGAGAGAGAGAGAGAGAGAGAGAGACAGACAGACAGACAGAGACAGAGAAAGAGAAAAAGAGAGAGGGGAGGGGAGGGGGAGGGAGGGATTGAGACAATAAATCTGAAACAGAGATGCATTAACTGTTTTTAGGGAAGAAAAGAAGGGAAGACAAAACGAATAGATAAATGGATGAAAAAGGACTACAATAGGAAAGATGATGACCGTTTTGAGAGAGATTTCTCGCCCAGATCCCACAGCAGCAACAGCAGCAGCAGCAGCAATAGTAGTAGTAGTAGTAGTAGTAGTAGTAGTAGTAGTAGTAGTAGTAGTAGTAGGTGTTGTTGTTGTTGTTGTTGTAGTAATAGTAGTAGCAGTAGTGGCAGTAGCCGTAGTAGTAGTTGTGGTAGCTGTTGTTGTTGTTGCAGTAGCAGTGGTGAAAGTAGAAGTAGTTGTAGTAGTAATAGTAGCATTAGCAGCAGCAGCAGTAGTAGAGTATCATAGTCATAGTATAGTAGTCGTAGTAGTAGTGGTGGTGGTGGTGGTGATGGTAGTAGTGGTGGTGGCAGCAGTGGTAGTATAGTAGTAGCAGTAGTAGTAGTAGTGATGGTGGTGGTGGTGGTGGTGGTGGTGTGTTGGTGATGGTGGTGGTGGTGGTGACGGCTGTAGTAAGATAGTAGTAGTTGTAGTGGTGGTGGTGGTGGTGGTAGTGGTGTGGTGGTGGCGGCGGTTGTAGGATAGTAGTAATAGTAGTAGTAGTAGTTGTTGTTGTACAGTAATGGTTGCACTAGTAGTAGTGGTAGTATTTATGATGATGATGGTGTGGTGGTGGTGGTGGTGGTGGTGGATGTGGTGGTGATGATTTGGTAGCAAATCATAGTAGTAGTAGTGGTTGGAGGAGGAGGTAGTAGTCGTAGTAGGAGAGGAGAGGGGGGAGGGGGGGGGGGAGATAAAAGGATTGACGAGGGCTGGCGGCAGGAGGAAGAATAGGAGGAGATGAAAATGAAGGAGCGGATGAGCGGGACACTGCACATGACAAACTCGAGGAAGGAAAACAAAACCTCCACCATCCCCCCAATCTACCCAAACGTTAACATACCACCTTGCCTTACACCCTGCCATCCCCCTACCCCCCTCCCCCCCCCCCAAAAAAAAAAAAAAAGAGACAGGTAATGGGAGGAGGAGGCACAAGGTAGTGTGGGGGGGGGGGGGGGTGCGCGAGAAAGAAGTGGGGGATAAAGGGGGAAGGAGGGAGTTATGGAAAAAGGGGGGCAAAGAGAGACAGACAGACAGACAGAGACACAACCAGTCCAGAGAGAGAGAGAGAGAGAGGAGAGAGAGAGAGAGAGAGAGAGAGAGAGAGAGAGAACGTGAAAGACAGAGAGACAGAGACAGAGAGAGAGAGAGAGAGAGCAGAGAGAGAGCAGAGACACACACACACACACACACACACACACACACACACACACACACACACACACAGGGCTGAGGAAATTGACGGACCTTGTCACAGCAGACAGTGATTGATGACTGAATACGACAACTGCATGGTCAGGCACTAAGTCAAGGGGAAGAGAGGGGACATACTCATGGGCCGCAGCGGATGTTCTGAGTCAGTTTCCTGCAGTCAAGTGATTTGGGAACCAGTTTTCCGCCTGTTCATCGTTGCCGATGCTGGCATTTTTATGGACGGTACATTTTATACTGAGTGTACATGTGTGTGCGAGCCCCTTACGTTTTTTTTCTTTTTCGTTTATTTTGCTTCAATTAATGTTCAGATGTTGAGCGTGTAGCCCCATGCTCTAGATAAGACCAAAGAATTCATTATCATGAAACTGGAATTAAATTTGAGTTTTATCTCTTTTACGCCCACGCGTATCTGTGTGTGTGTGTTGGGGGGGGGGGGGGGGGGGTTGGTGGGGGGGGGGGGGGGGGGGGGGGGGGGGGGGGGGAAAGGGGGGGGGGAGGGGGGAGGAAGGCTGACATATTACTCGTAGGGGCAGAACATGTAGAGTTGATGTTTATGCCTACCAGGCTGTATGCGCCCTGAGAGAGAGAGAGAGAGAGAGAGAGAGAGAGAGAGAGAGAGAGAGAGGAGAGACAGACAGACAGACAGACAGACAGACAAACAAACAGATAAACAGACCGGCAGAGACAGACACAGAGCGATGAGCGAGCGAGCGAGCGAGAGAAAGAGAGAGAGAGAGAGAGAGAGAGAGAGAGAGAGAGAGAGAGAGAGAGAGAGAGAGAGAGACGGAGAGTGAGAGAGAGAGAGAGAGAGAGAGCAAAGCAGCAGCTGCCAGGGAGAGAAAGAAAAAACGATGGAGGGAGGGAAAGGGGAGGGAGACCGGGACTGGGAGAGGAGGAAGAAAGACACTAAAGAAAAGAAAGAAGAAGGAATGTGTCTATGCCTGAATCTTACTTCATTGCATCTACTTTTTGCCTCCCCTCCGCCCGCCCCGTGCGGCGCGCGCGTGTTTTATGTGTGTGTGTGTGTGTGTGTGTGTGTGT
>JADBJO010000382.1:706568-709068 GCA_016801955.1 Conus betulinus
TCTTATGTCTTTTTTTTTTTTTTTTTTGCTTGGATTCAGTATTCGTTTCCCCTTCATCTCTCAGTCTTTCCTGTTTCTTTTTTTCATATTTATTGCCTTTCCATAATTTTTGTTGTTACTGGATTTGTGTGTTCGCTCAGCTTGCTGTGCTTTGTTATTTTCAGGTCATTGTTATATTTTCTATTCTAGCTCACGGCCACAGATAGTGAATATTATTTTCGTTTTATCTTCGTTTTCACGCCTGTTCTTTTTCTGTTCTTGTCGCACTGGACTTGCTTTCTGAAGACTGATGCTCTATGCCACCAACACATACTGGACCAAAAACAGCTGATTGATTTCGATAGGCTTCCAGCGAGTGAGAGAGAGAGGAGGGAGAAGACGAGAGATGGGGGAGGAGGGGGAGGGAGGGAGGCGATCGAGGACGGAGGAGGAGGAGAAGGAGGATTGATGAGGAGGAGAGGAGGAGAGAGGGAGGGATTGGGAGAGGAGGAGACAAACGGAGAGAGGGGAGAGAGAGGACAGAAGACAGACGCAGAGAGAGAAACAGACACGACGATTGATAGATACATACTTGACCTATTACACCACACACACACCACAAACACACACCGAGAGAGAAGGAGATGAGAGGGAGAGAGGATTGGGATTGGCGAGGAGAGATGGAAGAGAGAGAGGAGACGAGGAAGAGAGAGGAGAGAGAAGAGAGCGTTTCATTTCAGTATCTTAATACAAAAAAAAAATTTGACAAGGAAAGTTCACCGAATCATTTTTGGCCCCCCCCCCCCCACCCCCCCCCCCCCCCTCCCCCCCACGCCCCCCCCCCCCCCCCCAACCCCCCCCCCCCCCCCCCCCCCCCCCCCCCCCCCCCTGCTCTTCCTCTCTGTCCTCTCCTCACAACATCTCTCTCTCACACACCCAAACACCCACACAACACGCGCTGGCGCGGCGGCCCGTGGTCGCGCGCACACAAACACACAACACATTACAGAAGCAGACACACGCACACACCACACACACACACACACACACACACACACACACACCACACACACGCACGCAACGCACGCCACACACACACACACACCACAAACACACCACCACACACACACAACACTCGCGCGCACTAAACTACATACTAAGCACCAACACACACACACAACACACACACCACACACAACACACAACACCACACACACACACACACAAACACAACAAAACCACACACACACACACACACACAACACACACACAAAAACAACACAAACACAGAAGACAGACATAGAGATGAGGACAGACAGGACAGACACAAACACACAGAGAGAAAAAAACAGACGTTTTCTTTTTTTTGTTGAAAAAAAGGAGAGAGAGCGAGCGCGAGCGAGCAGCGCGAGAGCGAGAGAGAGAGAGAGAGGAGAGAGAGGGAGGAGGGAGAAGGGAGACGGGAGGAGAGTCGTGGGAGACGACGCAGGGGGAGAGAGAGAGGGGGGAGAGAGAGAAGGAGGGTGAGGGGAGGCGAGGAGAGAGAGAGGGGAGAGAGAGAGAGAGGAGACGGGAGAGGAGAGACGAGGAGGGGAGATGGGAGAGGACGGAGGAGCGGGGAGAGGGGACGCAGCGGAGGAGAGGGGGAGAGAGGGGAGGAGAGAGGGACGAGGAGGGGAGAGAGAGGACACTGAGGGAAGAGTGAGGGAGGATAGGGATTGATGAGGAGAGAGCCGGACGGATAAGGATTTGACGAGCAGGAGGAAGAGCGGAGGGAGGGGAGAGGAGGGCGACGAGGGCGAGAGGGAGAGAGCGAGGAGGGAGAGGTGAGGGGGGTGCGGAGAGGAGGAGGAGAGAGGAAAGGAGGGGAGGAGAGGAGAGGGGAGAGAGAAGGATGAGAGGAGAGAGAAGAGAGGGACAGGAGGACCAGAGAAACAGGAGACAGACAGACGGGGCATGACAGACATGACATAGACCAGAAAATAGACGATACAAAATACAAGAGACCACAGACATCGAGATAGAGAAACACACCACGGATGAGAGAGACTGAGAGGAAAGCGAGGAAGACGACAGAACAGGACAGACAGGACACAGGAGAGGAGGAGAGAGAGGAGAGAGAGAGAGAACAGACCAGACAGACAGACAGATAGACAGACCGACACAGAGACAGAGAGACACACAGACCACCGAACGAGAAGATTGATTGATTATCCTTTAAAAAAAAAACGCTGATGCCTGCGTTCTTTTCATATTTTGACTGTAATATGATTTCCTGTGACAAACAAGAAGGATTCTCTCTGTGTGCAGTTCCCTTTCCTGTTGATTAACCTGTAAACTTTTTGTAGCAGTGTCTACTAGAAAAACGAACTTTTCGGAAAGCCATACACATGCAAATGTAATTTTTTTTTTCTGGTGAACGCATGACATGATCCATTGAAAAGTCAGCATCGAGTCTTTGGGTTGTTTGAAAGCTCTTTTAACAAGCGAATATGTTCTCAATATATGAAAAAAACAGATT
>JADBJO010000382.1:714068-734068 GCA_016801955.1 Conus betulinus
ATGAGAGAGCGAGAGGAGGCCGAGAGAGAGGGAGAGAGGGAGAGAGAGGAGAGAGAGGAGACGAGAGAGAGGGAGGTAGAGCGAGAGAGGAAGAGTGGGGGAGCGAGGAGAGAGGGAGAGAGAAGAGAGGAGAGAGGCGAGGGTGAGGGAGGGAGAGAGCGAGAAGTGAGCGTGAGAGAAGAGAGGTGAGGAGAGAGTCTGAGAGACCCCAGAGAGACGAGAGAGAGAGAGAGAGGAGAGAGAGAGAAGAGAGGGAGAGAGAGCGACCGACAGGGAGAGAGAGAAGGAGGGAGAGGTCGAGAGAGAGAGTGAGGGAGGGGAGAGGGAGAGAGAGGTAGTAGACGTGAGGGAGGAGAAGAGAGAGGTCAGGAGGATGAGAGGACGAGCTTGGAGAGGAGGGGGAGGGAGCGAGAGGGAGCGAGGAAGAGGGAGGAGAGGGGGAGGGCGAGAGAGACGAGAGAGAGGGAGCGGGGAGAGAGGGGAGTGGAGAGGCGAGTGGAGAGAGTGGAAGAGAAAGGAGAGCGAGAGGGAGATCAGAGGGGAGCGAGAGGAGAGAGGGACAGAGAGAAAGAAAGACAGACAGGAGGGAGGGAAGAGAGAGAGATGAACTTGCAAATCGAAAATCCTTGTTTCACTACATTCGTAGCTAATCTGTCGTGGTTCATCTTCATTAACTGGACTATTCATTAACACACACACACACACACACACACACACACACACACACACACACACACACACACACACACACACACACACACACAACACACACACACACACACACACACACACACACACACACACACACATATATATATATATATATAGATATATATATATATATATATATATATATATATATATACTATGCAAGTGACCACATTACTGATTTTCTCAAAAGATAAAGCTTGTTACCCAATAGTTATAAGTGTACTGTGTAAAACTGGAATGTGATGAATGTTTGGGTGGTAAGAGTTCGATATCATTTGTTAGATATGTTGAAGTCACGTTCATATAAATCATATTCCAAAGTCTGACACGCGCGTTTTCTAATATGTCGCTGAGTGTGTGTGTGTGTGTGTGTGTGTGTGTGTGTGTGTGTGTGTGTGTGTGTGTGTGTGTGTGTGTGTGTGTGTGTGTGTGTGTGTGTGTGTGTGTTTCTATGACGGGTTTGACAAACTTAGTCGCTAAGATACGGAAACCAAATCAATGTCATGCATGCAGCAGAGGAAATGACACGTAAGCAGAGACGTACGTAGTGGATGTCTGTACACAGTTCCAGCCTATTTACACTGGATGTAGTTTTTCTGTTGTCTTAGCATGACATGTGTGTTATCATTCACATTTGTGACGTATGATTATTTTCGTGGCTCAAACCCTTTCAAATAAGATTTTGCTCTTGATGAACGAACATGCATTCTGTTCTCTTCTCCCATACTTGCCAGAGGAGGGGAAGAGGGGGTGGAGGGGGATAACTTTCGCACTTTTTCATCTCGGCTATCGCTCATTACCATAGATACACATTCCTGAATATGGATGCGCACACAGAAAGGCTACAGACGCTCCACGCCAATCTCGTGTCAGTAGATGTTTCTGTGCACACAGGAAAGCCAAACCCGACGTCCAAAATGAATGATGGGTGGCAGCTGTGTTTGTGGTCATTGGTTCGATGCAGGGTCAGTCATCATTCACAGCCCGTGGCAGAGTGGCCATCCCTTCGGCAGCTTCTTCGTTGAGTTTTGGTCCAGCGGCATAGCAGACATGTCGCTTTTTTGTCTTTTCTACTTCTTGTCTAAAGAATACGCTTTAATAGGCTTTTGGTGCCAGAATTCTGTTGTTGGTTTTATTCCTTCTCTGTCACCACCACACCCCTTTCATCCTAATGCTTTCCCCCATCCATTGCCAGTACCCTGTGTGTGTGTGTGTGTGTGTGTGTGTGTGTGTGTGTGTGTGTGTGTGTGTGTGTGTGTGTGTGTGTGTGTGTGTGTGTGCGTGTGTGCGTGCGTGCGTGCGTGCGTGCGTGCGTGCGTGTATGTGTGTGCGTGCGTGCGTGCGTGCGTACGTACGCGCGCAAGCGCGCGCGTGTGTGGATGCAATAACGCGCTTGCGGTCCTGCATATGAATAAGTGTGAGAGTTCTACAGAACCAGCCAGCCAGCTAGACAGACAAACAGACGGACAAAGACAGGCAAAGCGTAATGTGTGACAGGCGAAAGGGAAAGCATTATTAGAATTAGAATCTTGATAAAGAACGAAAGAAAGAAAAGGGAAAATATAGGTCATTGTACATAATGAAAAAAACACCTGCATTTACAGGTGTTTTTGTTTTGTTTGTTTTGTTTTTTTTGTTTTTTTTTAGCTTAACACCGTTATGGCATGGATTGTGAGAGTTAATGTTCTTTGTCCAAACCACCAGGCTGGATGCTCAATTCATTGATTGATTGGTTGACTGTCTAATCGTTAATTTGGGTCATTAGTTGAGGTGGAAGCGGAATGGGGTTAGCTTGCTCGCGTACTTGCTGCCTTGGTTACCTGGTTGCAGCTTATGAGTACACAAACATATAAACAAATGAATAAATGTATGAATATATACAAACAAATGAATAAATAAATGAAAGAGATTAAATGTCGTAGCCAAGTCGGAGACGACTGGTGGATGCTTGTAATTGTCATTTCCATGGAGACGACATAAAAACGTAGTATTGTGACGAGGATCCAGCGACACCGTATCAGGATTCAAGACAAGCCCCGCAAAAGCAGAATTTCACCGTTCTATTGACTGAAACCCTTATGGACACACCGAAATCTGGGAAAGGCCAGACACATGAAGGTCCACACATTTTCATGCAAGACAAAGTTTGTGTCTTGGTTCCAGGCTGAACGATCGTCACTGGTTGTTGTTGGAGGTTCTCCAGTTTCCTGGGTGGTCCCCCTTTCTGTCCCTGTGTTCAGGCCTGTCTTCATACTCGGGTTGTCCCCCTGTCCCACGCTGTGTTCAGGTCTGTCTTTATGCTCAGGTTGTCTCCCTTTCCCATGCTGTGTTTAGGTCTGTCTTCATGCTAGGGTTGTCCCCCTTTCCCACGCTGTGTTCAGGTCTGTTCTTCATGTTGGGGTTGTACCCCTTTCCCAAGGTGTATTCATGCCTGTCTTTATGCTGGGTGTCCCCCTTTCCCACACGCTGTGTTCATAACTGTCTTTCATACTGTGGTGGTCATTCTGGGGTACCCCTTTCCCACACTGTGTTCAGGCCTGTCTTCATTCTGGGGGTACCCCTTTCCCACGCTGTGTTCAGGTCTGTCTCCATGCTGGGGTTGTCCCCCTTTCCCACGCTGTGTTCAGGTCTGTCTCCATGCTGGGGTTGTCCCCCTTTCCCACGCTGTGTTCAGGTCTGTCTCCATGCTGGGGTTGTCCCCCTTTCCCACGCTGTGTTCAGGTCTGTCTCCATGCTGGAGTTGTCCCCCTTTCCCACGCTGTGTTCAGGTCTGTCTCCATGCTGGGGTTGTCCCCCTTTCCCACGCTGCGTTCAGGTCTGTCTTCATGCCTGGGTGGCCCCATCCTTTCTCACAGGGCATGGGCCAAGTCATCACAGAATGGCGGGTCAGCCGAGTCTCCATCGCACATGCTACCTACCACCCCATTACTAAGCGGGGCAGGGGACTGGGGCCGGGATGTAATGGGCGGTTGCCCACACTGTTTGACTCTCAGCTTTTAAACAATGAAAAGCTAGAGATAACGTTCACGTAGTCTGAAGGCTGCAGCGGCAGTGATCTCTTAGATATTCAAACTATCTGAGGTATGGCATTATGGGAGACAGAACCAATCCCGCTCCCTCCGCAGTCTTAACCTTCTCTGAACTCAATCAGGCAGCTCTATACTGCCGGTGGATTGGGAGTGTTTTCATGTGGTTTGAAAAGAAAGAAAAACAAGCAAACAAACAAAACAAAAACCGGCACGAGTGGTTCGAACTCACAACCAACACACTAACCACTCCACTGCAAGACCCTGTTTTTAAACCATGACGGGCTTCTGTTGCTCCCAGTACACGATCCTCGTGATCCTGGGGTTGTGGGTTCGAATTTCGGTACAGGGGGATTTTTCCCTCGGAGTTCTGACTCCATTCCCCATACAGTCCTTCGAATGAGACTATAAACCGAGGTTCCGTGTGTGAACGGACGCACAACATCTTGCACACACGTAAAATCCCATCAGCACGTTTCGGAAGAGAAGGCCAGTTTGGCCGTTGGTATGGATGACACGTTATACATAGCATGCACCCTGCGTTAGAAGTGGAAAGAATGAAGGGAATAAAGAAACTGACAGAACGATACTTGACTGGAAGACACGGGAAACGGCTGAATGATGTGCCGACAGGCGGTTCTTCAGTCGGCACTACCTGTAGGCAGCTCGTTGTGTGGACGAGGGTGTTCATTATATTATGTGTAAAGCGCTTAGACGCCCTAATCTTCAGAGAATAGGCGCTATAAAAATTAACATTATTATCATTATTATTATTACATGACACGTGATGATCCAGAGGAATGTTTTGCCACAAAGCTGACGTCAACAAACATGGCATCAGGATCCTTCTCCGCCACATGTTCATGAGGCTGGTTTACTGGGGATGTTAACTTCACCGCTCCATAGTTCATGGAAGGGAGAGGTTTTCAGAGAAATGAGCATGCCACGTGATACGTCAACGTAGGCGTTACACGTCGAACATCTTGTGAATGCCATTTCAGTTTACCATGTGCAACGAGTGATGGCCATCTGGCGAATGCTTCCTCATAACTCTGATATCCTAATCCTCGCTGAATCATTTCAGTCTTTCGTTTTCTACGTATGGTCATTTCTTTCTGTAAAACGTTTATAGGGCATCTTCCTTGTTGTCATATGTACGCGCTAAGACTAAAGAAAGTTGGGGGGTGGGGGGGGGGGGGGGGGGGGGAAAGAGAAGAGAAAAAGAGAGGCAGCATGAAAAAGAGACATGGAGAAGGAGAGAGAGAGAGAGAGAGAGAGAGAGAGAGAGAGAGAGAGAGAGAGAGAGAGAGAGAGAGAGAGAGAGAGAGAGAGGAGGCGGAAGAGCAGCCTTGTGTGTCAATGATTCATTTCGTTTCCTTCAGTTCTACCTCATTAAAAGTTAACAACAACAAAGCAGAAATTCTGGAATTCCTTACTAGGAGATGAGATGTAGCTATACAGTCAGCTTCTTTCAAAGCTAGCTGAACACCCTTTCTTTCAATTTTTGCATTTTTTCAACTTGTGTTACTTCTCTCTCTCTCTCTCTCTCTCTCTCTCTCTCTCTCTCTCTCTCTCTCTCTCTCTCTCATTGCCTTAACTCTACTCAATTGTTCATTAACTTTGTTTTTATCCATACCTGCCTCTTCTCCAATCCAATACACACACTCAACAACAATAAACAAACTACCAGGGTAATGCATTCAAGATCTCACTCTCATAGCACGCGTAGATGGAGCCTACCATTTCCTGTCCAACACAAACAAACAAACAAAAAAACAATATTTCTTTGTTTGTTTGTTTGCTCATTTGTTGTTTTCAAGGTGGTGCATCTGAATTTCTTCTTCTTCTTCATCTTCTTCTTCTTTCTTCTTGTCTTTGTCTCTGTCTGTCTGTCTGTCTGTCTGTCTGTCTGTCTGTCTCTCTCTCTCTCTCTCTCTCTCTCTCTCTCTCTCTCTCTCTCTCTCTCTTAAGGGGATGGGGGGGGTGGGGGCAAAGGAGAAGTTTAAACTATTTCCTCAACACACTTGTCATCTCGTTTACATTCTGAATATACGTGGAAAAGCAGGTTTAGGCATCAATGAGACGGAAAGCCTGCTCGTTTGAAGACTTTTAAGCCTTGGTTCCCATGACGACATGTCTGAGTTTCATCTTTTACACAACTCAGTTGTACCCCCATGACCTTCAACCGTAAGGTAAACAAAAACAAAAATCAAAAGTACGGCAGAAAAAACAAAAATGAAGGATATCCCACAGAATCATTTCCGGTGCCTATGCATGACACGTGGCCACGGTTTTACCTGGATGGGAACGGCAGACTGGATGTAAAGGGGACGACTGGGGTCCAAGTGCCTCTCCCTGGGGGATGCCATTTATCATCTGCCTTTCCAGCACGCGCCGCTTCTTTTGAAGGCCTAGGTTCTGAGGTGGGGTAAGCTTGATTTACATTTCTCAGTCGCTGGCCCGGAACCTCCTCGGAAATTGTTTACGCTCAGAGTGAATGTTCAAATAATTATTCTAAACGAGAAACGGAAGTTGTGTTTGTGTTGTTTTTTCTCCTCTAAAGCAAACAAAAGTGAGTCAAACCATGAAAAAAAAAAAAAAAAAAACATGTGTTCTTCCCGTGTAATGATCACTAAAACTATTTCTTTTTATCATTATTTTCGAACCTTTTTTCTGACAACATTCTAAATAAAAGAACATGGTAAGTGTTTGTGCTGTTCTGCAGTCTGTTACGAAGATTAAAAGTGCATAAATCAAACCCGCTATGTCATTGCATTCATTCTTTCACTGACATTGTAAATAAGTTCTTGAGTCATATCTATCCATCTATAATCATAGAGACACCAGATCTACTTCATCATGGTATAAGTAAACAAAATGTTTGTTGACTTTTCGCCCAAACTGTATGGAGATATCTGTATCCCTTTTGTTATTTCCAAAATTGTATACATAGATGTTGATTACAGTGAATGCCAGACGTTTGTTCAATGCCTTGTAAATTTGATTCACTGATTTTACTTTAATAAAAGCAAATTCATTTTGGCAGGATTACGACGATTTACCTGTGTTTGTCAATAACTCATACACACAACCCTACACTTGCATAGTGTTGTTGACCAGATATAATGATCTATTATTTAAACAGCAACACTGATTTCTGATACGTTTTAAATAATGTTAAACTTAAATCTGCTTTTACTAACCAGTTGACGTACTCAATAACTTGACCTTCTTTCCACGTGCTATAGTAATGTGATACAGTCGCAAGATGGACTCCATGGTTGACTGGGCTATAAACAATCTGACAAGCCTTTCATTTTATGAATCAGTGCATCTTGCCATCTGTTAGGCCTTACATTAATTGCCCTGCTGTCCAGACAATATATCTCCCTTTCCCTTCATAGTTTTGTTACTTGACATTCATCTGGATTTTTTTTTTCTTTTTTTTTTTCTGTCTGTCTTTCTTTCGTTCTTTCTTTATATCTTCTTCCTTTCTTTCTGTCTTTGTTTCTTTCTTTCCGTCCTTCCTTCTTTCTCCCTTTCTACTTTGGAATGACAATTAACGGGCACATCATTCTGATTTTAAACTCGCTCTGCAAAACTGAAATGGCTTTGTTACACAACTAGGCAACCCAAAAAAAAGCATCATAACTTTGAAAATAAAAAAGCAAGAAAAGTAAAAATGTTTAGCTATGGTTGAGATTCAGCAAGCAGTTTATAGTTGTAAAAAATAAATAAATAAAAAAAAGCCAGCTCTACATTCAGACAAACACCGGGACGAAAGAGGCAAACAGAGAGACCAAAGCACAAACAGAAACTAGGGAAAGCTATGTATCTCCCATTTCTCTGGTTCCATGCCAGTCAGTTTGATCTCCTCACCCTTTTGTCAATAAATATTTATTCCTTTCCGTCCACAGCAACCATGACCGTGCACGTGCACTAATGCACAGCATCACAGACTCGTTTACACAACTGGAGAGGGTGTAAACCTTGGCGTCGGGCAAAGCAGTGAGAAGGTTTATTTAAAACCACATCCATGCACTCACTCCTTGGAATTCGCGCGCAAATGTGTGTGTGTGTGTGTGTGTGTGTGTGTGTGTGTGTGTGTGTGTGTGTGTGTGTGTGTGTGTGTGTGTGTGTGTACGTTGAAGCTACAATGCATTCGACTGACGCACGCTGTTCGCTAAATAGCTGGACCAGTTTCATGGGATCTCTCACGACGACACCGTGAGCCAACACTGAACGTCTTTTATGTTGCCAATATAAAAATGAATAAATAAATAAGATGCACGTTCGTTGATGTATTATTCTATCGTACAAAACACAGCAAACTGAACTAAGAAAATACTAAAATAGCATACTTTTTTGTTCTCTCTTCTTGTTGTCACTCTATTTCAACCATCTCTGTTATCACAAGTCCTGTTCAACCCGTTTGCCTCCAAATGATCTCAGATCTTAGCATCTCCCTCCACCCGAAACCGTTAAATACCTGTCATGTCATAAGTATCTGCACAAGTTTCGCTTTTTCCTTGATGAATATAAATGCTTGGATTTTTTTTAAACAAAGTCAGCATTTTCGTTTGTTTGTTTGTTTAATAAAGCGTTTTCTTTGATATGGAACACTGATGTCATAGTACTGCTTTTGGCGTTAATTCTTATTGGTCCATCATTCTAGATATCTGTTGAAAAGGTCAAGGTCCTGCTGACCCAGACATAATTATTGATATCAATTCACTAATCTCTGATTCCTCAACTCCAAAGACTTTGCAGCCCTGCTTCCAGATTCCTCCAAGACAGTGCAGGATGTCCACAGGGTTCCCAGTGGTGTCTGATCAAAGACTGTACGCCCTACGGAGGGCGAACTATCTTTGGTCTGATCTCATGAAGAAAAATCTCTCCTTTGATGTGCGCACGACAGTAACGACGTCTTCGGTTACCGGTCTTTGCTGGGGAGATTTCATTACAGATCGTCAGAGGGCCCTCCCCTTTGACTCCGCACAGCCAAAACACGCTTTGTTCAATGATAGCCATGGGAAGAATTCCCACTGCCCGAGACAGGACAAGTCTGCACACTTGGACCTTTGAGCATCGTTTGCCGTGTAGAATGTTTCTTTTAAATACATGACATGTTTTTACATTTACTGACTGTGACTACTTTGTTATGGGAGAGCCAAGGTAAGGTAACAAACTGGGACTGTCAAACAAATGAAGCAAACACGTTACAAAACGAACACGACTCGTTTCGACTTAATTGGTCCTCTTTAGGAAGGGCAAAACAACATAAAAAAAAAACATTTAAAACATCAAACGAAAGGACCATCACTTATCTTATCTATCTCAGTGGAAATCGTAGTCTAGGTTTTTTTTTTTTCATTCAGTATTCATATCAATACACCGCAAGTTCACAAGTTGTTTATTTTGTCCATGAAGGAAAATTATTCTGTGGTGACACATTGCAATATCACATCATAAAATACAATGTAAATACAGTAGAATAAAAATCAATTGATAAGCTTAAAATTAAACATTAACACTCACCACTTATTTATCTACACATCTCAATTCATCTTCTATCCACACACACACACACGCACACACACACACACACACACACACACATGCATGCACACAGGCACATGCACGCACACACACTCACCCACAAACGCATATTCGCGCGTGCACACACACACACACACACACACACACACACACACACACACACACAGAGAGAGAGAGAGAGAGAGAGAGAGAGAGAGAGAGAGAGAGAGAGAGAGATTCATAAACTAAAATTTGTCAACATATCGTGGTTATAAACATTGTATGAACATAAGATAAAAGGACTAGCTCACCATAACATATACCCAACAGCTCAACCACATTGAATATGTATGTAACCATTTGTTAGTACTATTTGTGCCTGTGTGTGGGCATGTGCGCTCATGTCTGATTGTGTGAGTGTGCACGTGTGTGTGAGCTTGTGTGTGCATGCGCGTGTGCAAGTGTGCCTGCGTGTGTGTGTGTGCACATGCATGTGTGCGAGTGTGGGTGTGCATGTGTGTCTGCGCATAAGCGCGTGAGTGTCCCTCTGTGTATGTGTGTGCGTGTATGCAAGAATGCATGAATGAGTGCATACATGTGGGTGCCTCTGCTTGCCAGTATATCTGCATGTGCTTGAATGTCTGTCATGAGTCTGCGTAAGTGTGTGTGGGTTCCAAAATTCTGTTATTATCATTATGACTGCAATCGTTATCATCATTACACCAACATTATAATCCTGAGATCGGTACGGTTATGGTTGGGAGGGGGGAGGAAGGGAGGGAGGGACAGAGGGGAGGGGGAAGGGGCAGGGGGAGATGGGGGATGGAGACGGTGGTAAGGGGGAGGGGGTAGTTTGAGGATGGACTGGCTGGAGTGAGGAGAGGAGGAGGGGGCAGGATGATTGCTGTATTACTGCCAGCAAGGACATCGCATTTCAGTTCTGCCTGCAAGCCTCGTTCAGGGTTCTGTTGGCTGATGGCAGGAAAGAATCCTTATATCTGGATGTCCTCCATCTGATGGACAGCAGTCGACCAGAGTCACGATTGGAGGTGCAGAGCGACAGAGCAGGGTTCAGTGGATGGCTCTGATCTTGAAGAATGGCCCGGGCCTTCCTGGAGCATTCCTTGAAGTGAATGTCAGCAAGAGACGTGAGACCTCGGCCGATTGCCGTGTCTGCAGCAGACACAATTTTCTCCAACCTTGCCCTATCTGCATCACTCACGGAGCTGAAGAAGCACAGATGGTTGTAGAGGAGGATGGACTGGATCACCGACTGATAGAACAAGTTCAGGATGGTGCTGTTGATCCTGAACTGTCGGAGCTTCCGCAGAAAGAAAAAAGACGCTGGTTGGCCCTCTTGCTGCACATGTCGATGTTAGGGGTTCATTCCAGCTTGTTGTCAATGACTGTGTTGAGGTTCTTGTAAGTGCGCACAATGCGCACTTCCTCTTCCTTGATGACAAGCGGGTGGATGTAGATCACTGTGGTGAAGAGCTGGTTGACCTCCCGAAGAAGGCAGAAGTGCCGGAGACCAATGGACACAGACTTTCCTTCGCTGTGGCATTGGTACACCACCAGTTGTTCACAAAAACGCAAACACCACCGCCACGATTCTTTGCCTGTGAGTGCAGCAGAAAGGTCACCACGGAATACACTGAAGCCAGGAATGTTGGGGTCAGCATGATCCGCTTTCAGCCAGGTCTCCGAAAAACAGATCAAGTCAGCATTACGATATTCGTACATGTGCTGGCAGCAGGCAGAAAGTTCGTCACATTTATTTCCTAGTGACAGCGCATTGCCAAAAACAACTGAAGGAAGAGGCAGCTTGAACCTTCGACGCCGCATAAGTGGGCGAACTCCTCCTCGCCTGCCCCTTTTTCGCGCACAAAGATGACTGAATTGAGGATCACGCAGGAAAGAAAAGTCCAGCGTCACCGCTTTTGAGTCAGGCTTCCTGCATTCCATCAGGATCATTCGTGAGTAACCCATAGCACCCACTGCAACTGTAAGACAACTATACAACCTGCACCACTAGCCTACAATACTGAGCACAGCCATAGGCCAACAGCAGACCTAAACTAATCACAGCCACATGCCACTAGCAAACCACCAACTGAACACAGTCACAACAGCAGAACCTTCGACTGAACACAGCCACAGATCAACAGCAGACCTCCTACTGCATGCAGCCCCAGACCAACTCCAACTGAACGCAGCCCCAGACCAACTCCAACTGAACGCAGACACAGACCAACTGCAACTGAACGCAGCCCCAGACCAAGTCCAACTGAACGCAGCCCCAGACCAATTCCAACTGAACGCAGCCACAGACCAACTGAACGCAGGCACAGACCAGTTCCAACTGAACGCAGCCCCAGACCAACAGCAAGCCTCCACTGACTGAGGGTTAAAGGTCAAACAAACATTTTTTTTAACTAACAGTTATATCAAGTGATTTCAGAACTGAAATACGCTGCAACAGAACATGTTCAATCAAAGAATGAATCAAGAGTCAAGTGCTGCAAGCCAATCGGCGTTTAGATTGATCGCTTAATGCACAGTTTGAATTCGAGTTGACCTAGGTGGATTGTAAACAAAATGGCGACTTCGAAATCAGTACTAATGAATACATGCAATCACGGTTCCACAGGACACACACAGACCAACGATATAGATGATGCCCCCCCCACCCCCCCCCCCCCCCCCCCCCCCTTTTCTTTCTGCAGTCTTCCGAATCACCATACAAACATACAACTCAAATTATAGCCTATAAGCAACAAATTTAAGAAAAAGGCAGGTCAGTATTCATGCACACCACTGGTCGCAACAGAGTTGCGCCCCATGCTCAAAGAGAGAGAGAGAGAGAGAGAGAGAGAGAGAGAGAGAGAGAGAGAGAAGAGAGAGAGAGAGAGAGAGAGAGAGAGAGAGAGAGAGAGAGAGAGAGAGAGAGAGAGAGAGAGAGAGAGAGAGAGAGAGAGAGATATGAAAAGACAAATACGATTTCGGGGGGAGTTCCATTCCGTGGTTCGAACTCAATTTCAAGTTCATGGCAGCTACATCAAAGCCTAACAAATGGATAAATGAACATATCTGGTACCTCCTCCAAAAAGGAGAGAAGTAAGAAAAACTTGCGGATCTTTTGTCACTGTAGGGTCTGCCTCACAAAAGCATAGAATAGATCTTCACGGAATGACGTCTGACATTAAAATGCAGAAGACAAAATATCCGAGGAGCTGTACTGACGCGTTTCTACCGGACTGTTACTGAATATCTGTTTGAACTGATCAAATACCATTATGTTTATTTTGCTAATTTTATTGGATTCTGCTGTTAGAAGAGGGAAATTCATTCGCGGTACTGAGCTTTTTGTTTTCTGCCCCTCAATCCTATCCCTGTTCCAGAATTCTTATACTTGCACATTCCACACTTACAGATCATTCAAAGTTGTTATTGCCAGAATTTCACCTATAACAGAAAGAAACACAGGAAGCGTGAAGATGAAGGGGCACCATTGTGCTTGTTGTTTTGTTTGTTTGTTTTGTTTCATCTTCCTTCGGTTCAAAAGTGTAACAACAACGTAGTCTGGAATTACTTTGCCCATGAGTCAGACATAGGTTTATACCAAGTTCTCTTCAAATGTTTTTGCTTTTCTTTAACAACTGTAATCTCTCCTTGTCAGCTCTCTCTCTCTCTCTCTCTCTCTCTCTCTCTCTATATATATATATATATATATATATATATATATATATATATATATATATATATATGTATATATATATATATATATATATATATATATATATATGTATGTATGTATATATTGCTTTCATTACTCTTTTCCATTTCTCTGCTTCTATCTATCCCTCTCGGTCTCTTTCTTTCTCATGTTCCCCTCTCCTCTCTCCTTTTCTATCTTTCTTCCAATATCTTTTCCCCCATCTCCCCTCCCCCCTAGAACCCCTGTTTTCCATCTCTGTTTCATTCTTTTCAAATTGTGCTTCCTGACTTTTCCTGCTAAGATGGAGCCCATACTTCATTTCTTCCTACCCACTCCTCACTCTGCCTCACATCACCCCACCCCCGTACTTCCCCCTATCATCCCATCCTTTGATTCCCCTTGTCCCATTCTGCATGTTTGTGTGCGTGTGTGTGTGTGTGTGTGTGTGTGTGTGTGTGTGTGTGTGTGTGTGTGTGTGTGTGTGTGTGTGTGTGTGCGCGCGCGCGCGCACGCGCACGCGTTTTGTTGTTTGTGTCTGTCTGTCTGTCTGTCTGTCTGTGGGTGTGTTTGTGGTTGTGAGCGTGTGGGTGTGTATGTGTGTGTGTGTGTGTGTGTGTGTGTGTGTGTGTGTGTGTGTGTGTGTGTGTGTGTGTGTGTGTGCATGTGTGGGTGTAGTTGTGTGTGTGTGTGTGGGTGAGTGAGTTGTAGTTGTGTGTGTGTGTGTGTGTGTGTGTGTGTGTGTGTGTGTGTGTGTGTGTGTGTGTGTGTGTGTGTGTGTGTGTAGAGAGAGAGAGAGAGAGGAGAGAGAGAGAGAGAGTGAGTGTACATAAGTGTTTTCAAAACGCATTCATCAACAAACTGAACGATATTTCCCTAATGCTCAAAGCATGCAAGTAAAGGCATGTTTAAAACATGAATGAATAAAGAAAACGTCTTCGTCTGAAGTTCTGAGGCGTGGTTTTCATGACGGGAAGTACACACTGCATCTTTTGCCCCCACCCACCCCAAAATCAGAAGCCTTGGGCCTTCAAACATGATAGAAACAAAAAACAAAACATCAGAAAAAAAACAAATAGAAAGGAAATTCCAGAGAAGAATTTCCGGGTGCCTATGCATGCCACGTGGCCACGGTTTTACCAGGATGGGAACGGCAGGCTGAACGTGAAAGGGGACGAGTGGGGGGGTCCAAATGATTCTCCCTGGGGGATGCCATTGATTATCTGTCTTCCTCACACCCCACCGCGTCTTTTTAAGCCAAGGTTCCCAGTCGGGGTAAGCTTGAGTTACATTTCTTACTGATAGACCAGTACCTCCTCAAGAAGTGTTTATGGAGAGAGTGAAGTGAATGGTGAAAAAACTACTTCACACAAGAAAGAGACGTGTTTCTCTCTCTCTCTCTCTCTCTCTCTCTCTCTCTCTCTCTCTCTCTCTCTCTCTCTCTCTCTCTCTCTCTCTCCCCAAAGTAAAATCAAAGTGAGCCAAACCATTAAAAAAAAACTTTCAATTTTTCTTCCCGCCCAACGATCTCTAAAATCATCTCTTTTCTTAAGAAGGAAACCTTCTCACGTCTCGTAGCTATTTTTCAGTTGGCTATTCTGCGAACATGGTAAATAAAGAAATACGTTAAGAATTAACGCTGTTTTGCGATCCGTTAGTCTGATACAAGCATTAGAAACAGATACCCAGTCGAACATTAAATCTTACTGCTATCCTCCAATACATTCTTTCACTCACATAGTAAATAAGGATTAAGTTACATAATGATTAAGTCATACTCTGCCATCTGTAGTCAAAGAGGCACTATACCTGTTCACGTATGGATTTTGAAAGAGGACAACGTTAGTCGTATCTTTCGCACATAACATGTAGTATGGAGATGCCTGCATCCTTGTATCTGTTTCCGAAACTGTGAAAATAACTGGTAGTTACAATGAAATGCAAGACTGGTTGATTCTTTCTCTATTCTAATTCAGTCAAAAACAAATCGATTTTTGGGAAGATTGGGACAATTCACACACACACACACACACACACACACACACACACACACACACACACACACACACACACACACACACACATACACACACACACGCGCGCGCGCGCGCGCGCGCGCGCGCACACACACACACACTCACTCATCACTCATTCACTCACACACACACACACACACACACACACACACACACACACACACACACACACACACACACACACACACTGACTGACTGACTGAAAACCATTTACTGTCAGATTAACATAGTGTTGTACTGACACACACACACACACACGCGCGCGCGCGCGCGCGCGCGCGCACGCATGCACACACACACACACACAACCCTGTCACTTACATGGCGTTGACAAACATAATTTTCGTTTTTCACACGTCAACGTTGAACCTAAGTTTGTTTAAATAATGTGAAACTTTTCCACTGACATGGACGAAGTTTCCTCAATTGAAGCCCACACGGATTTGGAATCGATTTTTTTTATTTACTAACTAAAGTAGTCAGTAATTCGATCAGTTCAGTTCAGTGGTTTATTTAATGTCTTTTCATCGCCAGATGATATAAGACACTTTTTAAAAAAAAGAAGAAGAAGAAGGAAAACCTTCACACTCAACTTATCAGTTACTTGCAAAGCCACATCTGATATGTGCATATTTACATAAGTGAAATATCCTAGTGGTACACACGGTTGTGATCTTTACAAAAATTTTGCAACCTGTGACTGGGAAATAACCATGGCAATTTCAGCAACACATGAACCATATAAGACACTATTGACATTATCAAAGTTATCATCTCATATACTTTTCTCCTGATAGAGCGAGATCAACACTGAGCATTCAAACAAAAGATGACGCACATCATTTTCTTTTTCTGCAGACACGAGTAATACCATGAGAATATTTAGTGTTCCAAGTATTCAGCCTTAATTTATGAATTAATCTAACAATGTGCTTTGGGCACAATGGTAAAGTAGCCATGTTTTGACTAAAATTCTGCTTATGTATATACTTTTCCATAATTTGGATTAATTCACAAGAGGAAAAATCTAAGGGATTTTTTGATAATTTTTCAGCGTTTCTATTTGCTCCTTCTTTTGCAAGACTGTGTTATTTCATTCCACTTCATACCACAGTGAGATGGGATCCAACAAAAATCAATTCTTATACCTAGAGTTATGAAACAATGCAGTAAATGTTTTATTTCAAAAAGCAAATCTTTTCTAGCTTTGCAGTCCCAACGCTCTGGTGATTGTAAAACAGGTTTGGAATCAACACACAGAAAGATTTTATATAAAGCAATTGGTGTATCATGTATGTACATCAAAGCCTCCAGTATTGCATATAATTCTGAGGTATAAATTGAAAACCCTTTCCCTAAATGATATGATTTCTTGACATTTAAAGTTGGTATTATAAAGCCAGAATCACTGTCAGAGGATTTCATTACCGAACCATCTGCCAACACTTTTAAATGATTTGGAAAGCTGTTTTCTAAATGTTCACGAACTTCAGTTGTTGAAATATTTACATTATCACTTTTCTTTAACATAGTGTATTTGTAATCAAAAGAAGCATTTAGGTGCTCCCAAGGAGGCACTGGAGGTACCACAGGAAATTTTTGGTATAGCAGTGATATCACTATTACAATGTGACATAAAGTCAGATGTGTAGTTTCTAATATATGTGATATATTTTTAGAACTCTTAGGAAAATCTTTACTGGAGTCCATCAGTATTTCCTCAGTAACTGAATTTTCAACAGAAAGACTTTGACCATTCGACCTTCTTTCCAAATGCGATATACTAGGATACAGTCACAATATGGCCTGCATGGCTGACTTCAGTAATTTTCCTACAATCCAGACAATATCACTGAATTAATTTTCTTACAATCCAGGCAATATCAATATAAAAAAATTTTCCTACAATCCAGACAATAGCACTAAATCAATTTTCCTACAATCCAGACAATATCACTAATTAATTTTCCAGCGATCCAGACAATATCACTAAATTAATTTTCCTACAATCCAAACAATATCACAAAATCAATTTTCCTACAATCCAGACAATGTCACTAAATCATTTTTCCTACAATCCAGACAATATCATGGGGTCTTTTTTTTTTTTTTTTTTTTACCTACTTTTTTTTTTACTTGACATACATTTTGTTCTTGTCGTGGCATTTAATGGGTACATTATTCTGATTTTAGCTCACTCCACAAAAACTGATGTGGCAACCATAGATACGAGGCAAAAAAAAAAAGCAATGTTGCTTTTGAAAAAAAAAAAGAAGAAAGAAAAAGAAAACACTGCCTAACTGTGGTTTAGAGTCGCTAAACAGTTTATTCGTTGTAAGATAGACAAACTCGTTGTAAGATAGACAAACTCAAACAAACAGACGCCCAGACAGAGAGAGGGGAAATAGAGAGACTGAAGCACAAACAGAAACTAGGAAATGCTAAGTTCCCTGCCGGTCAGTTTGAATCTCCACACCCTATTGTGAAAAAAGTTTATTCCTAATAGTCCACGGCAACCATGACAGTGCGCCTGCACCAATGCACAGCGCCCCAGGCTGTTCACACTTCTGGCAATGTGCTGTGCTACTTGGTGTCCGGCAAAACGGTGAGGACAGGAGGTTATTTAGAGTGAGGATAGGGGGTTATTTAGAGTGAGGATAGAAGGTTATTTACAGTGAGGATTGGAGGTTATTTACAGTGAGGATAGGTTATTTACAGTGAGGATGTTAGGTTATTTACAGTGAGGACGGGATGTTACTTAAAGTGAGGATAGAAGGTTATTTACAGTGAGGATATTAGGTTATTTACGGTGAGGATAGGAGGTTATTAACAGTGAGGATAGGATGTTATTTACAGTGAGGATAGGTTATTTACAGTGAGGATAGGAGGTTATTTAAACCACAGTCATACACAGAATTTTTTCCAGCGCGTGCACGTGCGTGCGCGCTTGTGTGTGTGTGAGAGAGAGAAAGACAGACAAAGAGAGAGAGAGAGTGAGACAGAGAGAGAGAAAAGAGGAGAGAAAGAGGGTGAGAGGGAGAGAGAAATGGAGAGAGAGAGAAGCATGTGTGTGCGTGTGTGTATGTGTGTGTGAGTGTGTATGTGTTTTGAGAGAGAGAGAGAGAGAGAGAGAGAGAGAGAGAGAGAGAGGTGTGTGGTGTGTGTGTGTGTGTGTGTGTGTGTGTGTGTGTGTGTGCGCGCGCGTGCATTTTTATCATTAATTATCATCATCCTCTCTCCTCCTCCTCTTCTTCTTCGTCTTCCATGTGTGTGTGTGTGTGTGTGTGTGTGTGTGTGTGTGTGTGTGTGTGTGTGTGTGTGTGTGTGTGTGTGTGTGTGTGTGTGTGCGTGCGTGCGTGCGTGCGTGTGTGCGTGCGTGCGTGCGTGTATGTTCGTTGCTTAAGCAGGTACATGTGAAAACACTTTTAATTTCATTATTATTGATGCTCTTCTCATTCTTGTTGTTCTTTCTTCTTCTTCTTCTTCTTCTTCTTCTTCTTCTTTCTTCTTCTCTTCTTCTTCTTCTTCTTCTTCTCCTCCTCCTCCTCCTCCTCCTCCTCTCTTCCTCCTTCTTCTTTCTTCTTCTTCTTCTTCTTCTTCTTCTTCTCTTCTTCTTCCTCCTCCTCCTCTCCTCATGTTCTTCCTTTTCCTCTTCTTCTTCTTCTTCTTCTTCTTCTTGCCCTGTAAGTCTTAAGGAAACGGTGACGGTGAGTGATCTCCACGATCCTCTGTAGTCACTTACGAGCAGAAAAGTAGAGGCATTGTTGCCAGTGCAATCTTTTATTGCGTGTATCTCAGAGTTCTTCTCTGCGCCATAGTGACGGTTTTCCGTTCAAGTGATGAGTGTCTGGGAGTTCTGTTTCGCTGCCTTCTGCCAGATCAATGCCATCAATGAAACAGAAGTAGTGAAGAGGAGATGGTGGTTTGGAGGTCCCACACGTGTACACTGTATCATATTCTTCTGTCACATGTTGACCAGAATGAGAGAGAGAGAGAGAGAGAGAGAGAGAGAGAGAGAGAGAGAGAGAGAGAGAGAGAGAGAGATGACGGCCTCTAACTGTCATCCGCATTGACATTCAGAAGACAGCGCTGCTACTACTTGAGAAAGAGTTTCTATAACTTGGGTAAGGTTCTCGTCGAAGTTCCAGGCCCGTGCGACTTGCCCCAAAACTTCGTGCCAAACACGTGCAAAGGTTCCCTCGAAGTCTTGTAAAGTGGTGATCAAGTGTCACGACAGTTGTGTAAGGTTGTGTTGTGTGTGTGTGTAAGTTGTGTGTGACCGTTGTGTAAGGGTCCAGTCATGTTGCTCAGCTCTTTCCGGTCGAGATGATCCCGAATCTTAGCATCTCTCACCAGCCACACTCTCTTTAAACGCCTGCAATATATCACCAGAATCTCAATCCATTGTGGCGTTTTCTTCACATTAAATCAGATATACTTTGTTTTCAAACTTTAACAAGATCTTTTCTATTTTTATGTAATAGTGAACACAAAATGACGTGGACTCTAACTGATCTATTATCCTAGTACTGTACAAAACGTGTTCAAAACCAGCCGAACTCGTAGCATCATTGATATTATTTAACCAATTTCTGTTTTCTCCACCCCCGAGACTTTCTAGCCCTGCTTCCAGATTCCTCCAAGACAGTGTAGGATGTCCACAGGGTTCCCAGGAGTGGCTGATCTCATGAAGAAAATCTCTCCTTTGATGTGCGCACGACAGTAACGAGGTCTTCAGTTGTCGGTCTTTGCTGGAGAGATTTCATTACAGATCGTCAGAGGGCGCTCTCTCCTTTGACTCCGCACAGTGAAACATGGTTTGATCAATAATAGGCTTGGGAGAGGTTTCCAGTGTCGGAGATAAGAAAAGTCTAGACACTGAGAACTCTGAATTTCGTTTTTATGGTGGTCTTGGTTTTTGTTTTTTTTTTTTTTTTTTTTCTGAATAGTTGTACTTGACACGTATTACATGTA
>JADBJO010000382.1:739068-746921 GCA_016801955.1 Conus betulinus
TATATATATGGCGGGACCATTAGGAATTACAGGGGAGGACGATGTATACGAACAAAACCAGAACGAGGACAAGGGCATGAAAATACAAAAACTATCAACAAGAATGATGGAAAGAAAGAAAGAAGAAAAAAAACAGAGAGAAAGAACTAAAACGAAAGACGAACACAAAATCTCAAAAATTAAAATATGGTAAATGGAAAAAAAAGGAAAAGAGGAAAGAGTATAAAACCCATGGAAAGAAATCCATTATATCCCCACAGTGATCAAGCCTAGGGAATGAGAGGAATTCATCATAGAATAGAACAGGGCGGAAGACGGGACCCTGCTGGAAGCTCGCATGGCCGAGTCTGTTGGACCCCACACTGACAGAGGGACGTCAGAGGCCAGTTAATGCTATGGCTCTTTTTTGTGTTCTTTGTTTTTGTGGTGTTGTTTTTAGTAGCCATGAGTGAGGTGGAGGAGAGGGGGGGGGGGGGGGGGTGGAGAAGGAAGGGAAGAATGCATTCATGTGTGTGTGTGTGTGTGTGTGTGTGTGTGTGTGTGTGTGTGTGTGTGTGTGTAGGTGTGTGTGTGTGTGTGCGTGTGTGTGTGTGTGTGTGTGTGTGTGTGTGTGTGTGTGTGTGTGTGTGTGTGCGTGTGCGTGCGTGCGTGCGTGCGTGCGCGCGCGCGCGTGTGTGTGTGTGTGTGTGTGTGTGTGTGTGTGTGTGTGTGTGGGGGGGGTGGATGGATGGTGTGTGTGTACATGCATGTATGCGTACGTGAATGCGCCTACACAAGTCCCTTTTAGTATTAGTGTGCTGCATGCGTGTATATGTGCTTTTTTTCTTCTTGTTGTTGCTGCAGATGGGCGATTTGTTGTGCATGCGTTTGCTACTTTATGAGGGCATGTTCGTTGGAGGCGTCTGCATTGCATGTATGCATGCATGGAAACCGTATGTAAAATGTGTGTCTGTATGTGTGCGTTCGTGCGTCCGTGCGTGCGTCCGTGTGTATACGCGCGCGCGCGCGCGTGTGTGTCTATCTGTCAATCTGACTGTATGTCTGTAAATGTTTGTGTTTATACGTACTGATGTGTACAAGAATAGATGTAGAGAGGGCAGACTATATAGTGTTATCTCTCTCTCTCTCTCTCTCTCTCTCTCTCTCTCTCTCTCTCTCTCTCTCTCTCTCTCCCTCTCTCTCTCTCCACAAAAGACACACACACACACACACACACACACACACACACACACACACACACACACACACACACACACATACGTACAAACGCATGCATGCGCCCACGCGCGCAGTACATCCTTGATAATAGGCGTTCATTTTCATCTCGTCCTGAACAAAGAGCAGAAGCAATAACTCACGGAAGCTGCAAATCCCTCTTCAATCCCTCTTGTCTCACCCACGTTCTCGTGAAGTAATCCCTCTCAGGTCTTAAATCTAATTTCCGAACGTAGAAATGAATCTGAAAGAATCCACTGGCCTTTGAAGACTTCCCTGGCGATACTTTTTCTGATTCCTCCCGATAATCTTATGCAGCTGAATATAAAGTCGAGCTGCTCGGGTTTCTTTCTACCTGATCAATGTCTCAAGGTGATCATTATTGAAACTGTATCATTAGGCTGTTTAATGGAGAGCTAAATAGAAGCCAACTGGTGTTATCGCTGATTTCGTGAACCCATCAGATTAAAGATTAAATTTGCATAGTTCTGTGAATTATGTATCCCGACACCAGCTGAAATTAATCGACTGACACGAAAACAGATGAACTGTACTAGTCTCTAATCCAACAGCTTTGACTGCAAAATCGTTTGATCTTCCACAGAAATCTTTCTAGTAGTAGTAGTAGTAGTAGTAGTAGTAGTAGTAGTAGTAGTAGTAGTAGTAGTAGGGACGTAATTTTACATAGGCCGTTAAGCCTTTAAATGTTCCCATCTTGTTATTATACTTTATAACAGGGTTGAAATGCATGCTAAATAAATTTTTCCTCCTTATTCATCAAAGCTTCTAAACTGTACTTTAAAATTCAAGTCTTCGTCCAGCAAAATTCTTAAAAACATTAGTATTTTCAGCAAATTTAAGTGCAATTGGCAAATTGTTCCAGTTAGCAATAACTCTATTACTGAATGTGAATCTCCCCATATTAGTATGACACTGCTTAACAAATATCTTACCTTCCGAATTTCTTGTTCTGTCTGTTTTAGCAGCTTAAAAAAAATAGTCCCACTGTATGTCCGTTTGTTGGTGAAATATTTTGAACACTTCAATCAAATCCCCTCTAATACGTCTACCTTTTAAAAAGAGTGCAAATTTAAGTAATTTAATCTATCTGTATAAGACATGTTTGTACATTCTTGCAAGATTTTAGTAGCTCTTCTCTGTACTCTTTCGATTGCTATTGATTGTCTTTTCAAGTGTGGGTACCAGATTATATTGCCATATTCAAGATGCGGTCTAACCATAGCTTTATATAATTTTAGAAATGTTTCTTTGTTTAGGCAAATAAAAGTTCTTTTTATTAATCCGATCATTTGGTTTACTTTATTTATACTCCTTTTGAATATGAGTATCGAAAAGTAAATCTTTATCAAAGATTACACCAAGATCCTTTTCTTCCTCACATTTCTGTACCAGCCTATTTCCACCATCCATTTTCATGTTATATTCATGTTCCGGATTGTTTTTGCCAACATGCAAAACTTTACATTTTTCAACATTAAAATACAGATTCCACATGTCTGACCAGTCTAGGAGGCAATTTAAGTTTTCTTGCAAACTGTTATAGTTATCTGATTTGTCATATATATTTTGTATCGTCAGCAAAAATTTTACCAAAAACTATTCACCTCATCTGGAAGGTCATTTATAAAAATAGTAAAACAATACAGGTCCTAAAATGCTCCCTTGGGGAATACCACTCATAACATCTTTCTCTGTTCGACATACAATTACCCACTCTTACTCTTTGTTTTCTATTTGACAAAAAATCTCTAGTCCAGTTTAGCAACTTGCCTACTATACCATATGCTTCCATTTTTTTTTTTCATAATCTCTCACTGCGGAACTGTATCAAAAGCTTTACGAAAATCAAGGGTAAATTATGTCAACAGAGCACTTATTCTCTAGCATGGTAACTAAATCTTCCATAACTTCAAGTAGTTGTGATATGCAAGACCTTTTTTTACGAAAGCCATGTTGGGCATACTGCAAACAATTTATTATCAGTGAAGTGAGATACTATGACATCTCTTATGATGGATTCTAGCACTTTGCATGCGATACAGGTTAAGCTTACCGGACGATAGTTGCCTGGCTCAGATTTTGACCCGTTTTTTAAAAATAGCCGTAGTGTTGATTCTGCTGATTTCCAATCGAGGGGTAATTTTCCTGTCTCTAATGATTTATTATAAATCTTACTGAGTGGTACAGCTAACTCCTTACTTAATTCTTTTAGGACTTAGGTGGTAATAAATCAGGTCTCTGTGCTTAGATTGATTCAATTCAAACAACTTCTTCTCTACTGCAGCTGGAGTAATATGAATAATCTGTAACTGAAATTCCATTAGATTTACTACATTCAATGAGATCAGGTATGTTGTTTGTGTTCTTAGTTAGCAAAGACACTTGCGAAAAAAACTCATTCAACACTTCAGCTTTCTCCATATCTGACTTGGCCATCCCCTCCTTTACCATCGTTTAGAGTATTAACCCCGTGTTTACTTTTGTACATTCTTGCACGTATTTCCAAAAACATTTCGGATTTCTTTACATTGTTCTGCTATATTACGTTCATAAGCTTTTCTTGTTGATTTGATTTCATTTTTGCTCTTATTTCGCATTTTTGCATATTTACTGTAATCTTTTCCCATCTCTTCGTCAATAAATACCTTGAAAAAGGTTATATTTCTTCTTAATCTTTTTAAGTACTTTGTCATTCATCCAAAGTGGTTTACTCATTTGTTTTGGCTACATTTAATCTTTGGATACATTCGTCCATACATTTTACGACTTCACATTTTAAAAACATTCCACATTACCTCTACATCCTCATCATTTGAAAGCAAGGAGTTGACACTCTCTGAAAACATTTCCGCATTTTATTATAGTCTCCTTTCTGTAAATTAAATTTATACTTAGGGTTTCTCTTAGTCTTCTCTTTGGGAACGTACAATTCAAATGTTAAAATCAAGTGATCACTTTACCCAAAGGGTCACTATATTCAATATCAGAGATCAAAGATTTTTCATTAACTAAAACTAAGTCATCAATTGTTGGCTTCTGTCCTTCCCGAACACGAGTTGGGCTAGTCACTTTCTGTATTAAAAAAGACATCTCTAAAGTTTTCAATAACATCATTACTTTTATCACCCATTCCAAGTTCCATCCCATTTTACATCAGGAAAATTAAAGTCACCAAATATACATATTTTATTATAATTGCTCATTTTTTCTGCTTTTAGCAAGTTAAAAAGCTCATTACTGTTTTCATCATTTGAGTTGGGCTTCTATATATACACCCTACTAATACTATCTCATCATTACGCCCCTAACAGTACACCACAATTGCTCTTGAAAATTGTTATTCTCCAACTCTACGCAAAGTTGTGCATTTAGCTCCTTAGAAAATACATGGCTATACCCCTTTTAGGTTCCTTGTTTAGAAACATATCAAAGCCAGGAATTTCAAATTCAACATCTTTTGCTGCATATAAAAACATTTTTTGCTCTTACTTCCGTTAAGCCAATAATATCTGGCTTCTCCTCATTTATACGAATTAAAAACTCATCCTTTTATTCAGGAGACTATCTACATTACTGTACAAGACTCTCATTGAGTCATTACATTAGGTTTACAATTATTTTTCCCTAGAACAGTCTGGGATGTAACATTAGTGAAATTATCATTATTAACATCAGAGGAGAAAAGTTTCTGCTTTGTACAACTATTTACATATTGTGGTTTGCTCGGCAGTCAATGATTTGCCTCACGGTCTGGACCTTGTCCGGACCCTGTCTGAGAACAGCAGCACCAGCTTGGTTCTGTTTGGGTATGAATGTTACTATCTTACCAACCTTGTAATCGATCTTCAAGTTTGTCTCCCCATTTGTCTTTCTTGGGTTCAGTTCAGCTTTCAAACAATTTGATCTGCTCTCTTTCTTTTTTGTGGTGTCATTGTTTATATAAATCTTTATTTTCTCCTTCCTTGACATGCTTGTTTAATCCTTGGACATTTTTCATTATTTTCTTTTTGGCTTCCTCAGTTCTGACTTCCATTCTCAGGAGTCTTGGTTTAGCATTCTGCCTACCTGGATTCTACCTAACCTGACTGGGGTATTAACATCACTTCTCGGAACATCAGTGATTTTTCCACTAAAATCTCTTACTCTTTCCTGGTCTCATTCTTCCTTTCTTCTGGAGATTCTGCTGAGCTCTCTGGTAGGTTGCATATTATTATGTTGAGCTTCCTCTTTTCCCTCCTCACATTTTTCTCCATGTAGTCTTTGACCTTTCTCTCTACCACCTCCCTATTTTGCTTTCAACTTCTTTCAGACTTCTTTCTGTGTACCTCTAATCTGTCCAGTCTATCATGAACAGAGGTCAACATTTCAAAAATACTGTCCATTTTTGCACTCAAGTCTTGATGGTGCCCTTCTCTCCATAGTCAATCCTCTCTAAAGTCCTCACACAAAACCATTGTATGAAGTTACCCCCATGTTCAGACAGTTATTACTGTACTCCTTGTCAACTCAGTGAATGTCTTGTGGCACCATTCTTGTTGCACCCATGGCACTCTATCATTTCATCATTACCTTCTTTATTGCATCCTCGCATTTCAAGATAAATCCATGGGACTCCTCTGATCAACCCGTTTAATTTTTGAATTGCCACTCTGACCCTGGCACCTGTCTCCCCCTTCCGCTAGTTGAAGACGTTTTCCTGTGATGTTTCACCTGCGAAATCATTAAATCATATAAATGGGGATAAAAAGTACTCACCTTTTTGTAAATAATTTCCAGTGTTAAAATGGTGTATCAACAAAAAACGATGTGCTAATTAGTGAAGGGGGGGGGAAGCAATAAAAAAGCATTGCAGGAGAGAAAATGATTAGTCGATTATTTCTGTCAATCTGTAGACGACGGGGCTTGTTATGCGTTGAAACTCGGAGAACTCGTAACTCACTCAAAGAATTTCTCGGGTGGGAGACACCACTACCGTCTACGGCCTCCCCCACCATAGAACACAGCTCTGGGGATTATCTCAATACTATAAAAATATGTCTACATTTAATTTTGCTTTCAAGAAGGCTGCGTAACAATCGAAAAATTTCACATAAATAATCGAAAAGCCTTTTAGAGGAAAAATCAAAATATCAGCCGCAGCCATCTTTGAGCGCATGCGCAACAACCCCAACTTTCATAACTATTTCCCTCCATTGATCCGGTATAGAGACTTTCTGTGATTGGTGCATGTAAATGACAAGACGTTCACGTCACTGCACGAGGGTATCGGTGTTGTAAACTATCTGTTTGTGTTAGAACGTAAGTTGAAGGGCCATCTCGTCAAAGTCAGTTATGTATCCTTGTGTCCTAATGGTCTAGTTGGTTTGGTTTGATTTGGCATCCAGTGAGTGGGTTAAACTTGAGGACCTTGGCTGTTATGCCTCTGCCTGAAGCCGACACATGGAAGACCACCCGGGAGAATGAACTCCCCCTCATGACAGTGTTAACAAACATCTGCCACAAAAAGACAGAGTTCCATGGCCCCGTATCTTATACAGACAGAATGATTGATATTTTCCATGTTAAACAACCACTTTCCACCAACTCCGCCCACCGCCACTTTTTGTGGTTGTGAAACTGCCTTAGTAGCTTCATCATTTTGATAAATCATTGTTCATGTTAACCCGCTCGTTGTTTTCTCCGGCGCAGGCACACCCACACACGACCACATAACCACACACACAAAAACACACACAAACACAAACACACAAAACCAACACACCACCACACACAAGCAAGCACACACAAGGACAACACATTTACTAAAGAAAATACCCACGCAGACTCTCGCTCTTACTCGCTCGCTCGAGTTCTCTCTCTCTCTGACGCTCCTCTTGACATAGCGCACCACACAAGCTCCACATACCACACACACACACACACACACACACAAACACACACAACAAACACACACACACACCAACACACACACACACACCCACACACACACACACACAACTCAACACCACAAGGCACGCACAACACTGGCACGGGCGAGCACGAAGAAATACGGAGACTGACATTAAAAGCATATACTTTAGAGCGCGCCGGACGGTCGGGGGCACATGTCAGAACTAGAGAGTAAGAGATAGAAAGGCTGTTATTTCTTCTTCTCTATTTCTCTCACTCCCAAACAGAGATAGAAAAAAAAAGAGAGACAGCGAGAGACGGACGAAATAGAAAAAGAATGCAGAAGACAAAAAAGAATATAAGAAAGCTGGAACAGACGAAACAGATACCAACACACTAATTTCGTAAATGGTTTCAGAGCGATATCCTGAAACGGCCATGTTCACGTCGGCCGCGGCTTTATCCCTCGTTGTATCCAAGACTCCATTCCTCAGGTCATGAACTGGCCTGTCTCCCTCTGTTACGTGCTTTCTTACCCGACAGTTAGTCTGCGGTAGTTTGGACAAGCGATGTCAATGGCGGAGAACGCATTTCTCCGTGCGACTCTTAGCGTAAAGGGGAGAGAGAGAGAGAGAGAGAGAGAGAAGAGAGAGAGAGAGAGATGAGATAGCGCAGACACAGGACAGAGAGACAGGCAAAGAAGACGTTGATATAACGATCATGAAGAA
>JADBJO010000383.1:0-17500 GCA_016801955.1 Conus betulinus
TGGCTTGACCCGGTGACAACGACACTTGGAGTACCATTAATATGTATACTCATTACACTCTTTTTTAGAAACACAGTACCAATGTTTTAACATGAAAGGCAAACAAACATGTGCTGTTGTCACGGATATTCAAACTTAAACTTATAGGTAGCTTAGCGGGGAGAATGGGGTGAGGTAAACATATATGTGATTATCAGAAAAGGAACAGAAATTAATAATACGAAACAAAACATAAAGTAAATGGTAGTAATTACAGGTGAAACAACATGAAATGGGCAGAATGATCCGCATACTCGATAGGATAAGGACAAGTGACACCTTTTATCCCTCTGTTGAAGGGGAAAAAAAGAAAAAGCAATACATCTCTCTCTCTCTCCCTCTCTCATAGAATATATATAAAGATGCTCTGTGTATTCATTTCAAAATAAAATATACCAGAAGTGACATAAAGCGAAAAATGGGAATGTCTATCCATATCCATACCCAGGATCTGAAAAAAACCCATCTCTCTCTTTCAAATCCTTATTCATATTTTTGAACGCATTCAACAATGTACTAGAGTGTATAAAACAAAAAGATGCAAAGAACTACATGCACCAGACACATACCTACAACATACTTTAAGCTTCATTTCCTGTGCTAATACAAACTGTTTAGTCTCATGAGGTTAACACGACAATCATAAAGGTAAATACAAAGACCAGCCCCAAAACCCTAATACTGAACGACAGAAAGAACGGAGGAAAGAAATAAAAGAAAAAACAGCAAAAAGAATGAAAGAAATGAACAAGGGACTAAAGTTAATTTACAAAGTTGAAACTTAATACATGTATTTGCAAATGAACTGAAAAGAAAACAGTCCCTGTAAGTACAGGCTTACGAGAAGTTTGCGAGACATTGAAGAGGACACAGTATTTCCAAATGATACTACATAGCACACACAACGTCTTTTGCTGATAAATGTAACTGACACAGCTACTACTGTCATCCGAAAATAAACATTTCCTCCATTTATTTTTCAGTTATATTTGGCATACATTGGCTAATAAACTTACTTAAAAAGAAACGGTGGGGCGGGGACTGGGAGGAGGGGGGGGGGGGGGGGGGGGGGGGGGGGGGGGCGGGGGATGGGGGAGGAGGTTGAGGGGCGGATTTGCATGTTCTTTTAGATCTGTCTCTCTCTGCTTCATGCTTTTTCTGTAACAGGACTTGTTTAAAAATTTTGTGTGGTTCATAATTCAGACACTTTACTACAGTAATAACTACTAGGTATTTATGTATTCATGTATCATGCATTGTTCTTGTATGAATATCATGCATTGTTCTTGTATGCAAGTAGATGCATGTATGTATGCGTGTTTGAAGTTTGTTGGAATGTTGTTGTTTTTTTTTTTGGGGGGGGGAGGGGGTGTTACATTTTCAGTGAACGAAGCAAAAGAGAGAATATCAAAACTGGGGGAAAAAAAAAAAAAAACCAACAAATAAGGGAACAGAAAGTCATACATTTTTCAACATTAAATAAACTATCACTACACCTTAATCCTTTGCAGCACCCACTGTTTGTGTGCCTTTGGCCTGCATGTGGGCAAGAAGAAATAGTACCGTGATCAGCAATATTCTGGAGTTAAGGGCCTTTAACTGTTTTTGTACAAGACCAACAGTTGCCTTCCTTGGCTATTATTTGCCATAAAAATACACATCTTAGGGACCACTAAAATTCAATGTGTCTAAAATGATTTCAGTAATGAACAAGGAAAAAAAAAAAAAAGAGAAATCTCAAATCCATATCGCGCCACATGACCTTGATCTTTGGTCTCACCTTGACCCTGATAATCATGCATGCAATTAGTCCATGAAAAGCCTGCATTTCAAGGACTAACTTTAAAATAGATGGATACACTTGTCTGCACTGACAAAACTCAAATCAGGCCGTGAGCGAACATCAAGCAGCCACACTGGATACAAACACTATAGAGATACACCGGGAAAGGGCACTTACTCGACGTCCTGGTCCCACCTATACACACAAATAGAAGTCTTATTTATTCGAGGCATGGCCTCGATTTTGGTTTTGTGTGAGTACATCTTAGCAAACAGTACTAGATTCATCTTCACAAAAATTTAGAAACCAACACATATCAAAGATGTATTCAGAGGTCAACAGTTTGACCCGCACACTGACATGATTTCACCACATAATCAGCAAGTCATAGAAATATGATCAGATGGAAGATTCTCAATGAAATCACGGATGGTCTCAAGAGAAAGAAAATAAACAAAATATCATCATTTCGTAAAAAAAAAAACAACAACTAACCAACCTAACTTATATCTGCGAAGAAGGAACCAAAAAGTAATCAATGAAAGACTTTTAAATTATGACCGTCAAATGACTTACACATCATGCTGAATTCAACTCCTTTTCATTAATTACACATATGTTTATACTGTATCAAATAAAATCATAATCACGTAAAATGACGACACTTGTGTCTCGCTTTGATAACAGTTTTAGAATAATGACGTCTTCAAAAAAAAAAAAAAAAAAAGGGAAAACAAAAAGATGAAAGGCAGGCCTTCACAAAAGGCACATGACTACAGTATATGACCCCCCCTCCCAAATGAAAACAAACAACCCCCCTCCCCCACATACACATGAAGTATAAAATCTCAAATGGCAAACAAGCCAAATGCATGTTTCACAAAAAGTGCACGCCGATGCGCATCCATGTACATGCCTATATACACCATGTCCACATCCACACGGTGCCTTGTCCTTTTTGAATGAGATAATGAGCAAGCAGGTTCACACACACACACACACGCAAGCAGCATGCACACATGTACACACACACACACACGCATACAAACACACACTCTCTGTCACACATGAACTGACATGCACAAGTGCACATAATACCATTTACTGTTCAGCTTATGCAGTTGTTCATTGTCCTATTTGTTTGTGTCTTGCCTGAAGAAGACCTTCGAGGTCGAAACACATCGTATTTTGTCTTGTGACTCGTTTGTCCACGTTTCTCTTGGCAGTTCGCCGACATTTATGTCAGATTTGTTCAGCTTATGTTTGATACTTGCTTCCCTCATTTCTTCCTTAGTCCCCAGCTCCCATCCCGTTCCCTCTATGAACCTGCAACTCTCCATTCTTCCCTACACTCTTCCCTGCCTCTCTCCACTCTTCCCTACACTCTTCCCTGCATCTCTCTCACTCTTCCCTACACTCTTCCTTGCTATCTCTCCACTCTTCTCTACACTCTTCCCTGCACCTCTCCACTCTCTTCCCTACACTCTTCTCTGCTATCTCTCCACTCTTCCCTACACTCTTCCTGCATCTCTCCGCTCTTCCCTACACTTTCCCTGCTATCTCTCCACTCTTCCCTACCACTCTTCTTCCCTGCATCTCTCCACTCTTCCCTACACTCTTCCCTGCATCTCTCCACTCTTCCCTACACTCTTCATCCTGCATCTTTCCCTCTCTTCCCTGCATCTCTCCACTTTTCCTACACATCTCTTCCCATTTCTTCCAAATTTCCCTCCACTCTTCCCTACACTTCTCACTTTACCTTAACCTGCATGCATCTATTCACTCTTCCCAGCGCTCTGTCCTGCATCTTTCCACTCTTCCCTGCATCTCTCCACTCTTCCCTACACTCTTGCCTGCATCTTTCCACTCTTCCCTACATCTCTCTACTCTTCCTAGCGCTCTGTCCTGCATCTTTCCACTCTTCCCTGCATCTCTCCACTCTTCCCTACACTCTTTCCCTGCATCTTTCCACTCTTCCCTGCATCTCTCTACTCTTCCCAGCGCTCTGTCCTGCATCTTTCCACTCTTCCCTGCATCTTTCCACTCTTCCCTGCATCTCTCCACTCTTCCCTGCATCTCTTCCCTGCATCTCTCACTCTTTCTCTCTTCCCTGCATCTCTCCACTCTTCCCTGCATCTCTGCCACTCTTTCCCTGCATCTTCCTTCACTCTTCCCTGCATCTCTCCACTCATCCTGCACTCTTCCTGCCTATTCTCCACTCTTCCCTACACTCTTTCCTGCTATCTCTCTTTCCTACACTCTTCCCTGCTATCTCTCCACTCTTCCTGCATCTTTCCACTCTTTCCTGCTCTTTCCACTGTACTCTCTTCCCTGCATCTTTCCACTCTTCCCTGCATCTCTCCATCTTCCCTGTACTCTTCCCTGCATCTCTCCACTCTTCCCTGCAATCTCTTCACTCTTCCTTCCCTCAATCTTTCCTGCATCTCTCCAATCTTCCCTGCACCTCTTCACTCTTCCCTACATTTCTTCACTCTTCTGCCTCTTCACTCCTTCCTGCATCTCTTCACTCTTCTTCCCTGCATCTCTTCACTCTTCCCTGCATCTCTTCACTCTTCCCTGCATCTCTCCACTCTTCCCGCACTCTTCCCTGCATCTTCCCACTCTTCCCTGCATCTCTTCAAAAATCCCTGCATCTCTCCACTCTTCCCTACACTCTTTCCCTGCATCTCTCCACTCTTCCCTCCATATTTCCACTCTTCCCTGCACTCTTCCCTACTGGCTGTAACAAAACATGATGAAAGAGACAGAAAGAAGATCCAGAAGGGGACCGAGGATAAAATCCATTGATCATTTTGGGGGCAAAGATCAAAGAGGAGATCCAGGTCAAAAGGGCAGGTCCAGGACAAACGGTTTGCCATTGGCAGAGGTTTGCATTTTCACTAGTGCTCTTCTACTTTGGTCATATATCACTAGTGCACTCTACCACACGTATACACCGTTTTTCTGTTTCTCTGCCTGCATGCTTTTGTCTGGGTCTTCTTCTAAGCTTTTCAACATACCTTTGATAAGAATTATTGCATGCTATATAAATAAATTACCCTGTTCGAACACTGATTTCTGTTGGTGTCTCAATCTTTTCATGGCTGTGGCCATTTCATTTGAAAAGTACACATCTGACTTTGTTCCCCTGCATCTCCGTTTTGTTTTCATCTCTGTGTATGCACTATATCTTTTTTTTTTTGCTTTATTCATTCCAAGTCTTTGTCCAGTATTTAGGTATCTCATCCCCCTCTTTATCTAATGACATTTCCCTTACTGCCCCCACCCCCCCCCCCCCCCCCCCACTGCCACCCTACCCCTCTTCCATTTCAATACCCCCTCAATTTTCTGTAACTGTATTAATTTTTTTTTCTTTCTGAAATTCATATATGTTTTTTTTTCCTTCTACCCCCATGGTATTGTCTCCTGTGATATACAAGAAGAAATTATCACTATGTTTTTCATGCACATTACAAAAACAGGATTCAGAAAATCAACCAATCCATCAGATCAAATCCACACACGGATGTAAGAAGTTCACAAAAAGTTAAAAACACATGCACAAACACACATACAGACACTTCAACATGAATACAATATGCATAGAAACACAATACTAAGCCATTGTGTTCTTCTATCAGTATCACTTACATACGTGCACGTATGCCTGTATTTGTGCACATACTCACACAAACATCCACAAATGTTGAACTCAGGTCTATCAAGATAATATCCTTTCAAATGTGTTGAATGCAGAAAAAAAGTATTAAACTGAAAACAAGCTGTGTGTGTGTGTGTGTGTGTGTGTGTGTGTGTGTGTGTGTGTGTGTGTGTGTGCGTGTGTGTGTGTGTGTGTTTGAACACATGCATATGTGTGTGTGCGAGTGTGTGTGTGTGTGTGTATGTGTGTGTGTGTGTGTGTGTGTGTGTGTGTGTGTGTGTGTGTGTGTGTGTGTGTGTGTGTGTGTGTGTGTTTGTTAAGTATGTATGTTTATGTATGTGTGTGTAAGTGTGCAAGAGGGGGGAAAAAAAGAAAACAGACACAACTTTTTCTGTAAAAAATCAAACAAACAAACAAAAAAATCAAACAAAATTCAAAGAAGAAAAAATGAACCCAAACAAATGCACAACAGGCAAGACGCTGTCAAAAGGAAACACGGGTTGAGGCACACTCCTCAAGCACTTCAAAACTCCCGGGGGTCAATCACCCAGCCAGCCAGGGTGGGAACGCTGGTTACGGTTGGCTGCACACTCCAACAACCAATACCTGCCACCACGGCCTCTGCCCACCCGGCCCTGTCTGCAAGCCGGGTGGCACAGAGGCCACCGGCGCCACATGAACAGGTGTGATTTGCCCTCGGGTGTCCGCAGCAGGCACGACACCCGTTTGATACCGACAACCCACCATAAAAAGAAAGCAAAGAGACGGTCAAGCACCTGTGTTGTTTAGCAGGACATTCAAGTGACAGACATGGAGCTAAAGAATCTAAATCACTATCAATGAAGCTGTAACCCAACATGAGCAAAATCAACATACTCTCTAGAAATGAAAAAGAAAAAATAATGGTAAAGAGCGCGGCCACTTGGAACCAAATCAGGGAAGGGATGACTATGTGTACTAGTAGAGAGAGAGAGGAAAGCAGGGAAAGAGAAAGACAGTGAGAAAAACAGAGAGGAGACAGAGTGACAGAGACTTTGGAAGATGTGTATACATACATATCAAGAGAAAAAACGAAAGCACTAATATTGAATGTGTTTCAGAATGTCAGATTCTTTAAAAAAAAGAAAAAAAAAAAAAAATATATATATATAATTCAAACTGTGCCTCCTCTGCCCTCCCTACAGCCCCTTTCTTATATCCCCCATTCCCACAACACCAGACTCCCTCTCCCCCTCTCTGAGGGCGACCCTACATATCATGAATTTTACCCCAAATACACAAGCCTGAATAACTCCTCCCACACATGAAACCCATGCAAACAATGCATGACAGTTATTGCACATTGAAAACTCTGTGTCTAAATATTAACGCACCATGATCAAAGCCTACCACCAATCAAACCTTTACCTTACACATGCAACAGTATTCATTTCATCAACTTTCCTTTTAATCAGTCTAAACTGCCATGGGCATCACACAAGACTTTCAAAGAACATGCAGTTTGTATGCACGTTGGGTAGATTGCTTGGTTTGGGGGTTGTTTCAGTTAATGAAATATCTTTCTTCATTATACCTTCAGCTCTCTTATGTCTATGTTGATTCAATTTTCAAACAATAATTATTTGTGGTCTTGAGCAAAAAGGTTAAAAATTACAGGCTAACTGAACTGCAAAAATCTATCAAGGATATACTCCCCCGATAACCACATTTCGGTCATTGCAATCAAAGAAAATTTTACAGCATGTAACTTTTCAATACTTGTTGACTGTTCCATAAGAAAAACATTCAAGAGAAAAGTTACTATGCTGCAAAACAAAAGAAACATCCACATTACAAGACAAACACGATGTGTTTGAACCGCTTTGGTCTCCTTCAGGCAAGACAACATTCAAGAAAATGAAACAAGGCACAAACAGACAGTCACTTATCTCCTCAAACTGGGCGCGAAATGGATATCACCCCCACTTTGAGGAGACGGGTGACCGTTTGTACTTCATTGACATTGTCTTCAATGTAGTCTTGCCTGAAGAAGGCCCAAGAGGTACAAACGCACTGTGTTTGTGCTGCAATTATTTGTTCTATTCATCTGGTGGCATTGCAACTTTTCTTTCAGTTTGTATCCATTTCTGCTTCCAGTCAGCCTGCCTGTTCCACAGGAGTCACAGTCAGACAGAACAGTTACTTTACGCACCTAAAAACACAACAGTAATAAATCATCCCTTGCTGCTTTCTGTGGGAATGTCTACTCTGATAAACAGACACCTGTTGGACAAAAAAAAAGAGTGAGAAAATGGCACTGCCCTGCACTGAAGCCAAGAACTTATCTTCTGGTGTTCTAATCACCCTACACTCTGTCTCGAACATGTGTTCTCAGAACCTTACATCAACAATTTCACTTATAATGTTCCTTCACCCATGATTTTGGAGCTTCACATCATTATCTGTACCAAGTACAGTCCATAAATAAAACAACATTTTTTTAAAAAATGCACTCTAAATTCCTGAGTACTTTCCCAAGAACTGGAATTGTTTCATACACAGATTTCAAAATAGCATGAAGACTGATCATCTGGAAATAAACTACTACACAAAAGTGACTTCAGCTGTATCAACAGTACAATGCACGCAGGAAACCTGTTGGTTCTGGGATTCTAACAGCAACAAAAAGTGTTGATCATCATTTAAAAAATTTTTTTAAAAAGTAAACTATGTCCGTCAGTGTGAAAATCTTATCTCAGGATCATGGCGGACATACACAAACACACAGTGTAACATCTCTGTGAAACACGGTCAACCTTGATTCCAAAATGCAATCAAACCATGTTATAAGCTCTACCTTACATGAGGCACCACCGCACACTTTCCAAGAGAAATCCATAAATATTCATACATACGGCATCGTATGTTCTATAATACTGAAAAGAAGAAAACACTGAGAAGTGTTGATTAACTGACAAAAAAGGAGATCATTAATCAAGTAAAGCAGCTGAGGGGTGTTGATTGATTGACAAAAAAAGGAGATCATTAATCAAGTAAAGCAGCTGATTGATCAAAAATGGTATTTTAAATTAGATTAGCCGCCAAAATTATCTACACACATGACAAAAAGAGCAACAGTCCAATGGTCATGAACACTGTGATCAGCCACTAATACCCTTCCTCTTGAATCTTTCTTTCCACAAATCAAGAACTACTGTAAAACAATATTTTTGTGGACTCTCTCTCTCTCTCTTTTCTCTCTCTCTCTCTCTCTCTCTCTCTCTCTTTGTTCACCCCAAACCATCACCAAAAGTCCTCTTAGGAAAAAAAAAAATGGGAATGAAAAAAAGGGAAAAAGAAAGGAAAAAAAAACTCATACCTCTGTATTCATATAATTATACCATTCAATTTTTGCCATACAAATGAAGCCACATCGGTTTCAACAAGATCAAAATACAACCCTGTGTTCTTTATGTGTGTGTCCAAGGAAAATTACTTTCACTTTGACATGTAAATGCTCTCAGACAGCACAGCTCCAATTTCACATGAACTCCTAGCCAATCAGATTCAGTTGTCTTCAATGCACATGAACTTCTAGCCAATCAGATTCAGCTGTCTTCATGCACATGAACTTCTAGCCAATCAGATTCAGCTGTCTTCAATGCACATGAACTTCTAGCCAATCAGATTCAGCTGTCTTCATGCACATGAACTTACAGCCAATCAGGTTCAGCTGTAGATGTAAGATTAGCAACTGCATCTTATAATCAATAAAACACAAAGTGACATCTCACACACACACATGATTGCACAGCAAAACAGTCCATAAAAGATACAAACATGCAGATGTTAGTAATGCATATCTGTATGAGTGTGTGTGTAAAAATGTGTAGGTGGTGTGTGTGTGTGTGTGTGTGTGTGTGTGTGTGTGTGTGTGTGTGTGTGTGTGTGTGTGTGTGTGTGTGTGTGTGTGTGTGCGCGCGTGCATGTGTGTGTGTGTATGTGCATGCGTGCGTGCATGCATGCACACATGCATACATATGTCCATATGTACATATAAACTGTATGCATGTATCATGTGTGTATCATATGCATGCAGATGCACATAAATATATATACATACATATATTTGCAAATTTTAGGGTCATCCAACGCCTGTTAAGAAAAAAGCTTTTGAAGTCATCAACATGCACAAGCAAAATATCATGAACAATCATAATTTCATTTTGTCCACAGTTTTAAAAAAAATACAGGAAATCAATAGGGCAGAGATATGGTCTGAACAATGCTCTCAGGTATTAAAAAAAAACATCAGAATGTGAAAATACATATGTATGCAAATTACATGGCACAATTCAATCCAATCATGCAACAGGCTACAAACAAACATTAACAAAAATGGAATTCTCTCAACCCTGTAGACGGCTCTTTTCAACACGAATGAACGCAGTCTGATGAAGGTCCATTGATTTTACATGTAACAATCTCTTGTAAAGTGCTTGGCCAAATGTCTTCCAACAAGAATTCTGCAAAATGACTTTTTTACAGAGAAAATCATATACATTATTCTAAATCTCTCTCCTTTTTTTTTTTTTAAAAGAGTAACTTGGAACACTAAAGATTAGAAAGTAAAATAATGAACATAAGGTTCAACTGTAAAAAAAATTTTTGAATTATAATCCATACTTATACTGAGATGTCATTACTGGTTGTTGTTTTTTTTTTTTTTTTTGTTTTTTGTTGTTTTTTTGTCTTTTTTTCTGCTGTAGAGCTTGGGATGCTTATAACATTTTCAGCAAGGGCGTTGAACTGGGCACTGTACGGAATGCTTGTCTGATAAAATAAATTCAACTGACGAATTCTTGACATATGATCTGGTTGCCACTGTCTTTTATCAGTTTTTCAAGCACCATGGGCAGCAAAGTAGTATTTTCCAAGTAACAATCCACGAGGATGTGTTTGTTAGTTCACCAAGCGTGACACTGCACCAGGCTCCTGAGTCCATTTCAAAAATAGTATCTTTGTTCTTCACTGTAGCTGTGCAAGGGATTTTTTTTTTTCCTAGAGTGAAAATTCCCAACTGAGTGAATGTGAAAAGCATTAACATCTTTCTGTCCCTCAACCTCATTCACTTGTTTCACAAATGATTCCTCTGTGATTTGATCACCAAAAGGATGTGTAGCCATACATACATATCAAAATGCCTTTCAACACATACCCCTCAATCAAATGATTCATGGGCCGTGGTCAACCTTATTCACACCCACAGCTGTCAACCCATTCATGATTCGTGGTTTAAGCACACAAATCTCATTCACACATCCTGTCAACCCCAACGATTCAGGGCCTGTGGTCAAAGTGTCATTCAGGACATGCATCAATCAAGAGACAATTCAGGGTTTGAAACACATCACTCCAGCACACACCTGTCAACCCCAATGATTCAGGGCCTGTGGTCACAATGTCATTCAGGACATGCATCAACCAAGACAATTCAGGGTTTGAAACACGTCACTCCAGCACACACCTGTCAACCCCAATTCACCAGCCGTGTCCTTATGACAGTAGTTCAGATCCCCAGCCTGGGCATGACCAGACCCAGAACTTTAGGTTAATGAAATGATTATCTTCTCCTTTTCTTGTTGTTTTGTTTTGCTGTCTAATTTCCCACACCCTCTCAATGAAATCACTCTCAAACAATCCATTTCCTAGGACTGTTTGAGAGTGATTCCACTGAGAGACCCCTTCCATGTTGTCCTATCAGAGCCTCAGCACTGGCGGTCGACAGGGAGCCATGAATGCGTGGTCATCGTAATGTCACCCACCAGAGCAGACACTGCATTGCTGTGGAGTCCTTTCAGTGGCGTTCACCAGAAAGCTTTCTGATTCAACATTAGCGAGACATTCTACCACTGAACGAGTTATCCAACAATGGAGCCAGCATGAATGTGGATGTCAGCATGTCCGTCTAACAACAATCTTCATGAACTGACGACATACCTGACATCATAATAATCTGTCAGTGTAACAACAGTCTCCATGAACTTGCTGATATGACATCATAGGAATCTGTCAATGTTATTATTAAATGTGCAGCAGGTGTAGCCATGCTGGATGTAGAAACACGACAACCTTGAAGCTCTAGGAAAGTGTGGGTTTCCCAGCATCAGGTATCTTTTCACAGAGTCAGTGGTGGGGGGCTGGATGTGTCACCTACTAACAGACAGCACGATCCCCAAATGCTAAAGGTTCTTGTAGGGCCATCTGAATCAGAGTCAGCGTGACTGAGGTACATCTCCATGTGGTGCAAATACACCCTGAAGTCCAACCACATCGACATAGACACCTGAAAACTTACTGCCCTCGATAAACCCCATGGGAGACAAGCAAGCCAGCAGAGCACAAAGACTTTGGGGCGGAGCAAAGTGGCTGCCATTCACACGAAGAGGAACAGGAAGTACCAGGGCCCCACTTTGCTGAATCCTTCCCCTGCAGCAGGCAGGCAACAGTGTGTCTCTGAGAGAGGACTTCACTCCCACACAGGGACACACTCTGGCAATTGACCTGCACCCTACAGGAACTGTAGAAACGACAGGAGATTCCATCTAATGCTACTAGTTTAGGACGTTAATGACTGGACACTTCACTCCAACACACAGACTCAAGGAAAACTGCATCCACACTGATGTACTCTAGCAAAAAAAAACAAAACAACACACTTTCATATCCTTGAACTTAATGTACATTTTTGTCCAGATGCAGTACTATTTTCCTTGCATTGAATCTTTCTGACAGGCCTTTATCTGTTAAATGTAATGATCCAATTCCATGGGGGCTAGCGGTGTGGTTTGACAGGCATGGTCATGTTAGTTTGGTCCAACCCACAACTGGCTAACAGATGAGACACTCCTCTTGCCGATGTGGGAGCATGCACTCTTCATTTGTTCTTTTTTCATTCTTCCTTCGCATCCTTTCAAAGGAATAAAATGTGAACTGAGTATGTTCAGTATGTGCATGTGTATGTGCGTTAGCATTTGTTTTCCCGGCAAAATCGTTTACTTGACATTTAATGATTTCCCATGTGCGCATGTGAACAAAATGCATCAGTGCACATGTGCACAAGTGTACATGTGTGTGTGTGTGTGTGTGTGTGTGTGTGTGTGTGTGTGTGTGTGTGTGTGTGAGTACTTTTCATGTGTGCGTGCACCCATCTGCACCTGTGTGCACTTGCTTTTGCTTGAGCTGTGTTCCCTTACATGCATATGTGTGCGCATATGCACATGCATTTGTATGTATTGTTTTTAATTACCGCTGTTTTCACAAAGACCCTTAACAGGGACGTAGGACGCAAGGATCACAGCACAGACACAAACATGCTTGCCCTGTCATGCTGTATTCAACACAGATTACAAGGAACATTCCGATCATGCCCTTACAGTGTTCACAGTAACCGATTGTCTGAAAAAGTATACCAAAAGGGTGAAAAAAAAATGACCAGACAATTGGTCAGTGAACCATTTAAAAAAAAAATCATATGACACGTCCAACAGTCATCAGCACACAATCCAACATACAGGGGCTGCAGGCCATCAGAGCACCACTTACTTTCGGGGTGATAGGAGCCGCAGGGTGAGGAGACGGATAGGCGCGACGCCTGCGCTATTTATACACAAGCAAAGGAAAACAAAGATGGGACACTCTGCCACATCACAGCCACAACAAAAGCAATCGGGGGAGGGGGAGAGACTGAAGCTGGCAGGATGTGCCAGAAAGTGTGCCAGATAGAGCACATTATGTGTCAGAAAGTACAGACATGTGCCAGAAAGTGTACCAGACAATTCACATGTGTGCCAGAAAGAGGAGGAGACACCGTGAGCATGAAACTATGCGAAAACAATGTGAGTGAGAAAGTGACCAGGACATTGAGTATGTGCTGAGAAAGTGTGAAAGACTGTGAGCAAGAAAATGAGAGAGAAAGCTTGGGCCAGAAAGTGTGCAAGACAGCATGTGCAAGAGCGTATGCCAGACATGATGTGCAAAAAATGTGATACCACAGTGTTTTGTTAAGCACATGAAACATTCATGGACATGCTCTTTCTTCTGGGATTGTATTCTCCAATATGTGTGGTTCAGTGCGACAAAGATGACGCCTTAGCAACTCAGAAAACCATGGGTGTTCTGTCTCACAGGTGCTGGAACTCTGTCCGGAAGATCACAACAGAAACACCTGGTCCTGAGAGACTTGGTCTGCTGGTTGTTGCTTGTTTGATCTCCCCTTTGCCAGGCCTCAAACAGTCTTGGAAGATGTGTGTGTGTGTGTCCAGTCAAAAAAGAAAATGAGACAGTAAATATAAAAGGACATGAAGGAACAGACTGGGTACCACAGACTTAAAGAGGATGTGCTAATGTGTAGGGAGAAACAGACCACATCCTACACAGGAAACAGACTGGGTAAGGGTAAGAAATAAACAACGGATTGGTACACAAATCTAACAGAGATAAGCATCTGTTGTAACTATAAAACAGCATGAGAATATAAAACACATTATTTCTCAATGCAGCAAATAAAACATCCTGTGCAACCCTGGACTCTGAACAAATATGAATATCAAGGATAAACAGATCAGACACCTGCATTATGAAGCCAACATGATGATACAGAACACATAAGCAATCACCAACCAACCAACATAAGAGTGCAACAAAAACAGCCTATGCTTCATACACGTGGATGGGGAAACACAGAGTGAAAAACTAAACATGATGGCAGTGACGTGAAAAGTGTGTGTCAAAAAGGTGGTGCATTAACAGAGCAGCATCCTCTATGAGAAAAAAAAATGTGGATGACATTAACTTACAATGATTGAACCAAAGATTCCAGCCATTCATAACAGTAAATATCTTTTTACAAGTGAGAGACAAAAACAGAGATGAACTGTGTGACCTCAGATTCATATGAGCTCCTGAATCTGCAAGAGACCAGCCACTGCGGCACAGTGGTGGTGTCGAAGACTGCCAGCTGGGAGATCATGGGTTTGATTCCCTTCGTAGGATTTTTCTGCCCTGACCAGGTCCTGCCCTTTGCTGAGTTTGCTATGGGTTCAAATGGGAATACTGGAACCACATAGCTGAGTTTCATTTCCTTGATGGATGGCAGTCTGGACCAACAGGCCTGAATGACATGGGATATATTATGAAAGAAAGCATATAGTACAGTCCTGTGATGTATTTTCTGGCAAGAATGGAACACTATTGCATCAACTCCATCATACTTATCCTTATCGATCAGCAAAAAAAAAAGGGTCTAAAATTCTCCTGATATGGTGACCTTAGTTTTTTTGATTTCCTCTCCATATCAGTGCTGTTGGTGAGTTCATCCTGAGACTGGCTGTGTGGGCAAGTTTATGAAGACTGTCACTGGATGGACGTGGTGTCACCACCCAGAGCAGGACACTCATTCAGGCTGGCTCCATGTGCAAACAATTACTGTCACCAGTAGGGGCCTGGTGGGTCGTGTCCTGTGTATGTGGATCAGAACAGGCACCACTGAGCACCGCTGAAGTGATTCATCAGCAGTGCAGCGTCTCCTCTGGCGGGTAGTCTCATGATGTCTTTTCATTTTAACTGCTCCTTGTGGATTGCTGGTGGCAGGACTGCAGCTGGACAGGGCAGGGTGTGGCTGTGGATGGGGAGCTGGCATGAGGGGTGTAGTAGTAATGCCCTTGAAGTGGGACAGAAGATGAGACAGTAGAAAACTAAACAAGACTCAACCAAAGAAAAGAAGTACGCACTTGAACTCTTGTGTGTGGCAGACAGCATTTTTGTTATGTGGTGCACGTGGAAGAGGACTTTTCACTCAGTGCATATATGACATGAACGTTTTCAAAATGAAAAAGTGTATAATTACTCAGTCATTCAAATGTGTTGACAAAACACTGAGTCCATACTAAACCAAATAAAAAAAATGTGTGCTTCCAGCAATGCCTGAGACCAGACTGACAGAAAATAGTCCAGACGAAATGAAAGTGCCGAGAGTAGAGCAGGGTTACCAACAACCAATGACGAAAGTTTTTACTTACTCCATCGTCAACGTAGGCTGTCTGTTCGTCCATTTCCCTGAAAACATAAATAATGGAATGATTTTCCAGCTCCCATACAAAAACAGACAGACATTTTTTTTTAGGTCTTGTTGAAATATTGATAGCATAAATCTCATCACACCCCTTCCATCCCCACCTCCCACTCAACCCACATGTATATGCATGAGTCATCATACAATCTGGTTAAAACGAAGCAAGAGTACATCCCCCAAATCTTGAGCAAATTGAACGATAAAACCAATTTCGCACAAATACATACACAAAATGTGTGAATGAAATGAGACATAAATAGTTGACATCCTAAAATGTCTTCTTGCCCTGTGAGGTGGCATAGCAGGCTCCGGTCTTTATACACAGGTTTACATGGAACAGCACTGAATTTCATTTCCCACGCTCTGAATCAACATCTTGCTTCTATCATCATTAATGTTCCATTTTGCCATGATCTGATCTGAAATCTTGCTTCTACAATCATTCATGTTCCACTCTGTCTAAACAAGGTCAAACTGCATCATCTCAAACTGCATGCATCCTGCCCCAACAACGTTAAAACTACCCACCAACACTTTTTTTTTTCTCTGGTGAAACGTTTGGAAATCATGAGAAGACTGGAATCTTTTCAGCATCTTGACAGTCTGCTAACATTTACAGGCAGCACTTTAACTTCAGTACTAGACTGCCACTGACATAACAGTGTAGGCGCACAGCAATCTTTACATTCAGCTTTTGTATCAGTCGGTGAATGTATATCATATAGAGTTCACCACACTGTCACTTTTTCAGCCAACATACAGAATGAATGCACAGCTGATCCAGCAGGAGGCAGATGTGACAAGAGGCACAGGTCTGTTCATGTTGGAAACCACAGACACTACTGTACAGACAGGCAAAGCTGGGCCTGTTTCTGACTTCATCAGTTACTTTTACATGATGTGCTGGATATATTCATGACACACACACTGCTTTTTGTTTTTTCACAGATAAGATCTGCTGCATCCATAATGCCAGTCACAATGGGAACACATAATTCGCCTTTGAGTTTTATGCTTGTGATGATGTTGGTTATGGTGATGATGATGGCACTAATAACATAATGATGATGGTGGATTGTGTTTCTGTTCAGCTGTAATACAGAATAATAAGTTAAATTAGAGTGTAAGAGGTGTGTCCCACTATTCTACCGCAAGGGTCAGAGGGTAGTGAGATTGTGACCTGATGTGCAGTGGTGTGAACCTGATACAATCATATATTTATATGCATGCAAACCTCTATAACCTATTAGGAATGGTCAAGATATCAACTTTTGTAGTTAACCTCAAACTTCCAAAGTACCCAATTAAGAACATAATTTTCTACCAAATTAATGAAACATTCAAATCAGCACTCCACCCCACCTTCATCTCCAATACCTCACCACCTCCTCCACTCCCATTTTCTTTTTAATTCAGTATTTTGGATTCATTTTAAAATAAATAAAACTGGCTCATTTCCTATTCATGACTATAAATGCAGAATCTGAAGATGTCCTAGTGTGCAGAGGGCTAAACCTGATCTGGCCTCTACAGTTTGTTCATGAACTCTTTCATCCCTACAACCTGGTTTTTCCGGTTGGCAGAAATCCTACCCTTCCTTCCTGCAGCCCCGAAAACCGAGCAGCACAAAACCCCTCCTTTCCTTCCTGCAGCCTGGAAAATCGGTTCTCGCGGTAAGCGCTTTGAACTCCACGTAAGCTGCGTCATCGGTACACGTCATGATCGGATCGCTCGCACGGCAGTGTTTATGAATGGAATGGATGCCAGATGGCCCCTACAGCGTGGGAAAGTGCTCGCTGCTCTATTCTAACTGATTTGCTACTGCATACGTGACAGTTCTCACTTTACACTTCTTTTTTTTTTTTCTTCTCTATATCCAGGAATGAAGGGAATACTCATATTATAA
>JADBJO010000383.1:22500-45000 GCA_016801955.1 Conus betulinus
GTTCCTTGTGCATCTCCCAGCGCTTCTTGTTTGACAGGTCCTCCTCGTCCAGGGAGTCTGGGCCCAGGTTGCAGATCTCCAGCTTCTGGAACTCCTGGGTGAAGTCCTTGAACGACATCCTGGACACCAGGCAGGGGACATGGCATGGTTAGGGGGGGGAGGTGATGGGCACAGGTCATGGGGAGATGTGTGTGTGTGTGTGTGTGTGTGTGTGTGTGTGTGTGTGTGTGTGTGTGTGTGTGTGTGTGTGTGTGTGTGTGTGTGTGTGTGTGTGAGTGTGTGTGTGTGTGTGTGTGTGTGTGTGAGTGAGTGAGTGTGTGTGTGTGTGTGTGTGTGTGTGTGTGTGTGTGTGTGAGTGTGAGTGTGTGTATATGCGCGCGCGTGTGTGTGTGTGTGTGTGTGTGTGTGTGTGTGTGTGTGTGTGTGTGTGTGTGTGTGTGTGTGTGTGTGTGAGTGTGTGTGTAGTGAGTGTGTGTGTGTGTGTGTGTGTGTGTGTGTGTGTGTGTGTGTGTGTGTGTGTGTGTGTGTGTGTGTGTGTGTGTGTGTGTGTGTGTGTGTGTGTGTGTGTGTGTGTGTGTGTGTGTGTGTGTGTGTGTGTGTGTGTGTGTGTGTGTGTGTGTGTGTGTGTGTGTGTGTGTGTGTGTGTGTGTGTGTGTGTGTGTGTGTGTGTGTGTGTCAAGTCAAGTCAAGTGTGTGTTTTTATGTACTGATGTGGACATTGAATAAGCACATCATTGCTTTTTTACATCATGTGTGTGTGTGTGTGTGTGTGTGTGTGTGTGTGTGTGTGTGTGTGTGTGTGTGTGTGTGTGTGTGTGTGTGTGTGTGTGTGTGTGTGTGTGTGTGTGTGTGTGTGTGTGTGTGTGTGTGTGTGTCCATACATTTGTTTGTGTGCAAGTGGGTGCTTGCATGCACACACATGTGTGTGTATGCGTGCATGCAAGCATGTGTGTGTACATATGTTTGGATATATGTTTGTAGCATATCATAAGCCACTTATCAGTAATTGAAAGGACTGTACACAAATACAAATACCAACATTCAGCCACAAATGTACACCTTTACACTTACCATTTTCATATATTTTTTCATGCTAATCTTTCAAAGAGAACTTTGGTTGTGATATGTACTGATCTCACCATAAAAAAAACTGTGCATGAAAATATGACATAAATTACAAAGCAGGTAAATGACTTCAGTTTTTGAATCTGTACAGAAATCTGCAGAATCTGATCACACAAAATGTTTGTGACTGCTGGAACAGTAATAATGGAAACATTCTGAGGGCATGGCATCTGGTGTAGGCATTTGCCCTCTCAAGGGAGCGAACTGGGAATTTCTAAACGATATCAAGTTGTCCGCTTTACCCCTCTTCCACCTGAATCATCATTCACCATGCAATCACACACACCATAAAACATCATGGACAATCTCAGTCATTTTCCCTGGCTTTACCACTCCTTACAGCCTTCAAACACCCCACTGACCAGAATTCTCCATCGTCGTCTTTCTTCAGCCCGAGTTCTTCCTTCTCATCGTCTGAAATCAGGGACCACTCCTGAGACCTGTGACAGCCATGCAATAAAAAGTCAATAACACCGTCACTCTTGTGTCAACATGCTTTTCATCCTGTTCTATATCTCATAAACAATAAATCTCTTATCTCCCCCATTCAACGACCAACGACTCAATTTTCTACTTCTTGTCTTCTTTTGAATTATACCCATGTTTCACTTTCTCTTCAATTTGTAAACCTGGCAGTAATTATCTGTGTTTTTCATGTTGTAAATCCTGCGACAGTTTTCCTGCTCTTTTAATCTTAAACCTGGCACCCATTTTCTTGATCATCAATTCTTTCACTCAGCAGTTTTTTGTTTTCCAAATCTTAAACCTTGCAGTTTTTTTCGCATTGACAATTTTCAAAATCAGCAGTCATTTTTTTTTTCTTCAACTCAAACTTAGCTGTTATTTTCCCCTGTTTCCAATTTTCAAACTCAATGCTTACTTTTTTATAGTACATTTCTAATGCCAAACAAAGTTTTCCTTTTTCATTACACTTGAAGCTTATTTCTATATCTACTCTTCTTAAGCCAAGGATATATCTCCATGTTCTATAATTAGCCACAATGACAATTCTTGCTGATGGAGTCACTTTCCTGGTCTAAACACATTCTTTGATCAGTTGAGTGCCAGCCTGTGGTTCAAGTATTATCTCCCCTTGTGCCACAGCGCTGGGATGTTTTGCTATCAGCAAGAATTCATAGCTCCAGTAAAGACACCAGAGAGCATTACATATTTTTCTGAATCTGTACACACATCCTTTTTTAATGAAACCAAAGTAAAACAGCAATCTCTCATATCCTCCCCTGCATCCGCCTTGTAGCCCCCCCCCACAGCACAAAAAAAAACATGGAAACATTTCAAGAGCACAGCATACCCAATACTTGAAACAGTACACACTGTTTCCCAGTCAATGAAAGTATGGCTGGCCAGTATGCATCTGTAGCTGAGAAATTCACTGTGAAACATCCAGTCTTATTCCAAACTGTTGCATGTGCATGACTAGGCCACACCCCTTTGACACACCCCTCTCCTTTCTTGCTTGAGTCCACTGCTGATTAGTCCAATCCCTTGTCCATACTGGTCACTGGTATGCCTACCCCCCCTTCTCTACAGTCACTCATCAGTCCAATCAGACTTCATACTGACACTGACAACGCATGTCCACTAGCCTCACTTGGTTAAAAACTGACTTGTAATAGCAGAATTGAAAGGTTGTATGTCTTTGTATTTACAAACCATCAAGCAAATACACAGATTCAAGGATGTAATCACCGTCTTGAACAATGCTAGCCAGTTTTTTGCAGAAAAAGTACTCTGGGTTGCTTGTAGAATGTAAGGACTGATAGAGCATTGGCTGTCACTGTTGTTACATCAGAAGTCCTGAAGACAGGTGGGGGTCACATACTGAATGGCATGGACTGAGAATACCATTCAATGTCAGGCATAATTATTGGCATCTCCTTATACAGGGAACTCCAACCTTTTGTCAGATAGTATATGACAGATATACATTTCTAAAACATAAGAGGTTTCAGCTGAAAACAGCAAAAGGAGGCCAATCATGAACTCTTGTCTTTTTTTTCTCTCAAAAATTCTTAATCCCACCAGTGACTTTCCTCCTACCTGACAGTTGATTATTCTGTCACTCTCCTGTATAGTGGCCACAGTCACAGTTCATTATACTGTCACTTTCCTTCTATATGGCGGCCACAGTCTTGTTCATTATACTGTATATAGTGGCCACAGTCACAGTTCATTATACTGTCACTTCTCTTTCTGTCTCTCTGTATAAGTGGCCACAGTCACAGTTCATTATACTGTCACTTTCTTTCTGTCTCTCTGTATAGTGGCCACAGTCACAGTTCATTATACTGTCACTTTCTCCTTCTATATGGCGGCCACAGTCACAGTTCATTATACTGTCACTTTCCTTCTATATGGCGGCCACAGTCACAGTTCATTATACTGTCACTTTCCTTCTGTATAGTGGCCACAGTCACAGTTCATTATACTGTCACTTTCCTTCTGTATAGTGGCCACAGTCACAGTTCATTATACTGTCACTTTCCTTCTGTATAGTGGCCACAGTCACAGTTCATTATACTGTCACTTTCCTTCTGTATAGTGGCCACAGTCTTGTTCATTATTCTGTCACTTTCTGTATAGTGGCCACAGTCACAGTTGACTATGCTGTCACTTTCCCAGGGACATGCGTAAAGTAATCCTAACCAACAAAAAGCAAATGGAGGACAGAGTTGCAAACCCCCCCCCCCCCCCCCCCCCCCCTACTTCGCACCCATCCCACACCATTCCTTCCCCGAAAATTTGAAAAACTGTATCATCAGCAGGCTACTACTTTTCCCTTTTCATCCAGTTCCAGAACAGTGAGAACAGCCAATCCCCAGCATCAGCATCAGCTCGTATGGTAGCTGAGAAAAAAAAAAAAGAAAAAAGTGACCTTTTTGCTGCCGGAAACAACTGGGAGACCCCTGACACACAAGTGTCAACTCTGCTGGCCACCACAACTTTCTCGGGAAAGACATTCCTATACTGTAACAATTCTAAAGCCTAGCATTTGCATTCTGATTCAATGTTACTCAGCCAGACTCTTTCCTGTAGCAGGTTTCTTTAACCCAGCAGTTGCTCTTCAGGACTGCATTTCTTGAGCTGTGTTCCAATTTCCTGTCCTAGAATTCATCACCCTCCAGCTGTTTATTCTCCTGTCCTTGTTCATCAATTCTTAAACTCACCACCAAGCCCGTTAAGTGATTACCTGTCCCTTTTTTTTTTTTTTTTTGATAATTCTTAGACTTCCGGTTGAGCCTACACCCTGAATTCTTGGCCTTGCCCATTAAAGGATTGACATTTGCAGGACAGACACTTTCCTGGTTTCTGTTTAGAGAAGCTAAAGCATTTGGCAGTTCTTGTCTTTTTTTTTGGTCTTTTTTTAAGGTTACAAACACACATGCACGCACATAACTTACGAGTCACTCCACGCTCCTTTCCATTCACACTCGTTGCCCCAGGGTTACGCACTCGCACCATGGGAATCTGGCCTTGTATGCGGGAGGTCTGAATGTCCATCTGAAAAAAGAAAGAGGCTCCCCATGGCTCTCTCAAATAATTAGAGCTAAAGAAACAGATGCTTCACACTGGTTTTAGAAAACGATTTTTTGAGCTGCAAATTAGTTGCTACAAATATACTAGCTATACAATTTACTCATTATATACTACTTCTGAATATTTCAAGTTTTTAGCTACAGTATGATTGAAATTCCAAACTGTGTACTTCAGCAGAAGATTCTCATACACTGCACAGAACCACTTTTTTTTTTTCTTTTTTTTTCCAAACGAATGTATACAGTCAAAGTCTTTAAATAAGGATTCAGCACTTTCCCATAACTTCATTTCCATACATTGATACAGGTAACAAATATCACTTCAATATAATCAGTCCAGCAACAAAACACATGTGTTTCTAAAGATATACACAGTTATATATGGAATCACATATATCTGCACACACACACACACACACACACACACACACACACACACACACACACACACACACACACACACACACACACACACACACACACACACACACACACTCACACACACACACACAGTGATATTTCACGTGGATATTAACAACATCACAGACAGTGTATGAGTAAAGAACTACAAACATGGATAACAAAACAAGATCAGCTCAATGAAGTAACAAACTCTAACATCAAATCAATGAAGTAACAAACTCTAACATCAAATCAAAGAGTAACAAGCTCTGACATCAAATCAATTAAGTTCACAATCTCTAACATCAAATCAATGAAGTTCACAAACTCTAACGTCATTTGGATTCCTTTAACACCTGTCGAGTCTGCATCCATTCAAGGCATGCAATTTCATCACAAACACACAGCCAACAGCAGTTTGCTAACACTGAATTCACTTCCTCCTTTGCCACACTCCTGCAATCCATCATCACGCCATGAAGAAAGTGGAAAAAAAAAAAAAGGACAGTACAGTAGGCAACCATGGAGCAGACACTGACTTCGGGGGGCAAGTAAGGAAGGGTAAACAAACAGAACTTCCAGTCAGAAACAGCATGAAGAAAACAACAGAGCTGATGATCATCATTCCTTGAAAAACTGCAAAATGAAAAGTGACCAGTGACCGAATGGTTAAGTCCCCAGACTCTTCTTCTTTCAAGATCTATGGGTCAATTCCCACTTGAAATAACCAAGTTGAAGTACTTTTTTCTACTGGGCTAATATTTGTGAGACTCCCATCCCCTCCTAATCCTTCACATGAGACCTTAAAAACCATGGTCCAGTGCATGAACACATGCACAAAAATCAAAAGAAAGAAAATCCTGCAAGTAAAATTTCCATCCACTTTTCAGAGAAGAATACACCATCACCCATTTGACTGAATGACACACAATAAAGTCTCCTGGTATCATGTTTAAAATCTTCCTGAAAACATGATGTGGCTACCTTAACAAAGGGATTAAAAAACAGCTGCATACGCCAAATTACAAAAAAAAAAAATCACACCAAAATTAAACCTCAGAGTTCTAGCAGGGGAATGAAAAGAAAAAAAAAAAAAAAAATCAGAAAGAATGCTGACCATTTCTGGGAGGCAGGCTGTGATCATTTGTGAGGTTATGAGGAAAAAAAAAAAAATGACTAAAGAGTAACTTTCAGGGCTACATTCCATGACAGCAGGGGAACACTGACTTGAGCTCCTGTCAAGAACAGACGCGACAGGAATGCGATATATGCCATGTTCTGCTTTTTCTGTTTGTTTTCAACTCATCAATCCAAAACCTGCATGAAAAAAGACCAATGGTCAGTATCACAGTTTCAGTTCCATCAAGGACATGTCACTGCATGCAGACTACTCCATAATACACTTCACCTCATCTGATATATTGTGAGACCACACTGCACACCATTTGAAGCAGATGTAGAAATGAATTAATGACTAAAATCGGAGAATTTTGAAAAGAGGGGTCTCATGGCTGTGACTTATGTCACAGACTACAGGCTGGGAAGGTAGTGGGTTTGATTCCCTTCAGAAGAACCATCTAGTTGTGGGAAATTTTTTTTGCTCTGACTTTTTCTTTACTCCGAGATGAGTGTGGGCTATGGGTTCAAAAGGCAAGACCAGAATCACACAGTAAAGGGTATATCCATTTCGTGGATGTGACTTTGACAGTGTTGCTCAAATTTCAAGACTTACGCTGCAGGTGCCTGTATCTCTCAACCCTGATTGATGCCAGGAAATATATATTGAAAATAAGCAGGGAGCACCGCCCTGTCACATTGTCTCTGATCAGAATGAACTTCTTGGTATCATCTTCATCATCCTCATCTTCATCATCCTCATCTTCATCATCCTCATCGGTCCACCTTCAAAAAAAAAAAAAAAAAAAAAAAAAAAAAAGAAAGAAAGACACTGATCAGTACATTCTATGTTTCCTTTAAACTTTGGTCTGTTTTTGACTGACGACTATGAATTTCATGCCAGAAAACAAATTGTATAGTAGTAAAGAAAAAAATAAGAACTTATAGACTTCCAGGAACACCAGAACTAGGGACAAGGAGTATTGGGGTGGGAGGGAGGCATGGATGGGGGGAGGGGGGCAGTAGAGGATACTGGGGGGTGTAGTGGGGGGGTGGGTGACAACTTGCTAAGCCTTGGGGAGTAAAGAAATGCATGCATTTTCAAGACAGTCAGCCCAGTGCAGTGAAGGCATCAAGATGCAGGCCAGTGACACTGTCAACCTGAGGAAACCATCAGCACAGTCATGGTCTGCTTCAAACTTAACATCACAATGTGTGTGTGTGTGTGTGTGTGTGTGTGTGTGTGTGTGTGTGTGTGTGTGTGTGTGTGTGTGTGTGTGTGTGTGTGTGTGTGTGTGTGTGTGTGTGTGTGTGTGTGTGTGTGTGTGTGTGTGTGTGTGTGTGTGTGTGTGTGTGTGTGTGTGTGTGGTGTACTGGCACGAAATTAAAGCAAAGCAAAAATGGCAAATGAATGGGGGGTGGGGGGTAGGGCATGAGGTGGAGTGGAAGGTTCACCTTCAAATGTTTGTGAATCAGGGGGGGGGGGGGGGGGGGGAGGAGATGGGGGGGGGGGGGGGGGGGGGGGGGCTTCCACCTTATGGTGTTCTCAACTTTTATACTAGAATATTCAGGGACCATAATTTGCTCTTTTTGACCTTTTTCAAATCACTCTCTCTCTTGGATCATATTCATTTATGGCAGATGTCATTATTAAAACAAAAAAAAAAAAAAAATAAAATAAATAGAAAAAAAGAAAGATAGAAAATCAGCAGATTTTCCTCTGAAAACAGACAAATTTTTCTTCCCTGGTCTGTGTGCGTGTATGTGTGAGTGTGAGTGTGATTGTGTGTAAGTATGTGTGTGTGTGTGTGTGTGTGTGTGTGTGTGTGTGTGTGTGTGTGTGTGTGTGTGTGTGTGTGTGTGTTTGGTGTGTGTGTGTGTGTGTGTGTGTGTGTGTGTGTGTGTGTGTGTGTGTGTGTGAGCACATGCATGCATACATGTTTGTATGACTGACTTTGTATTGCTGAATCAACACTCAGGAATATTATGAAACAACAGCAGAAGACAATACCTCCCTTTATGAAATAAAAATAAGTAATTGAAAACAACACTGAAATCATCAACTGGAGTAAGCAGTGCAAGGTGAAAACTGGAAACTACATCACAAACAAAAAGTAAGGTTCAGGAGATTTAAGTATTTTGAGTCAACAAAATATGAAGTAATGGGGTCATGATGAAACCGCTCCCGCTCTGTTTTATTTCAAGGGGCACACTGACAGCTGTGAGTTGGCACACGTGAACATACCATAGCATGACTATGCACTCAAGAACAACAAAAAGTAAAACGCACTGAAAACTTTTCCATACTGATGATTCAAACTGAACAACAAATAGAAAAGCATAAGCAAACTTTAAAAAACAAATAACAACAACAACAACAAAAACAAACTCAAAAGAAAAGATATAGGAACACACAGTCATTCTAACAGAATTGCCCAAGTTTTGAACACTAATCCAAAATGCAGTGTAACAGAACATAATACTTGATGCAAAAGAATTCAAAATGGTTTAGCAACATTATCGGTTACGTTAACTCGCACACACTCACCAAGATGTTTCATCATCACAATTTATCTGTTTTCACAAGAATCCAACTTATTTAATCAGGTTAGCCACCACTTGACAACATAAAATAGTTTTCCCTCCTGGTTAATTTTTACTGGTCTGAGCTATTCATTTTCAAAACATTTGTGTGTGTGTGTGTGTGTGTGTGTGTGTGTGTGTGTGTGTGTGTTGTCTTGTGTGTGTGTGTTGTCTTCAAGGCTGCAGGCCAAGAGGAGAAAGGGAAGGGTTAGGTGCAAGGGGAGAGGGCACCTCTGGCAACACTGGTACCTACTCCACACCGCCCTGGTAACCTGGCTGTGTCAATTGTCAGCTGTCACAAAACAACCATCTGCATCATCCTTGGAGGTCAAAATCACTGGTCCATCAAGCAACACATTCTCCACTCAGCTCAAAGGAGTTACAGAACCAACAAACCATATTTGCAGCATACTACTGACGTAAGAGATCACCATTTTTTTTTTCATAATTCCTCACGTTTAATCTCCTAAGCAACACATCAGTCACATGACAATCTAAATCAGGCTAGATATTATCAAAGAAACACAGGAAAATGAACTACATTAATACCAAGAGGGTCTACTTTTGAGTAAATTTTCAAAAGCATTCAAATGTTAGAATAATGAAATGAAACCAATTTTTTAAGCAGAATTTTAAAAGCAGCCAATAATGAAATCATGAAATGCAACTAAATCAAGAATGCATAAGCAGAAATGGCACAAAAACAACATAGCGTAAAACAGAACTAAAGAAGCATTGGCTTGCTGTTAATCATTAGTAAGCAGAAAGTACCCCTCATATTGCACGGATACTAACGTTTACAAAGATGTCACAATAACTTTAGCTGAATTAAAATTTTGTTCCAATTTAATCAACATCTCAATAAATTAATGTAATATACATGCCTGTGAATAAGTAGTTCACTTAAAAAACAAAAAACATGCAAAGGCTATTTTTGTGTTCTTTTTTTCAAAGGCCATTGTTAGAGAGTATTTTTGTCCTTCATTATAGTCTTCATACATTGCCATCTTTTGTCCATTACAATGCTCTGTTGATTTTGTAAAAAAAAAACAATGCACTATTACCCTTTTTTTCATCAAAATATAATATTACTTTTTCTTTACCATAATGCAATGCTTCTTTTTCTCCATTGTCAGCCAATGCTCCTTTTTCTCCATAATGACGCAATGTCCCTTTTTCTCCATCATCATGCAGTGTTAATTTCTCTCCACTAAACGTATTGTTGCTTTTTGTCCATTATAATGTGTTCATCATTTTTTTTCTCCATCAGACTGCATTCAATCAATGTTACTCTCTTGTAATGCAATGTTCTTTTATTTTTCCCTCGTTGTGCAATGTTCTTTTTTCCCCCCCCCATTATGCAATGTTCTTTTTTCCCCTCATTATGCAATGTTCTCCCCCCCCCCCCCCCCATTGTTATGCAATGTTATTTTTTCCCCTCGTTATGCAATGTTCTTTTCCCCCCTCATTATGCAATGTTCTCCCCCCCCCCCCCCTCATTGTGCAATGTTCTTTTATTTTCCCCTCATTATACAATGTTCTTTTCCCCCTCATTATGCAATGTTATTTCCCCCTCTCATTATGCAATGTTCTCCCCCCCCCCCCCCTCGTTATGCTATGTTCCCCCCCCCCTCATTATGCAATGTTTCTCTCCCCCTCCTCCAATATGCAATGTCCCCCCCCCCCCATTATGCAATGTTCTTTTTATTTTTACTCATTATGCAATGTTCCCCCCCCCCCCATTATGCAATGTCCCCCCCTCATTATGCAATGTTCTTTCCCCCCTCCGTTATGCAATGTTCTTTTTTCCCCTCGTTATGCAGTGTTGTTGTTTTTTTTTTTTTCCCCTCGTTATGCAGTGTGTTTTTTTTTTTTATCATATCATACAGCTGTTGTTTTTTTTTCGTAACATGCAATGTTCCTTTTCGTCCATCAAAATGCAATGATGTTTGTTCTCCATCATCAAGCCATGTTTTCTCTGTCATACTGCAGTGTTACTCTTTTCCCTCCACCGTGATCCAGTGTTACTTCTTCTCCTCCACAAATTACAACATTGCTTTTTTTTTTTCTCCATCATAATGTGATGTTTCTTTTTCTCCGTCATAACGCAATAGTTTTTTTTTTTTTTAACAACATAATGCACTGTTGCTTTTCCATAATGAAATGTTCCTTTTTATCCATGATAATATAGTGCTACTTATAGTGCTACTTTTTCTCCATCACAACATTTGTTCCTTTTTCTCCATCATAATGCAGTGTTACTTTTTCGCCATCATAAATGCATATTACTCTTACTTTTTTTCTTTCATCATGTTGCAGTGTTCTTTCTCATCATCATGATGAAATATTACTTTTTGGCTATCATGGTATCATGGTCCTTTCTCTTCATCATAACACAATGTTACCCTTTCTTCATCATAATGCTTTTTTTCCCCACATCCTAATGCAATGCTTTTTTTTCTCATTCTAATAAACTTTTTTCGTCTCCATCATAATGCAGTTTTTCTTTTTCTCCATTGTAATATCATATTCCTTCTTTGCCATCATAATGCCGTTTAACTCATTTATGATCACAAGCCAATGTTCTCCACTGAACTAAAAAGTGTTTCATTCTTCGACTGTCTGCAAATTTTTCATCTTCCTTGATCATTTTCTTCATTACAATCCTTGATCTAATAATGTGGAGTTAGGTCCCATGCACATAATTTGCCTTTTAGTCGCTTCATATAAACAAACACAGTTACTGTAAACAGCATTTTTGAAAAAACTCTCCTTGGGGAAATAATGAATGTTACAGCTTCATTAAACTTGAAACAATAGACCAGTAGAGGTGTTCTATTCTAACAAAATGGGGTGTGGTGGTGGTGGAGAGGGTGGGGGGGACAAGACAAAAGGCACACAGATGTCATGATACTGACCAGGGAGACGGCTGTGATACTGTAGGCATGACCCATGATCAGTCCATTGTCCAGCTCTGCCTCTATCTTCCCTGGGTCGGCCTGTAACCAGCAGGCCAAATGAGTTGTTGGAGCACAGCTCAGCACATGCCATGACATACCATATCATTCCATGACATACCGTACCACATTGTACTTCACATACCATCCATACCACACTATATACCATCCATTATCATACCATCCACACCATACTATATCATATCATACCATATGCAAAATATATTATAAATTATCAGATCATACCATACCATATCATACCATACCACACCATACCATACTATATCACACATACCAAAACATACATACCCCATACCATATCATACTATACACACACCATACCATACCAAATCATACCACACTATACCATACCATATCATACCATACCATAACATGCCATACTATATCACACACATACCATAACATACTATACCATACCATACCATACTACACCACATCATACCATACCACACCAAACCATACCATACCACACCCATACCATACCATACCATACCATACCATACATACCATACCATACCATACCATACCATACCCATACAACCATACCATACCACACAATACCATACCATACCATACCATACCATACACACACCATACATACCATACCAAATCATACCATACCATACCATACTATAACACACCATACCATACCATACCACACCATACCAAATCATACTACGCCATACTGTACCATACCATACCAAATCATATATTATCCCATAATTATCATATCACACCATACCATACTATATCATATCATACCATACCATACTACACCATATCATATACAATACAATATCGTATCATACCATACTATACCGTATCATACAATGCCATCCCATCTCACACCATACCATATCATACTACTATACCATATCATCATCATACCATGCCACACTATACCATACCATACCATACCATACCATACCATACCATAGTGGAGTGGTGTGATTTGGTCTGGTATGGTACAAATGGTGTGGTATGGTTTGGTTGGTGTGTGTGTGTGGTGTGTGTGGTGTGTGTGGTGTGGAGTGTGTGGTACGTTGTGGTGTGGTTGGGCATGATATGGTGTGGTAAAATGTATCTTGCGAGGTATGCCATTACTTCCTCTGTCAGGTGGAGCACAGTTGTGTGTGTGTGTGTGTGTGTGTGTGTGTGTGTGTGTGTGTGTGTGTGTGTGTGTGTGTGTGTGTGTGTGTGTGTGTGTGTGTGTGTGTGTGTGTGTGTGTCTATGTGCCTGTGTGTGTGCTTGCGTGTGTGAATAAGGGTGTAAGTATGTGTGTGTGCATGTGTGCGCGTGCGTTCATGTGTGTGTAAACATGTGCATGTGCCTGTGAGTGTAAGCATCTTGTGTGTGAGTTGTTTTTTTGTGTGCATTTCTATAAACACATCTTTGTGAGTCCTGCAGTGAAATGTTTTATTTCATTCACCCCACCATGCACACATGTAACAGGACGTGGTCTTTACCCACTGTTCCACAGAGCACAACTCACGTCAATGGAGCAGCCCATGAGGGAACCACGTTCGTGGGCCTTCAGCATGATCTTCAGCAGGTTGGGTGGGTGCTTGCCTCGCAGCTCAAACATCTCCGTCACTCCGCCGGTGAAGTCCTCCATGGCCTCCGATGTGCTGCCGCCCTTCAGGGACTCATAGGATCCTGTCAGCCTGAAAATCAGAGGATCCTGTCAGCCTGAAAATCATAGGATCCTGTCAGCCTGAAAATCATAGGATCCTGTCAGCCTGAAAATCAAAGGATCCTGTCAGCCTGAAAATCATAGGATCCTGTCAGCCCTGAAAATCATAGGATCCTGTCAGCCTGAAAATCAAAGGATCCTGTCAGCCTGAAAAATCATAGGATCCTGTCAGCCTGAAAATCATAGGATCCTGTTAGCCTGAAAATCATAGGTACCCATCCGCCTGAAAATCATAGGATCCTGTCAGTCTGAAAATCATAGGATCCTGTTAGCCTGAAAATCATAGGTACCTGTCAGCCTGAAAATCATAGGATCCTGTCAGCCTGAAGATCATAGGATCCTGTTAGCCTGAAAATCATAGGTACCTGTCAGCCTGAAAATCATAGGATCCTGTCAGCCTGAAAATCATAGGATCCTGTTAGCCTGAAAATCATAGGTACCCGTCAGCCTGAAAATCATAGGATTCTGTCAGCCTCAAAATCATAGGATCCTGTAAACCTGAAGATCAAAGGATCCTGTCATCCTGAAAATCATAGGATCCTGTCAACCTGAAAATCAAAGGATCCTGTCAGTCTGAAAATCAAAAGATCCAGTCGCCTAGCCTGAAAATGTAGCAGTATGCTACAAATACTGCCCAACATACGAAAAACTTATTGATGAGTGATCTCACTGATGAGTGACCCCCAAAACACAGATCTATAATCCTGCAGATATTTATCATTAATCCAGCAAATACATGTAATCCTACAAAGAAGCCGGCAGAAAAATGGTCTGAGAGTTTGCCCGCAGAGATGACGGTTGCTGGCTCAAACCACATGTTGGATGTGATTTTTTTTTTTTTTTTTTTTGGATTGAAAACCCTCTCTTTCCAGTCAGCAGTAATGGGGTACCTGATTCAATTTCGGGAAGGTAAAATGCAGCTGAAGGAGAAGGATGGGCTCTGCCTTCCATCATGCCGTGCTCTAGACACAGTGAAATCTTTGACAGTTCACTGCTCCTACGGCCAGTAGGCTATAGGACCTGCAACGCTTTTGAGGTTTTTTTTTTTTTTCGCTTTTAATCCTAGAAATACCAGTGATCATAATACACATATCCATGAGACCCATATAGGTTACCTACACAAGAACAAAATACTCAGACCAACAAAATTTTTTCGAAAATAATGATCAAAAAAGAGGCGTGCGAACCTTGAAGTACAAAAAAAAGCCCCTGCCAGCATTGTAAACAGAATGATGGAATTAACTAAGGAAAAAGTGTCCCTATGAAAATAATCACAAACAGCCACCTAGAAACAGTGAACTGCTGAAGATAAATCATGCCTTATTCGAAGTTCAGAACAAATATTATCTTGAAGAAAAGATGCCACACTGACACACATCACAGCAAATAAAGTATTGATGAAAACTCCTATGTACAGCGAATCACACGGAATTGTTCAAGGAGTAAAAAAAAAAAAAAACAAACAAACAAACAAACAAAAAAAAACCAACACTTTACAAGAGAAAGATCACACCCAAAACATACTCCTGGTGAGAAAAAATAATGCACATGAAAAAAGCCAGCCTGCGAAACTAGTCGGGTGTAACATAATCACGGGAGAAACATCACACCAAAATATACTACCCTGATAAGACAAGTTTTGAAGGAAAAGTCACACAGACATACAGGTGATGGGAAAAAACAATGAGAGAAGTCACACTTAAAGTACTACTATTCCCATGAAAAGATCTCTGCAGAGCAAGTCCACCAGGGACAATGTCCAAATGAATAAGAATTACCACGTGAAAAATCACATGCAAACTGTCAGTATCATGCTGGAACAAACTGCCCTGTCCCACTCACTTGGCATAGGCCTTCTCCAGCAGAGCGCGCTCCAGAACTCATTCTTCTCCGTGGAGTGCATGAAGACAAGCTGCCCGTTGTAGGTTGGCAGGCGGTCGTCCACCACCACCTCCTTCCAGTCCCCTTGGTGCCAGAAGTTGAAGCGGAACAGGCCGCAGTAGTCGTCGGTGAAGTTCTGCTCAGGGGGCACCACCCTTGTTGAACAGCTTGTTGTTGCAGGTCAGGGAGGCCACTGCAGCCAGGAGCCAGCAATCACCTGCCCACCAAAATAGCAGCAGTTCTCTCCCTGTGCTCAGGTCGCTCTTTTCTGTTTACGACCCTCCGCTTCTGGTCTTCATGCTTACCCAGGATTGATGGGAAGGGGATAGGTATCTTGACAAGCCTTCTTACCACACGCCTTTGTTGGAGCCCTGTACACATGCCCACTGCCTGATACCACAATCATTGCATGCTGCAAAAGAATTGTTCAGATGGGTGGGCTGCCCTCTTAGGTAACATTTACATGCCCATTTCTTGTTGTCCACTGTTCAGCAAAGTTGGAACACCTCCTGCCTGAAGCCTTTGGCGGCAAGTGAACCACCATATGTGTGTTTCAAATTTAACAGTTTGTCACCATGAGTATTAGAGTATGGTGAGCAGCCAAATAACCAGAGGCAAACAGAGCCGTTACCAGATCTACAGGAAGTGGTGATTGCTTTTGACATGCGCTATGGAACTCTGAGGAGCAAAAGACAAAGAACCTTAATCTTCTCCTCTCTTGTTGATCTGCACTGTGACCATTCCTCTCGCGCTTCCATCCCATTCACTCTGGCGCTGACACTGTATGAATCCATTCCACTCCAGCCACTAACCTACAACCTTCTACACTCTCCAATCCACCAGTGTCCCCCCACAGTGGCACTATTCCTACACTGCTCATTCCTGCCACTCCATGTACATCCACACCCTGGTTCATCACGTCCCTAGGAACAGCAGTCAACATGGAGCGCTCAGAATCGGGTTGTCATGAGGAAACCCACCAGAGATGGCACTGCGCAGCTGCCGAGTCGCTCTGGTGCCAAAACATCCTTTCCTGCACTCTCCCACCAACTGCTCGCTTCTTGCCCTTACGATCAGCCCCAACAGCTCTTCCCATCCCCACCCCTCTCATGCCGCTCCCTCCCTTCAGAGTAAAGAAGAATTTGCATTAGATTAAAAAAAAAAAAGTACCTGTAAGATGTGTTGACTTTTTCCCACTTCGGTCATCATTTTTCTTAAAGTACAAGTTCCGTAACAAAATCATGTAGTGTTTTGATTCACTGTGAAACAGATTTAAATAGAAATGTCAGGTTTTATTGCACACATAAAAACAACAGCAACAACATATTAGAAAAAAGAGATGTAAGAACAATGCTTGTGATGTGAACTGTAATGCTGCCGTAATTTTCTTCTTTTTCTTTATACTCTCTTTGTACAAACATGCTCAAGCACACACACACACACACACACACACACACACACACACACACAAACACACATCGATGCACACATGCAAACACATGCATACATGTATACACATGTGCATGCACACACATACACACACACACATACACACACACATGTGTGTGCGCACACACTCACACACACACACTGCTTGCATGTACACCCAGACACACAGACACAGACACAGACACAGACACAGGCATACAGACACACACACACATTGCTTGCATGTACACCCAGACACAGACACAGACACAGACACAGACACACACACACATTGCTTGCATGTACACCCAGACACAGACACAGACACAGACACAGGCATACAGACACACACACACATTGCTTGCATGTACACCCAGACAGACACAGACACAGACACAGACACACACGCATACAGACACACACACACATTGCTTGCATGTACACACAGACACAGACACACACACACATTGCTTGCATGTACACCCAGACGCAAACACACATGCAAGGAGAGAAACATGACAGGATAAATCCTAAAGGCAAACAGTGATTTACTGGGATAACATAACAATAGCTCATGCAAGCATGTAAATTCTCTCTCTCTCTCTCTCCCTGCCCCCCCCACCCCCACCCCATCCCCCCCATCACTACCACATACACACTCATACCTTCTGTCTGTCTGTCTGTCTATCCCTCTGTCTTCCTCCCCCCCATCCCCCAATCCTTGTCACACACACACATATACACACACTCTCTCTCTCTCTCTCTCTCATATTTTCTCTAATAATTACCCAGCTCGCCCTGGCGGACATCAAAGCGACTGGCACCCTCTGAGATCCACTGTGGGTCATCGCAGATCTCCTGTGAACAAACAAAAACACAATTTGTCAATCTCACAATGCTACACAATGCAGCAACTTCCTCTGATCTGAGAGTTATTTTCCCATTTGGTTGTTGTAAATCACCAGAAACTGAGAGTTAGGTCCCTTTGGTTAGTTTTGGCAACCGTTGTGTTTGTATTGGAAAGATCATCGTAGAATAATCAAAATCTGAGACACTGCACTTCAGTCTGACCTTCTTTGGAGTTGTATGCAGCTAATCATTGCAACTCTACAATATGATGAACAGAAGTCTGCAGCAAATTGCACAGTTATTGCACTGTGCACTGTACTGCCTTTTATTCCATTGCACACAATTTTGCATTTCATTTTACTGTGTATTGTTTTCACACTTCCTTTCATGGTGTACTGTTGTTGCATTTCATTTTAAGCTGTTTAAATGATTACCGACCAGTTGCCCTCACATCTGTTGCAATGAAATGCCTTGAAAGAATTGTCCTCGGTTATGTTTTAAAAGATACTACACAGTACCAAGACCCGTTTCAGTTCGCATACCAACAGAACAGATCAACAGATCACTTCTCCATCATGCTTTTTTTCACACCTCGAAAAACCTGCCTCCTTTGTACGCATTCTCTTTATTGATTTCTCATCAGCATTCAACACCATACAACCACATCTGATGGCAAAGAAACTCATTAACATAAATGTGGGTAACAAGCTCATTCTTTGGATAATTGATTTTCTTACACAGAGGACACAGTCTGTTCGATATCAAAGTGTGTTGTTTCGTCTTCCAGAGTCATTTCAACTGGCGCACCCCAGGGTACTGTTTTATCACCAGTGCTTTTTACTCTGTACACAAATGATTGTTCAGGAAGTGATTCAACTTTGTACATTAAATATTCAGATGACTCAGCACTTGGATCTTTCCAACTCTGATTCTGTTTACTTCAAGGAGGTTCAAAGATTTGTTGACTGGTGCGATCATAACTATCTTGATCTGAATGTAACAAAAACGAAAAGAAATGTTGATTGATTTTAGAAAGAATCCAAAAGCTGTACCACCACTTTTTTATCAAAGGTGCTGAAGTAGAACGTGTTGAATCATACAAATATTTAGGAACTTTTATAGATAATAAGCTGAATTTTAAATCCCATGTTGAGTATGTCCACAAAAAATGTCAAACCAGATTATATTGTCTTCGCAAGCTGCGATCATTTCATGTGAATACTGACATTCTTCGGACATTTTATTCATGCTTCTTGGAATCTGTTCTAACTTTCTCATTTATGTGTTGGTATGGTGGGTTGACTGTGAAGAGCAGAAATGTGCTTGAGAAAGTGGTGAACGTGGGAGGAAAAATCGTTGGTGAGAGACAAAAAAGTCTGAGTGAGCTATACAGGTGCCGTGTTGTTTGTAAAGCGAAGAATTACGTGTGACCAGACCCACGTTCTTGCAAATCAGTATGACCTTCTTCAGTCAGGACGAAGATATCGATCGGTTAAATGCAGAAGTGTCAGATTTAAACAAAGTTTTATTCCCCTGTCCATTGATTTCATGAACCGAGAAATTCCTCTATATGAATGTATGTCATATGTGAGAAAAATGGGTAATGTGGCTAAATTATTGTTTATTTGCTGTGAATGTGTGTGACCACAAATTAATTTCTCAAATTGAGATAATAAAGTTTACTTGACTTGACTTGATTTTGTTTTTGCATTTCCTTTCACTGAGGACTGTCACTGCATTTCATAACTGCATTGAATTTCACTGCAAACTGTTACTGCACTCAATTTTACGATGTACTGTCATTGCCTTGAATGTTACTATGAACTCTTATTGCACTGAATTTCACTATGTACATGCCATTGCATTGAACGTCTGTTACTGCATGGAATTTTGCTATGTACTATGACTGCATTTTCACCGCATACTGTTATTGCATTGAATTCACCATGGCCTGCTACTGCATTGAATTTCACTATGTACTGTTATTGCATTGAATTTCACTATGTACTGTTATTGTATTGAATTTTACTGTTTATATGTAACTGCAGTCACATTCACTCTGTGCTGTTCTTGAACACATTGAATTCCACTATGTATTGTTATTGTGTCAAATTTCACTGTGTACATTTACTGCATTTCAATTCACTGTGTAATATCATTGCTTTTCATTTCATTTTCTGTTAGAATAATGCATTTCACCGAGTACTGTTATTGAGTGGATTTGAACTGTCTACTGTTATTGTCATTGAATTTCACTGAGCACTCTACCCCATCAAACTTCAATGTGCACTCTCTCGCACTGGACTTAAGCCATTGAGAACTCGATTGCATTGCACTGGATTTCAGTGGGCAGTATATTGCATTGAATTGCATTTTGTTGTGCACTACACTGCACTGGTACATCAATCTGCAGTGCATCTCAATGGGCACTGTACTGCATTTCCCAGCATGCCATTCTGTACTCTGTTGCATCCTACTCATCTGCATTTCACTGTGATGCTCCATGTACCTGGACTGCATTTGAACTGCACTGCAATATATTGGTCTGTACTGTGTACCAACACAATGTCCTGCCCTGTGCTATGTCACACCCCACATTAAAAAAAAACTCCAGCACGCAAACATTCACACCCACTCCATGCCACTTCTTCTCCCCGCTCTCAAATCTCATCCCCAGCTGATGCTTTTGTACCATAGTGTTCAAGTACTTCAGCTGTTCGGATGATCCCTGGAGTCTTTTAGCCAGGGTACGACAACAACAACAACAAACCAGTAAGTCGGCCATGACATCTGTCTGGCTCTCAGGCAGTGCACACTGCAGGGGGGTAAGAGAGGGAGACTGGGGTGGGCGGGTGGGGGGGGTGGGGGACTGGGGGTTCGCCATTGAAACAGCTGTAACAGAGCTGGGCCGTGAACCACGCCATGCCCTGCACTGCACACGTATAAATCAAAGTTGATCACAAATCAAAGCACAGCTGGGGCTGAAGACACAGGATCCCTCTGAGCTGAGGGAGGTTGTGTTGTACTACTTCCATTCAGCCATTCTCAAGCTGGCCCTACTGATCAGGACCTTTTTTTTTTTTTTATTAACTGAGACTGAAACAGACTGCTGCTGTACTGAACACTAGCCAAAATACAATGAGTGCACACACACAAAAACGTGAAAGGTAGCACTTATTCAATTGACAGTTCAAAACTGTGGTGACAAACATGTCTTCTTCAGACATCATCATCATCATCATTATCATCACTATTGTTATTGTTGTTATCATTCCTATTATTATCATTATTTTTATTATTATTATTACTATTATCATTATTGTCATTATTATTATTGTCATCATCATAATTATTATCATTATGAGCATTTATCTTGCATCTATCCTGGGTTAGAAACCAAGGTCTCAGTGCTTTACAGTCAATGCCATCACTGACACAACTGGCTGCCTGCCTGGGTAGAGTTGGCTGAAGAGTTGCTCGCTGGAGTTGCGTTCAGTCATTTCCTGTTTCATTCAGTCTGTATCCCTTACTCAGCCTTGTTCTTTTTCATTCTTTCGATTTTCGACACAAGGTGAACACTATGTACAATGTGTCATCCATACCAACGGCCAAACCTGCCCTCTCTTATGAAAGCCAGTGATGGGATTTTACATGTGTGCAAGACTTTATGTGTGCATTCACACGCAGAACCTCAGCTTATACAGTCTCATTCAATGAACTTTTTGGGAAATGGAGTCAGAACCAATGTTAACTCTGAGGGAAAAAATCCCCTCATACTGAAACAGCCCGGATGAGATTTGAACCTGCACCCCAGGATCACCTGGATGACGAGTCCACCACTCTCTACTAACTGAACTATCACAAATAACAGGTGTCAAAGTGCACCAAACAATACTCCCATGTTGGCTGTCAGCGGTATTCACTTCTCTTGTTTCGCGTAGTGTGTGTGTCTGTGTCAAATAAGCATTACTGTGCACAATGTTTGTGTTTATTTACATGTTTAGCTAAAACTTATGTCCTGTGGCCGTGTGTATGTGTGTGTGCGTGTGTGTGTGTATGTGCGCGCGCACCCCGTATATGAAAGAGAGAGAGAGTGTGTGTGTGTAATACAGGTGCCATGTTATATGCTTGGGTAGTTCTCAGTCATGCGAAACAGGTCAGAGATATTTTCAATGTGTGCAAATTCTTTGGTCTCCTTCTCAGACATCCACCGTCCACTGTGCCCGGCAGAATGGTTTTTTTTGGACTGGGCATCATGGCCAGATTCATGCCCGTTCTAGGAAAGCCGTCCTATAACTGCGGTGATGCTGAATTGCAGTAATGTCAATTGTAGAAGCTATCAGTAGTCAAAAACTTATGAATAATTTATCACTAATAAATTATCCGTAAGAACCTACAAACTCCTCACACTTATTGAAAACTGCTGTTCATTAAGGTTTCCACTCTGTAAGCTTACACCTGTTGTAAATCATCATGCAGACATGTCAACCACACCAGCTGTAGAGCCAGTTGTTTGAGGGATGATTTATTTGTCACCGTGCATTCTGCCAGGGTTATCTGGCCAAACTTGCTACAGTTTTGTGTTGTTCTCGATCAATGCTCTTGTTGCATTACTAAAAAGAAAGCTTTCAGTATCATCATTTTAATTTCTATGTTCACCATGGGGTTAATTAAATGACCATCTGCGCGTGTTGGTTTGTCTGTCTGTTTGTCAGCAAGATCACACAAATACTACTTCATCAGTTTTAACGAAAGTTGACAGAAAGGTAACATTCTGCCACAGAACGAAAGAATTCATCAAATCTTCAAAAACAGATCCAGACCAGAGTCCATTCACTTTAATGAAGTGAGATAACAAATAACTGCAAAACTGACCAAAACAAAGCT
>JADBJO010000383.1:75000-77500 GCA_016801955.1 Conus betulinus
CTGCCACGCCGTCCAAGATGACGTTGTCTGGGTGGCTGATTTCCAACGTGCGGCTCTTAGGATAACTGGCTGTGTGGAGACCACAGTATAAAATCCCCGCACAACAATCTCTGGCTTATTGTTGGCAATGGCATAGAACAAGGTAAGGCTCAGGTGATGATGTTTGTCGACTCAAAAACGCTAACATGGATGTGCTCAGTTCTGGTCTTTGCGGTGTCTCTGGCTGTGATTGCTTTTGTTTTGTCTTTTTTTTTTTTTCTTGTTTGCTTGAGTAAATCGTTTTAACTATGGTTTTAAAAAAAAGTCAGAGTCGATTCAACTACATTTTACAGGTTTGTTTTATAGATCGGTTCACTGCATTTCGTTTATTCAATTTAATTTTCAATATTCCTTTTCCTAGGCCAACGCACAACGCACCACCAATGCCACACAATAATATTTTCCCAAACGTGACCTAAAGCACAACTCAACCCACACGTTCACAGAACCCAGTCCGAAGGAATGGCAAATACTGCCCTTACAGACAGCACCACAAACCAACGTCCTGCAGTGTAAAATCCAACTCGGCAACACTTGCTGACCCTGAAAACACCCAAGACACGGTGCTGAGGAAAACACTGACTGACGAAGTCTCTCTCTGAACAGCTTGCTTTCCTTCCGACGGAAAGCACACCACCAAACACTGGTCCTAGCGAGCCTCCTGAAGTCCAGCTGGTAGTACACGATCTCCCTGATGCTTCACTGAACTTCTGAGGGCGGCGTGAAGACTTACATTGTCCACTTGTTGTTTTCCTGACACGTTACCTTCTGACCTTTCTTTAGCAGACCGCCACTAAGGTTAACTCTCACACACACACGCACCCACACACACCCCCCACACACAATGAAAAACGTCAACGAGGTGAAAGGAATTCGGTAAAGCTATGCCTTGTTCTTACGTTTTTCGCGTACGTTGATCCCGTTATGGTTCTCCACCAAAGCCCAAAATAAAAACATGAAAAAAAAAGTAATTAAGAGAGAAAGTGTGTGCGGATACCCCAGCTGTGCAATGTGCCATAACATCAGTCGGGGCCTTAGTTCTGCCTGACTGCTTCACGGACGCCGGAGACCCAGCGAACGGCTGGCCCACAGATTAAAAGCCAGGCGGTCAGTTCCTTTAGTCTAGCGGCAAATGGCCGTTACCTGACTGACTTTCCCACTTGATTTCCCCCCTCGTGCATTTCCGTTATTACCTGCGCCCTAGGAAAAGCCTCCACAGCAAAAAGCACAGCTAACTCACTGTTCCATGATCCCCGGCTGAAAGCTCCCTAACTTCCGCTCCTCCAGACAGAGGCATTATGGGAGAGAGACCAGACGCGGGAGACATCTGCGCTGTTGCCGACATCTGAACAAGGACGTATCAGAATGGATCCTGGAGACCCAAACCACTGCTATGGAGTGAAGGCAGGGTGTAGGTTCAGGTATATAAAAACGGGTGTGGTGATAGAGTCCATCATGCTGAGGGCTACGGCGGATGCTCCACCAAAGCTGGCCAGCGAAGTGAAGCTTGTCCTGGACTGTCCCCGTCCATTTCACGGCAAGGAAAAGGCAGTGCTCACAGTGCGCACCACAGGACCCTGACCACAGGCCACCACAGAGCACCGGTGCCAGAGAATGAAGGGCAGAACGAACGAACGAAACAACAACAGCAACAACAACAACACACAAAGGGAGGGATACATTAAAACCAGAAAAGGGAAAAGACAAACCCACCAGGTATCATAAAACTAACGTGGGATTAACGGTTTTGACAACTTCCGACCAACCCACTAACTCCCTCCCCTCGCTTCCATCCCCGTCCCAACCTGTCAAAAGATTTTGCAGTTTGCAGGAAGGACCAAAGTCCGACACTGGGACCTGTTTTGTGTGTTGTATTATTACAGAATGATCGTTCGATCTAACATGACCAAACAGTCCCAGAAAACAGCCCGTGTGTTTCGAGGTGCATTTCTTTCCTTTGCTTTGCGTTGATGATAATACTCAGCTGGCGGAAGTCCCTAATGCTTATGGGAAAAGAATTCTATTCATCAGAACGTGGCTCATCAATATCAATGTACAACTAACTTCCGATCTTTGGACACATGAACACAACAGGACCCTTGCCTGGAGATGTTTCGTTGAAGAATGAAACGCTAGTCACGATCAGCTCCGACTTCAACGTGGGATTGAAGGTTGCAGTCATGGAGAAAGGAGGAACAGGGAGGATGGGGTCAAGAGAGGTCAGGGGGCAGGAGGTCCTGGCTCACTGACTAACAGGTGTCTGTTTTTTTTTCTTCAGCAGTGTCGTCATCCCGTCAGGTGAGCTGTGCTGTTATCATCTGTTGTTCATCGTGATAGTATATGTCTTGGCAAATCATTGGTTCCATAACAGTTGCACGCGAGTTCGCGTGTATGCACATATACGTGCACGTGCGCATGCGCATTTGTTCACACCGACATACAAAGACACTCACGCGCGCGC
>JADBJO010000383.1:80000-82500 GCA_016801955.1 Conus betulinus
ATGCATTATCCTAAAGTTAAACTCCTTCATCTGGTCTAATTTCTGGCTTCCACTGAATTTCAAATGCTTTCCACGGTCGAATCATTCGCGAGAGAGACTGATTTGATCGACAAGTTCGTCATCTGATGCGAGAGAGAGAGATCTGAGAGAGAGAGAGAGAGAGAGAGAGGAGAGAGAGAGAGAGAGAGAGAGAGAGAGAGAGAGAGAGAGAGAGAGAGAGAGAGAGGTCCTTCGTTAAAAGTTAAGCTTCTGCATGGCCGGCTGGCTTCCCTTGCCTCAAAGGTCAAAGACATCATGGGTGACCGGTTCCATGGGGCCCTCTGACAAACGTTCTCGTGCTGGCAGTGAGGCTGACCGCCAGAAGCACGGTGTGACTTAGGATCAACGATGATCTCAAACGTCCTCCCAAGACGTAGTGTGGCTGCCCAAATGGGAGGGGTCATCAGAACGACCACCTGTACTATCCTCTGACCTGTTGTCAATCATGCGGTGACGCTGCCTGTGTCATACTGCCGGTATCGCTGTCAGTGTCATACTGCCGGTATCGCTGTCAGTGTCATACTGCCGGTATCGCTGCCTGTGTCATACTGCTGGTATCGCTGTCAGTGTCATACTGCCGGTATCGCTGTCAGTGTCATACTGCCGGTATCGCTGTCAGTGTCATACTGCCGGTATCGCTGTCAGTGTCATACTGCCGGTATCGTTGTCTGTGTCATACTGCCGGTATCGCTGTGTCAGTGTCATACTGCCGGTATCGCTGTCAGTGTCATACTGCCGGTATCGTTGTCTGTGTCATACTGCCGGTATCGCTGTCAGTGTCATACTGCCGGTATCGCTGCCTGTGTCATACTGCCGGTATCGCTGTCAACGCTCACTCGCTTTCTAAACCAGCTTTCTCTCCGCCGTGTTTTCTTTCGGTCTAAGATAAAAAAAGAATTCAATTTCTAAAAAAAAACAAAAAAAAAAAACCTTCTTCATGCTTCATATCAACATATAAGTTTGCTCAAGTGAATTCATCCAAAAACAAACAAACAAAAAAAACAAAAACAAAAAAACAAAACAAAACAAAAACCAGCTTAATGTTTCATATTAATCCCAATACAACATGTAAGTTTGATCAAAGTGAATTTAAGTTAAAAAAAAGAATTAATGTTTCGTATAAATCCTCAATCAATATATAAGTTTGGACATCTTTCGTTGAAATCGATTCGAAGTTGAAGCTTCACAGAAAGCAGGTCTCTTTCAAAAGGAAGTTATCTAGTGGGGGATTTGAACAGGGGGTATCATGCTGAAACGCCTATGATATCCCTTCCCTTGGTAGTGTTTCTAATCACAGTACGATTTACACAGTGCCGTTATGTGCTGGTGAGGAAAGGCTTTAGTCTGTATCTTACTGAGTGCTGGGGCTAACATGATGATGTCAGACATCTCACTGAGTGCTGGGGCAAACATGATGATGTCAGACATCTCACTGAGTGCTGGGGCAACATGATGATTTCAGACATCTTACTGAGTGCTGGGGCTAACATGATGATGTCAGACATCTCACTGAGTGCTGGGGCAAACATGATGATGTCAGACATCTCACCGAGTGCTGGGGCTAACATGATGACGTCAGACGTCTTACTGAGTGCTGGAGTTAACATGATGATGTCAGACATCTCACTGAGTGCTGGGGCTAACATGATGACGTCAGACGTCTTACTGAGTGCTGGAGTTAACATGATGATGTCAGACATCTCACTGAGTGTTGGGGCTAACATGATGACGTCAGACATCTTACTGAGTGCTGGAGTTAACATGATGATGTCAGACATCTCACTGAGTGTTGGGGCTAACATGATGATGTCAGACATACACGCTTTACAGCAGACGCCATGGAATCCTTTTTTCAACAAATGTCCCACCTGACGTGATTTTTTTTTTTCTATTTCTGAAAGAGATCAACGTTTTTTCATCTGCTCTTAGATTTTACGGTAGACAGATTTTAAAGAAACTCCGCAGCGATTTAAAGAAATGTTTCAATTAACTGTGTGTGTAAGCTATTTTTGAAAAAAAAAATCTTTTTAAGAGTTGACTTCAACGGGCTGACAACCCTGATACAGTCCTTTGCAGTCGGCTGGAATATAAGAAACATTATCTATCTATTTATCGGTTTACCTGTCTGTCTATGTTGTATAACAGACCTGCTGACCACACAGCAGCATGGGACCCTCTGAGGGCTGGTGCATAGAACGTGACACCCCATCTACTGAGAGAATGATCCATAAAATAAAAAAGACAAATAATTTAAACAAATTCTTTTTTTAAAGGGAAAATAAAAGAAAAGCAATGGTAGAAGGCCAGTCTCTGACAAGATCTAACAGATCCTCGATCTACCCGCACCAAACTTTTAAACGAGAGAGAGAGAGAGAGAGAGAGAGAGAGAGCAGAGAGAGGAGAGAGAGAGAGAGAGAGAGAGAGAGAGAGAAGCTTATTGTAGCATGGGTGAATAATAAAA
>JADBJO010000383.1:100000-105000 GCA_016801955.1 Conus betulinus
GCCGCTGTAGTTGAGGGGGTTTCGATTTGTATAGTCTCTGATGGCTGTCATGGCGTCCGGGAGGGCGGGGGTGTCTACACCGTCGCTCAGGGCGGTGGTGGAGTGGGGGCCTCTGCCGATGTCGTGGGCAGCCTGTCGGGCTTTGCTGATAACTTCGGCACTGTGGCTCAGTTTCAGTTTCATTTTTATAGCCAAATGGCAGTCAGCCTCACAGAATCTTTTCAGAGCTGTCAATGGGGTGGGGGGGGGGGGGGGGGGGTGGGGTGGGATGGGGGGGGGGGGGGGGGGGGGGGGGGGGGGGGGGGGGGGGGGGGGGGGGGGGGGGGGGGGGGGGTGCGGTGAGAAAGAATTCCATCCTATAAAACAAACAATGACAATACGTACATATACACAGATGGATTAATACCATGGTAGCTACAGCTACACGTAACACTGTAAGCTGTGTTGAAGGTGCCAGGCTTTCCGCTTCATTTTTCACTTCCAGTTAAATCAAAGAGGAAACGAAAAAAAAAAAATTATTTAAGGTCATATGCACAAATAGATACTGCAGATAGCACTGTTTCAGTGCCAGATTGTGACGTAAAAAATGGATATATTAAAACTTGTGACCTGAGAAGAAAAAAAAAAACGTGACAGAATAACTAGAACAAAATGACCGGAGACAGGGACACAAAGGCAGGAAAACAACAACAATAAGGAAAGACGATAAGAAGAAAAGGATTAGGGCAGGGGAGGAGGGGAGGGGGGGGGGGGGGGGGGGAGAGAAGGATGTGGTGGGAGGGGGGGGGGGCAGAGTGAAAGTAACAGAAAACAGCAAGTCAGCTGGGGGTCGAATTTAAAGAAAAATAATGAGTAAATAAAAAATAAATAAAACACACAAATGAAAATAAAGTTTCACATTCCGACTGTTCTGTTCCCGATGTTTTTGAACCAGATGTGCGTTACACAGGCGATCGTTTGGACAGCGAGAGAGAGAGTGAGAGCGAGATAATGTTGCTTATAGCCCAGCCGACCGCAAAGGGCCCTACCAGGGCTGTCACCGCGTTGAAGTCAACTCTTGAGTCATAAAAAAAAAAAAATCCCCACAATACATTAAAATACACCTTCTAAAAGACACACCAGAAATATTTTTTTTTAAAATCCTTCTCCCGTAAAATCTCAGATCAGATGAAAAATGCTGATCTCTTTCAGAAATTAAAAAAAAAAAGTCACATTACGTGGGACATCTCTGAAGAGGGTTTTCATGGAGTCCTTCTGTTCGGTGTTGACGTGTCACATATCATGCAAGTCCACACATTCTAAAAGAACGTGTTTCATTGTCAGTGGCACATGACAAGGAATACACCCACGGAGCTTCTTCTTTTACATGAGTGTGTGTGTGTGTGTGTGTGTGTGGTGTGGTGTGTGTGTGTGTGTGTGTGTGTGTGGTGTGTGTGTGTGTGTGCATGTGTTGTGTGTGCGTGTGTGTGTGTTTGCATGTGTGTGTTGTTGTGTGTGTGTGTGTGTGTGTGTGTGTGTGTGGTGTGTGTGTGTGTGTGTGTGTGTGTGTGTGTGTGTGTAGTATGTATGGGTGTGTGTGTGCGTGTATGAATTCACCCATAAAATGAGATGAAATTCAAAAGTTTAAACAGGCTAGCTTGCAATTTAGCTTCTTTCCGTTTAACTCTGGTGTGGGTGTATGTGTCTGTGTGTGTGCGTGTGTGTGTGTGTGTGTGTGTGTTTGTGTGTGTTGTGTGTGTGTGGTGTGTGTGTGTGTGAGTGAGTGAGTGTGTGTGTGTGGTGAGGTGTGTGTGTGTGTGTGTTGTGTGCGCGCGCGCGCGCGCGTGTGTGTGTGTGTAAGTGTGTGTGTGTGTGTGTGGTGTGTGTGTGTGTGTGTGTGTGTGCTTGAGAGAGAGAGTGAGTGTGTGTGTGTGTGTGTGTGTGTGTGTGTGTGTGTGTGTGTGTGTGTGTGTGTGTGTGTGTGTCCCTTCTGTCTGTCTGTCTGTGCGTGCGTGCGTGCGTGCGTGCGTGCGCGCGCGCGCGTGTGTGTGTGTGTTGTGTGTGTGTTAGTATGTGTGCGTGTGTGTGTGTGTGTGTGTGTGTGTGTGCGCGCGCGCTCGCGCGCGCGCGCGCGTGCGTGCGTGCGTGTGTGCGTGTGTGCGTGCGTGTGTGGAGTGTGTGCGTGTGTGCGTGTGCGTGTGTGTGTGTGTGTGTTGTGTGTGATGTGCGCGCGCGCGCGCGCCCTTGCGCGCGTTCTTGTGTTATTGTTTTATCAAAACAAGATAAAATGTTGTCCATAAAACTAGAGTTAAAAAAAAAGGATTTTCATTTCAGTTTTGAATTATATAAGGCGACATGTTCCCCATGTCCTAGAAGCAGTCGTGTTCCGCTTGACTGGTGGCAAGAGCGGCTGGTATTCTAGCTGTCCACCGATCGATTTGGACTGCGTGTTGTGGTCCGTCCACTCGACTGATTCCATCTGCCACAACTGCTGAATTCAAACGGGTCTCACCTGTTGTTCTACGTGGGCAGCCTGGTCCTCAACGGCCAAAGCGAGCCCGGATACCTTTTATCTGCAAGCCAGCACTGTGCTGTCTTTAGTTACATGACGTATTCGTTTGTTAGACAGCGGTCTTTTCTTTTTCAGCCCCTTCGAACTACTAAGGACAAGTTCAACAGTCCAAGGACGTGTCACAGTGGTCACCCCCCCCCGAACCCCCTCTCTCTCTCTCTCTCTCTCTGTCTGTCTGTCCAGATCCCCCCTCCTCTCTCCCTCCCCCTAATCCCCCCTCTATCTGTCTAGAGACCCCCCTCCTCTCTATCTCTGTCTGCCCGCCTGTCTGTCCGCCTCCCCCCCCCCCCTCTCTCTCTCCTCTCTCCTCCTTCTCTCTCCCTCCCTCCCTCTCTCTCTCTCTCTCCATCTCTCTCCTCTCTCTCTCTCTGTATCTCGTGACTCAGTCAGGGTGAGCAAGAAAGCCAGAACTGGCAAGTGAAAGGGTGGAGCAGAGATAGAACTTGAGGGGGGGGGGGGGGGGGGGGGCGGTAGGAGAGCTAAAAGCAAGCAACCTCAAAGAAGCAGAGGCGCGGGAGGGCGGGAGAAAGGGGGAGGGGAGTGAGAGGAGGAGGGATGCATCATGGATTTTTGCGATCAGCAGATGGTTGCGTTCTCACTGCAGCGTGACAAGTTGTCCGGACGATGGGGCGGGTATTTTCTTTTCATCGCAAGGATTGTGGTCGATCAATACCGTGTCTCCCCTGTCTCAGTTGGATTTGTTATGGCCGCCCGTTCATAGATCGATATACCTGTGCTCACTCCCCCATTGTCCTCTCTCCCACAACCGTTTCTGTCTTTCTGTCTGTCTGTCTCTCTCTCTCTCCTCCGCCTCTCTCTATCTCTCCTCTCCTCTCTCTCTCTCGCTCTCTCTCTCCTCTCTCACTCTCTCTCTCTCTCTCCTCCCAGTGTGTTTGTGTGTGTGTGTGTTTGTGTGTGTGTGTGTGTGTGTGTTGTGTGTGTGTGTGTTGTGAGAGTGAGTGAGTGAAAGAGACAGAGAAATGGGATGAGCTGTTTCCCACTTCTCTGGTATAGTATGTGCGTGCGTGCGTGCGTGCGTGCGTGCAATGCGTGCGCGCGCGCGCGGTGTGGTGTGGTGTGTGTGTGTGTGTGCACCAGAGAGAGAGAGAGAAGAGAGAGAGAGAGAGAGAGAGCACATGTAAATGAATAAAAGGAACGGTAAACTCTATCGGGAGTGTCAGGGGATCATTTTCATGAAGCGTTCGAATTCCCCCGTCTTGACAAGGTCAGCCTTACCTCAGTAGGGCATGTGATGTTATTGTGTATCTAGTGTGTGTTTGTGTGTGGTGTGTGTTTGTGTGTGTGTGTAGTAGTGTGCGCGCGCGCGGTCGCGCGCGGTGGTTGCTATGTGCGCTGCGTGTGCATGCGGAAATGCGCGCGGGTGTGGATTGATGTGTAAGTATTCTGGTAGCGTATGGTGATTTTTGTGCCGTTGCCTCCCTCCTCCGCTCCCCTTCACTCCTCTCTGTCTCCTCCTCCTCCCTCTCCCTCTCTTCTCCCTCAAAATCTCCTCCCACGCCGGCCCTCTCCTCGCCGCTCTCTCTCTCATTCTTCTTGCGCCGCGCACACACGCACGCATACACCATACGATAGACACCACATAATCTCACCCAGTCTCTTGAACTCCTTTCCTTATTCTCCATCTCATACTCATCTTATTCTGCCTGTGAGGATGAGTAAAACATTGTGGCATTAGACAGACAGACCAGAGCAGACAGACAGAAGAAAGAGCAGAATGAGAAAGAGAGAGTGAGAGAGACGAGAGAGAGAGAGGTGGGAAATGACCGAGAACTACGTTACAGATTGTGTTGCAGCACCTATTGCGTGTGGTGGTGTGCGAGCATGTATGGAAACATGTTATTTGTATGTATGTGTGCGCACCTATGTAAGTCCGTGTGTAATGCTTCTCTCTCTCTCTCTCTCTCTCTCTCTCTCTCTCTCTCTCTCTCTCTCTCTCTCTCTCTCTGTGCGCACGCGCGCGTATGTGTGTGTGTGTGTGTGTGTGTGTGTGTGTGTGTGTGTGTGTGTGTGTGGTGTGTGCACGCGCTAGGACACCCCCCCCCCCAAAAAAAAAAAAAAAAAAAAGAAAAAAAAAAAAAGAAAAAAGAAAAAGAAAAAAACAAACTTAGAATTATTGATGTACGCTCCACGCCTACACGGAAAAACAGACGGAAAAGGCTCGTTAAAAGGTCACCAGCGATATCTCTGCAGGCCCACCACTGGGCTTTGAGTCTCCAATAAGTAAGTAAAACACACACACAAAACCCAGTCGACCACAAGCTTATCAATCGATCAAATATGGCGAATCCTCAAACTCTATCGAACTAAACGTCGGTTCCAAGGGAAAACAACCGCGGAACGAAGCGATACCTAGGAAGAGAAGGACGACAATTCAGAGCCTGGGGAACCACTTACGTGCGGAAGTCAGCAGGTTTTCCACGATCGATCG
>JADBJO010000383.1:112411-114911 GCA_016801955.1 Conus betulinus
GTGTGTGTGTGGTGTGTGTGTGTGTGGGTGTGTGTGTGTGTGTGTGTGTGGTGTGTGTGTGTGTGTGTGTTGTGTGTGTGTGTGTGTGTGTGTGTGTGTGTGTGTGTGTGTGAATGCGCGCTTGTGTGTGTGCGTCTGTCTGTGTCTCTGTGTGTATGTGTGTGTGTGTGTGTGTGGTGTGTGTGTGTGTGTGTGTGTGTGTGTGTGTGTGTGTGTGTGTGTGTGCGTGTGTGTGTGTATGCGTGTATGTGTGTGTGTGTGTGTGTGTGTGTGTGTGTGTGTGTGTGTGTGTGTGTGTGTGGTGTGTGTGTGCATACTGACTTAATCAGCAGCTTTGAGACATGAGAGACTCAGATTTGGAACACATTCAGAAAGCGAGTTACTCAGCAGGTTGGCCGGAGATACATACAGACGTTGACGGGCACACTCATACTATGCAAACTCAGCAGCTGGTTCACATGAAATGTTCTCTGACAGACACGCTGATGTTCTGAGTTACTCATATGTGTTAGAAGATCACTCTCTCTCTCTCTCTCTCTCTCTCTCTCTCTCTCTCTCTCTCTCTCTCACACACACACACACACACACACACACACACACACACACATATCTGCGGTAGAAGACTCTCTCTCTCTCTCTCTCTCTCTCTCTCCACACACACACCACACACACACACACACACACACACACACACACACACACACACACACACACACACACGCACACACATACGCACCACACACACACGCACACACTCGCGCGTGCACGAGCGCGCGCGCGCTCTCTTCACTGCACACACATACGCGCACACATTTGGACACACACAAACTCATACTTAGAGGTAGGCCTTCTGCAGATCCTGCATGAGGCTCCACACATTTGGACACACAGCTAGCTGAACTACTCGACAGGCCAGGCACAGAGCTGTAGGCCTACACAGAGCTGAGGTAGGCCTACACAGAGCTGAGGCAGGCCTCCACAGAGCTGAGGCAGGCCTCCACAGAGCTGAACGCACTCCAACACTGAGGTACTCACCCGCAGGCCTCAACCACTCAAAGCGGCGAGGGGCTCGGCGGGAGAAGAAGATGGAGGTAGTCGTCCTCCGCGGCAAACTCCGGGTCTTCGAAGAGGATCTGCAAACTCCGGGTCTCCAGACACTTGCTCTTGATGTCCGCGTATTTCTGATCCGTCAGTCCCACGAAGGGGTTCCGCTGGGCCGTGCGTTGCGGCCGCCCGCTGATCTTGGGCCGAGGGCTGGGTTCCGGGCCGGAAGTGAAGCCTTTGAAGCGGAACCCCAGTCCCGAACCCCCCATCATCACCTCCGTCGCCCGCTCCGAACTTGATCCCACGACCTCCGAAAGTGTCTCCGAAGCCGATGTTGAAATCCCCGCCGCCCAGGCCGCCGAAGCCGGATCCTCCCGCGGTGTAGCCGACGCTGGAACCGCCGGGGCCGCCGATGGTGTAAGTTTTGGTCTCCACCCGGCCGGGCCCTTCCCGTCGGAGAAGAAGGTCTTGACCGTGCGCGTGGCACTGCCGCCGGTGAACCCAGGAAAACATGATTGCCTGGAGGGTCTGCAGTCACGACCACAGCGCACTCAACGGAATGACAGTCCTCTACTCTGCGGGCCTAGCTCAGTTCCGTTGATGGTAACCGACGCAACCTTTCGGCCTGCGGCGATGCTGAATCATAAACCAGATGTATTCCAGACGCGTGCCAGCTTTCTCTGGAACACGCGCTGCGTCGGCGCACGGTGTGTGCGTGTGCAGTGTGTGTGTGTGTGCTGGGTGAGGACGATGCACTTGGCTGAATCGGTCAGAGCCTGCTGCAGCAGGAACAGAACGGAACCACTGCTGCCAACACACACACACAGACCCACTCACACAGTGTGGTCGGCAGGTGAACGAGCCAGCAGAGCACAAGCGGCGAGTTAGCAGATCAATAGAGCGAGACACAACGCGGCTGTTGCAGGCCTCTGAGTGGGGCAGCCCATTTCACGGTGAGGGGGGAGAGTGCGTCGGTCATCCATGGTTGATGTTGAAACAAAACACCTCCGACTCCCTCCAACAACTTGCATATGCGTCAATCCAAATAACAAACGCGTCCCGTAAAATGAAGGTTGCGCACTGCTGCACAAAAGCGTTAAAACAGCGCACAATGGGACGGCAAGCGAAGAGAGCAGAGACAAGTCCTGCATGTGGGGGATGTATGGGATGAGGGCACATCAACAACAGCTACCACGGCGCCCTGTCATGTTTGGCTAGGTCGGCGGCAGCCAAGAAAAGGAAGTTCGTCCGCCCTCATTCAATCTGACCCACACAGCTGCTCGCTGGGTTGCCGGCATCCACTTAGTGCGATGATGCTTATATACACTCACATAGCATAGCCTATGAACGTTGGAATTAAATTACTTCCTCTTCTTGTTGTCGATTCCGAGTGTCTCATTGGAACCCCTTGTTCATAACACAAGACAATAGTTTGGAAAAAAACTAATGGCAAAGT
>JADBJO010000383.1:119911-122411 GCA_016801955.1 Conus betulinus
TGAGATGAGAGGAAAATATGATGTTGAAAGATATGAATGGTCACGTGAAGACTGCAATATGAGTGTTGTTGATGATGAGCATAATTCTATAACTATGTTACCAAAATGTATATAACAACATTAGTATTTATCCCTCTATTGTTGCAATAGGAAATCTGAGTATTGCCTCTGTAAAATGATGTCAGAAAGGGAGGTGAGTGTGAGTGTGTGTGTGGTGTGTGTGTGTGGGGGGGGGGGGGGGGGGGGGGGGGGGGGGGGGGATGTTGATGTTGATAAGAAAGAAAAGCTAGGGGAGCAATGGACTAAATGCAAGTTCAAGTTCATTCGAAGTTAAAAACACTTCGCCATTTGCCAGAATATCATGCAAACTGCGGAGCTGAATATTGCGCCTGTCTCCTTGTTGCCTGGATTCCGATCCAAGAGGAACAACACTGAGTCTGATTTCCGAACCAACAAGGAACATTACTGACTCAGGATTCCAAACACAACAAGACCATCACCGAGTCAGCATTCCGAACCAACAGGAACATCACTGAGTCAGGATTCCGAACCAACAGGAACATCACTGAGTCCGGATTCCGTACCAACAGGACATCATTGAGTCAGGATTCCGAACCAACAGGTACACATCACTGAGTCCGGATTCCGAACCAACAGAACATCGCTGAAGTCAGGATTCCGAACCAACAGGTATATCGCTGAGTCCGGATTCCGAACCAAAGAACATCGCTGAGTCAGGATTCCGAACCAAAGAACATCGCTGAGTCAGGATTCCGAACCAAAGAACATCGCTGAGTCAGGATTCCGAACCAAAGAACATCGCTGAGTCAGGATTCCGAACCAAAGAACATCACTGAGTCAGGATTCCGAACCAACAGGTACATCACTGAGTCCGGATTGCCGTATCAACAGACACAATGCTGAATCAGGAACACGAGCATAGACGCGAACCATAGGCACAACGTCCGAACCAGAGCATAGGCGCGAACCACACAACAGTCCGACAGTGTGAGCATAGACGCGAACCAGTAGGCACAACAGTCCGACAGTGTGTGACTCAGAGACTTTATCATATCCTGCTATCATATGCTTTATCATACACTGACCATTCATGCTTCGTCATACACAGCGACCATACAGACTTTATCATACACAGCGACCATACAGACTTTATCATACACTGCAACCATACATGCTTTGTCATACACTGTGTGCCCATACAGACTTCATCATACACTGTGACCATACAGACTTTATCATACACTGTGACCATACAGACTTTATCATACACTGTGCCCATACAGACTTTATCATACACTGTGACCATACAGACTTTATCATACACTGTGACCATACAGACTTCATCATGCACTGTGCCCATACAGACATTATCATACACTGTGCCCATACAGACTTCATCATACACTGTGCCCATACAGACTTTATCATACACTGTGACCGTACAGGCGTTATCATACACTGTGACCATACAGACTTCATCTTACATTATGACCACACAGGATGTCTAAAATCACGGTGGACCTGACCTGCTGAGGCTAAATAGAGATAAATAAACAGCACCTCAATGTATGTATGGACTGGTGGATGGATAGGTTTAATCTACTTATATGTCTACCCGTCCATCTTCTAACATAATGTATGTAGGTAAATATTTTTTTCATAAACTTGAAGAGAAACATAGGGTGAGAGCAGTGCGGTGGTCTGCATCTTGTCAGTAGTTCTTACCATGTAATAAGGTGATACGGATACTAAACGGTTTTTTTTTTGTTGTTGTTTTTTTTTTTTTTTTTTTGTTGTTTTTTTTTTTTGGTAATGTCCCATCTTCTGTGCTACCTTAGTGGCATCGCATCCGCGCCACTCGTTTCCACCCCTCGTCCACAGCCACAGCCCCAGACAACGGCAATCCATAGGGAACAGTCTATGTCAAGTCGTCATGAGGCAACCCACCAGAGGAGAACACTGCACTGCTGCCGGGTCACTCGGTGGTGTTCGTACGTGCCTGTTTTTCATCCAGCGCAAACAGGACACAGGACACTACTTAGCCCTCTTCTGATGACAATAATTGCTTAGTTATGCAGCCGACGTGAGTGAGCTCTCCCTCCGGAGGGCGCCATCACGTCCGTCCAACGACAGTCTCCATGAAGTTGAATTTGCCATTACCAGTGACCTCGACAGACTCGAACCAAGGCCGTAGACGTGGAGAGGCAATCGAAACTGAGGTCAACATGAGAACACATGGCATGGAGGACCACAGAGTTTGATACTTTCTGAAAATGCTCATAGATGAGGATGAGGATGAGGAGAAGATGCAACCGATTTCCATTCTCAGAGACTGCATGACCGGGCTGTACTCTACGTTTAGTTTCATAATAACATATCCTGGTGTCAACAAGGCCTGAGAGATAGGGACACCGGCAATGCTGGTCAGAAATTTGAGCAATGCTCTCAGAGACGCATCTATTATGTGGATGAAACTCGA
>JADBJO010000383.1:129911-199911 GCA_016801955.1 Conus betulinus
AAGCAAGTCACTGGGTGAATACCTGGCATCATGTTACGGTTGTCAGCCTTGAAGAGGAAAGATACAAAGAGAAAGTAGGCCTACACGCCCTCGTTGTTTTCAAGGTCACAGCAACTGAGCCTAAAATGTTTGTTTCTTGCTTCTGCTGTATCTTGAAGTCGTTGTCATCAATCCATGTGCCATATGTCAACCAGGTTAATATCGATTGTTCCGTTTTTGCTTTTATACGATGAAATTATTCTTTTGGACATAAAAGAAAATTATGCACTAAGGCCTTGCCCAGGGAATCAACCATTGATAGGCGCCCTTCTTTTTTTTTTCGTATGCTCCTAAAAAAAAGAAATGCTAAGTAGTTCCCAGCGGACAGATCATAAATAAAACGAATGACAATATCAGGAATCAAGCCGACGCAGAGTCACGAATGTGAACTAAGAGTAGTTCAGGTCCTAGTCCAGAATTACATATTTGGCCCAAAACGCTATACATTCTCTATTACACTTTAAAAAAAAAAATCCACAGAAGCAGGGGAGGGGGAAAGATGGGGGGGAAAACGGGACGCATTATACAATAGATATGACATCCTTCACAGAGAGCTAGGGCAGCCACAGAGTTCTGGATTCAGAACTATTTGTAATGTTCGTCCAGTCGACGTAACTCTGTAGAAGCTGGGTTGGACGAGTGATTGTGGGAAGGGACAAGGCTCACACAGTTATTTGTCCGGATTGTTGTGAACCACACCACGCAGCCCTGGGTGACTTGCCTTAATCGAATCATGTTCATATGTAACAGAATACACTGTGGCATATGTAGACCCAAATCATTAAATATTTCATTATGATGTTTTGCGGGCAGCAACATGTCATGCCATACATCAAGACATTTTGATCAGATTGTAAATGTATTGATCTGGAAAAAACACACCAATAAAGAAAATAAACAATAAAAATAACACAGACATTTTTAGGCCATAGTTGTTCATCACCCAAATTTTTGCTGCAGATCAGTGCCACTAAACGCATATACTTACTTGAAATGTCTTTTTTGAAATAAACTTGTGCCTTTTATTTAACACCTGCGCATATGTAAGAGCTTGTTAGAAAGTTTTCCTTTCGATCTAACACACCGATCGAAACTGCAAACTTTGGTCAGGAGAGGTTACTCATCAAAAGGTTGGATACGCATTAGGTAACACCTCCCGTCTTCAAGTACTGGAATGAGATAATCAACGAATCGGACCGTCAAGAAGTTATTGTATTAAAGATAATTAAAAAAAAAGAGGCTAACGATTTTCATTTTTGCAGAGAGAGAGAGAGAAGAGAGAGAGAGAGAGAGAGTTCGGGGCCAAAGAGGTGAAAATCAGATGAGTAAACTATTCCAAGAATTAAAAGACGTAGAAATAATGTGTGAGTAAATTTTCTAAGAATGATAATTCGCTCCAACATGATCTTAAGGTTAACAAGCAGATGTCATTTATTCCAAGGGAGATTAATCTGAAGTATTGAGGCCTAGCAGACAGCTTGGCGCTCAGAAGGAAATGATACTTCCTATAAGATTCTTGTCGAAGTGTTGGAAGAAACCGTAGACATATTTCACTGTGTTTTGAAGTGCATTTTTTTTTGTCGAAAGGATCAAGTCAAAAATTGTGTAATTGTCGATTTTAATAGTAGTTTGAAAACGATAAGGAAAGTTTGACAGTTTATGGAGATAACCACAACTTGTTACAGACTTGGACGATCCAGCTCGTGTTAGAGGCGCAAGTGCACTTGTAGGGGAAAAAAAGGGAAGAAAATGAGCCGTATCTATAATGACCAAAAGCTGCAAAATTTGCCTCTCATCAACAGATCATGGTCAACAGCATGGAACGCGAAAACATGGACAGAGTATGTGCATAGTCTTTTCTTAGATGTACGAATTAGCTGCATGCTAAAATTCTAGCTTATCAATCGGATCAGCCAGGTTAAAGTTCTAAGTTTAGAGGCATAGTTTAGGGGTCTAACTTTCTGTCGACGTCACTGATTGGAATGTGAATAGGAGGATGAGCCTAGCTAGCTTATGCTTTGATACTTTACATTGTGTTGTTGATGTGCTGATGATAATTTTGTGCATTTTGGTATATTGCATCAAAAGACGTATGAATGGGCCAAGTGGTTGAACATGATGTCTAGAAACACTATGGACTGTTATAACTAAATTTGAATCTGTTTCACACATAATTCTTTTAAATGGCATGCGCATAATAGAAACCAAATGAATAAATGATTGACTCACTACATACTGGGTTTAGCCTAATACATAGTTATTGTATTGATCTGACCCAGTATGATCAAATCTAATGGGTCCAAACTCCGTATAAGCCAGAACAGTAGTCTGCTGGGTCAACCAATACTAATGGGTCAACCAAATACAAGACCAGTGCTGAGTGTTGGCTTGTGTTGCACAGGAGGCCTTTTTTTTTTTTTTTTTTTTGATTTACTTTGTCATCAATTATTTTGAGAAACTCCAGTTGTCTTAGGAGCAAGTTTTATGTTTTCCTCATGGTCATGGATGTATAGTCTGACTTAAATATAATTTGTTAATGGCATGATTTGATGATTGTAGGATGTAAACTTGCAAAAACAGTTTATATGTATTCTGTGTGTGAATATCAAGAATTAAAAGAGTGAATGCATGTAAAAAGGTTTATGTGAGAGTCTGTGTGTGTGTGTGTGTGTGTGTGTGTGTGTGTGTGTGTGTGTGTGTGTGTGTGTAACAGGGAGGTGAAGTGGGGGATGTCAAATCATGTTTGAGATGCATCTTTGAAATGATATGAAAGTATGTAGTGCATGCTTGCAATAGACAAAAACTGTCAGATGAACACGTGCACAAACATACATATTGAAATCAAGACAGGAAAAAATTACAAATTGATGTTATGCACATACACTGCACACTATCATAGATTTCCACATGAACTTGTTTACACAGAAATTACCTTTTCTTCATTTCATTTTCATTTTAAGTTTCTGAAACTGATAGGCCAAAAAAAAAATTTGAAAGTTAAGAATTAAGGTTTACAATGTGATACAAATATACACTTACATGCATGTGCTTGTATGCATGAACGCAGGTCTGCACAAACATACATGTTTTTGCTCAGTGAATGAAAATTTAGATTTCACTTTTAAGAAGGGACACACACACACACAAAACACACACACACACACACACACACACACACACACACACACACACACACACACACACATTGCATTCAGTTTTTTACAAAAGTTTTCTGACAAGTGTAGAACTACAAAAAAAAATCAGTCGTTGAAAATTCATTCAGTGAAAGAGAGAGGTGTGTGTGTGTGTGTGTGTGTGTGTGTGTGTGTGTGTGTTTGTGTGTGTGTGTGTGTGTTTTACGTGTTTGCTGTTACTCTTATGCAGCAGGGGTGGAGGGGTTCTGGTGGAGGGGACTGTACAAAACAGACACAGAGTGTGTATTACTGACAGCACTGGAGCCAAGGTAAGTTTTTTTTTCCTTCAGATTTTTAGCATAAATCACACAGCTGTTCTGTTGTTTGTTTTCTCTGTCAAAAGTGTGTGTGTGCGCATGCCCATGCACTGTGTGTGTTGTGTGTGTGCGTGCCTATGCATGTGTGAGTGCGTGTGTGTGTGTGTGTGTGTGTGTGTGTGTGTGTGTGTGTGTGTGTTGTTTTTAAAAGGGAAGGGAAGAAGAAAAAACTGTCAAAAACTCGTACTACTGGTACAGTGATACTTTCAAGAATACAGTCTGCCTGGGTGTACATGTCCCAGCATGTGTTAGGGAGATGAGAAATCTAATATTAGAATTAGAAAAGAGAGAGAGAGAGAGAGAAGCAAACTCCTGTTATTTTAGTTGAATATATACTCAAATCAAATGATGTATGCATAAATGTTTGTGAAGCACCTATAGAAACTGTGTTTAGTTTTGGTTTCATATTGACGTGGTTTGCTTTTCAATACAATACAAACCATTTCACTTTCCTGTATAAGAAGTTTGAAGTGTTCATGATAAGTGCAACAACAACAAAAAAAAATTCTTGAAGAATGTGCACAAGGCCAAACCACTAGGACAAACAAACTGGTGGGATGTCTCCTGCAGGAGTAGTACAGTTAGTTTGTAGGGGGGGGGGGGGGGGGGGGGAAGGGATAATCTTGGAAGTTTAAAGTGTAAATTTAGGGTGCAAAGCACCAAAAAAATCACTAGAGCAGCCAGGGATAGGGAATGGGCATGGGAGGTGGGTGGGGCAGCAACAATTTGAAAAAAATGGGGGCAAATTTGTGCAATCTGGTGATAACCCAGTACCATATTAAGCAGTGTAGGGACTGCGCATGTGTGTTTGTGTGTGTGTGTGTGTGTGTCTGTGTGTGTGTTGTTTTGAAAATAAACTTTTTTTTAAGCTTGAAGGGGGTGCATGAGCACATGGTGTACCTCCCTCTCATCCTGTGACTGCCATGTTAAAGACACTGTAGCTGTCAATACCAGTTCATGAGAAGACTTAAATGTAATGGCAGTTAGATCAAAATGGAGGCCAGCAGCAGAACTGACGGTGATGGTACCGCCCAATGTATTTACTGCCAACCCTCTTTCTGATTCTTCCTTGTTCTTTTTTCAGAACCGTTACTTCATTCTTCAGATCAAGGCGAGTCGTGCCCATCACCGCCAGTTTGATGCCAGTGGACAGGAGATAGAGCCCAACTTCAGCCAGACCACCAAAGTGTCCACTGGTTTCCTGAACTCTTCGTACAGTGAGAGCTTTTCTCCTTACCTCCATCTTTCCTCTATTTCTTTCTGTTTTGTCTCTGGTGTTTGAAATATTGTTTACTGAAAACACATTTACTTAAGTGACAGCACAAACTGACCTGCTCATGAACACAAAGACCACAGTCACACACACTCACTCGTACACATGCACGCACATTCATGCAAAAGACACTTGCACACAAGAGCACATGCACACTTGCACTTGCACACAAAATACACAGACACACAAACACAGATACACAACATGCACGCACACACAGACACGTGCACACACAAGACACACACACACACACACACACACACACACACATGCACACACACACACACACACACACACACATACACTCACACACACACACACACGTTCACACACACACACACACACCTTTTACCTCTCTTTCTTTTTCATATGCACATATTTGCGTGTGTGCCTGCCCTCACACACACACACACGCACGCACGCACGCGTGCATGTGCGCATGCATGTATGCATGCACACTTTTTTTTTAATGGTACATTTTAGATTCTGATTTAGATCTTATTAATCTGGCACATCTAAATCATGAACACACTTGAAGGGTAGTGGGTGGGATCAAATCTCCTCAAAGATCAAGTAGATCCTGGATGGCCCCTTTGAGTCAGGACATGAGTGAGAGCAAAATATTTTCCGCTAGGGCCAGTAATAGCCGTTACAGACCGAAGAGGTCGGTTCCCATGAATTTTCCTGTAAAATAGGAGTCTGGAGTATCGGTGCCAATGTTTACACATGTATATTACTTCAAGGTTGTAATATTCATGAAAATGTATTTGGTTATAGACAGATATTGACTGCTAATGGTATGTTCACTGTGTCCATGTTCAGTGGTTTTATTAAAAAAAAAAAAAAAAAATCTCGCTGAACAGATCCTGGAGATCTGCTGTTTGATCAGGATTTACGTCATGGATCTACACCTAGATATCATGAGTTCATGTCGAAGTCGCCGGGATTGAAAAGTTCATGACTGTCGTTGGAGGGACATCATGGTGCCCACCGGAGAGGGCTGCTCCCTCACACTGGCTTCGTGACTGAGTGGTTGTCTTCAAAAGGAGGTTTAGTAGGTGGTGTCCTGCATATATTTGGGTCAGAACAGCCACCTCCGAACTCCACCAGTGTGACTCAGCAGCAGTGCAGTGTCAACATGTGCATGTGAAAAAAGACAGGTGAAAAAAGGAGCAGACTTCCAGCACAGATCATGCTTGTGCATTTGTGTGCGTGTGCATGTGTGTGTGTGTGTGTGGTTGCATTAAAGTTTTCTTCCTTGTTTCATTTCACAGAGAGGTGGAGGCCAAAGGCAAATCTGACGTTGTGTGTGACGCTGAACTGTCCTCCCTGGTTACGGTTCCTGAACTGGTGCCGTTGACCAAAGACCTGGCCACAGGGGCGCTGCTGATGCTGTGGTTGCCTGAGGCATCCGCTGAGAACATGGAGATTGAGCTGGGAACTGCCTTCCGCTTTAAGACTCAGGGCAACAGCCCCTTTATTTGTGAGTTATTGCAGATCCATTCATGCAAAATACACTTGCACACAAGAGTACATGCACATTTGCACTTGTACACAGACACACAAACACAGACACACAACATGCACGCGAACACAGATGCGCGCACACACACACACACACACACACAGAGAACCAGTAGAATTATTCTGATGAAATTTTAAGAATCGTTCCAAAAGTACTTTACTCAGTGTCAGCAACGTTTGGTATCTGTGGATCCAAAGGGAAAGAAATAATCCAGTGCTTCATCTGAACCATACACTTCCGATGAAGCACGGATCCTGGTGTCCTGTACTTCAAAGAGCTGTAATCAGATAACTACGGTGCACAGAGTATGGGTCCAGGCGAACTGCATTGTCTCATAAAGGAGAGTTGAGGATTTTCTAACAAATATGAGGACGTGCAGTATTTGAAGTGAAAAAACCGTGTAAAAACATAGTGGGGCCTATGTAAAATGTATGGGTACTTGGGGACTGGAGAAAGTGGGGTGTTGTGTGTCTACCTTTCTTTTTCTTTGATTCTTGTTCACATTACTCTCAGTGTCGTCTTAAAGTTTGACACCCCTTTTTTGATGGTGAGTCTAGTTTTCTGTTTGTCTGGTAAAATGTTTTAGGCTGGCTACTATAACTTTTAATCTGACTGGAAAAAATTATGGAATACTAGCCAAAGGTTTGTAAGGAAAAATCCCAGCTTTCAGGGCAGTGCAGGATGACAAAGATGTGCATTAAAAAAAAAAAAAAAAATCCCATACAGTCTCCGTCAGTTTTCTGCGTGCACAGGTAGCATGACCAGGCAGGAAGGGCAGTGGAGCACAACAGCCAATTATGCGGGGGGGAGAGCAGGTGGGGGGCCTCATGGGACGGACAAGATCATGGCTGTCAAGGCTGCTGCCCCTTCCGCTCCTGCAGCTGCCAGCGCTGGTGACGATGTCATCGAGGAGGATGACGAATGGGTAAGGGAGTATTGGGGCTTGTTAGCTCACTCGATGGAGTGGCATGTTCAGTCAGATGTTGCGAGTTCAAACCTGCAATACAGTCAGTTTTTTTTGTTGTTGTTGTTCAGCTTGGCCTGTTGTTCAGGTGGTTTTATTGTAGGGTTAGATAGGTCTGCTCCGTCTAAGGTGTGTGTCAAAGTTAAAACTGAATGTGACAACATGTGGAATTAATGATTAGCAGCATTTCTTTGATGTTTTTACTAGCTGTGTACTCATTTCAACAATGTTGGCCGGTAATAGCGTAGCATACACACACACACACACACACACACACACACACATTGTCCAAGTCCCTTGTAGGATTCAAATCCAGCACCCTAAGGATATGATTTACATGTTCTAACCACTGAACTACTGTACTTCCAACTGTAACAGGAGTCCTAATATTTATACAGCATTATGTTCAATTGTTTAAAAACAAACAAAAAAAACCCTGTGCTTACAGACACAACAACCCAAGGAAAACAATGTTGTATGTTATAGACTGCTGTAAACATAATGTGTGCGAGTGCGTGAGAGAAGAGAGCTCACGTGCTGATGTTCATCCTGATGATTACACCATGTTTGGGGTCAAGTTGTAGTAATGTGTTAGCATGTTACTGGTTGCAAGAATGCCATTCTATATGAAATGTGTGTGTTAAGAAGGCATTTTTTTCACACACGCATGTGTGTGTGAACATGTATGATGATCTGTGTGTACGCAAGCAACATTGGTCTGATGGGAAACTGACCAAAAAAAAAAAAAATCACATATTGCCTTGCCGCGATAATTGTGCAGTGATTGCACAACATATTTTGCCAACTACTTTTACTTATGTCGCTGAGTGTTGAGAAGATTGTGGACACCAGACAAGACGACGTCTGGTAGCTCCTTTCCATGCTGCCATTGCTTTTTGTAGATCGCAGATGACTTGTTCAGGAAAGCGCGAGAGACTTATCAAAGACTGTCAACAGTGTCATTGTTAACTCTCTCATTGCAACAATATGAGGAGGGAAGGTTGTAGGAGGGTACCAAAAAAAAAAAAAAAAAAAAAAAGACAAACAAAAAACGCTTCCACCTTTGCCTGCTCTGTCAAAACGGTCAATGGATGATCACTACCAACAGTTTGGTTTCTCTTAGCGTTTCCAATATTTTAATCTACCAGCCCTGTTGTTGATTTTACGGTGTCTGAACGTGGGTTAACCTTCCCCGTCTTTGTTTCAGGATGACTGACCTGGCCATGTTTTAAACTTTGGTGTGCCAGCCACACACATCTGTGACAACTCCAAACAGCTGCTTAATATAGGCTGAACATTACAAACAGCTGAAATGCATCATGAAAATTGTATCATTCAAGATTTTTTTTTTTTTATAGATTGCAGTAGTGCATCCTTTTCATATTTACACACTGCAATATAGCATTGTGTTTACTTTGTGTGTAAGATGTGCAACTTGTGTCGGCAGCTGTAAATGTATATGTGTACAAGGGATATGCAAGGGTGCATGCTTTTGCATTTGCATTTGTCTGTGATGATGCATAGAGAAGGTATGAAAGATTGTATAGGCAAGAGAATATGTTGTTTGGCTCATGTGCCATGTGTACTTCTCTGAGTATGTGCAGATTTCTCTCTACATTGTGCATGTAATGTGGAAGCATCATTTGATTTATAATGTTTTAATCTGAGAACTCTGTGCAGCATATTGTTTATTTTGTATGGTCTGTATGTTTGGGGAGATACATTTGTTTATTGTTTTGTGACTAATTACACTGTTTGTTGATTGGACATGTTTTTCTGTATGTGCATATTCATAGCATGCAAATTTATATTTGTGTATTTAAAGTCATGATAGTGACTTTTAATCATTTTATGTTCTCCTATCAGCAATAAAAGTCATTTGTAAAGAATTGTGTAATAACTTCTCATAAGGTTTTAAAAGGAAATTTTTTGCTCTCTATATCTTGTTGAAAAATTTGAACAGATTAAACTAAATGGTACGAAGGAGAGCGCAGACATCTGCCATGGCGGAACACCTTGCTTTATTGCGAACACCTTGCTCATCAGTGTAAATTACCAGCTTCACCAATCCTTAAATATTTCGTGTTGACTTGCCAAGGCCTCAAAAGCAAACAGTATAGCAGTTTGACATTTTAAGTGTAGCATTTCATATTTAAGTGTAGCGCTTGGATGTGAAATCACAAGTCAAACTCAGTGACGCTTTTAGATGCACTTTGTTTTGTGCATGACATGATGACGGACTAAGAAGACAGGAATCTCATCAGTTCTGGCATGGTTTTAGACTTGACCTAAAAAAAAAAAAAAAAAAAAAAAAACAGCCAACATGAATACCAGTTGATAAGGTGGCAATATTTCTTTGGCTTCTTCTTACTCTCCTGCCTGAACTTGGCCACATTTTTACCAAATAGTTCTACAGTCTGAAGACTGACATTGTCTTGGTTCCATTAAATTGTCTTTTAGTCTATGAGGTGGGTTTTTGTTCAGTTGAGTTTTTTTTTCATCACAAGGTATAGAATTGTTCAAAAAAAAAAAACAGAAACACCCAAAGCATTTTGCAGAAGCGCTTTCGGGTTTTCGCAAACCTTCCTCAGCTGACCACGGAAGTTGGCATTAAAAACTAATTGACGTAATGTGTGTTTTTTACGTCATTAATCCCCCCCACCCCCTTCATTACTGTATGATAAATAGTGATGCCTGGGTGAAGTCTTTGATTCAGTGAAAGTATAGAATTGTCAGTGAAAATTGTAACATGCTACTTAAAAAGTGTGCTCCTCGACAGCTACGGGTTTGTCTGTATGCAGCATTCCACCTTTCCAAGAAGTCTCATGAAAATCAGGTCTGTCATTTTCATGTAATCTTGCTGCTGACAGACAGACAAACCAACAATCATGTGGTTACAATGTAACTTTCTTGGTGAAGGTTAAAAACGACACATGAACACTGTGTACAGATACTTCTAATGATGCAGACACACAGACATGTGCACGAATGCATGTGCACAAGAAGATGCACAGATGTGCACAGAATAACGCAACAGTAATCTGCTTGAAACAAAATTTTAGCAGCAAATCAAAGCAAGTTGAATACATCTTTATTATCCAGAGTAGGATATTTGGTGGCGGTCATTATAACACAATGTGACAAAATATGCACATAAAAGAGTCATAAAAAGAACCTCCAATTCAATATCCCTCTTCATTATGATTTCCCTCTCTGTCCCAGTTCATTGCAACTAATTTTATAATATGGTTGAATATGAATTGCCATAACGCTAAAATTACTGGTACTGCAGTCATACAAACTGACAATAACTTAAATACATACATGAGTACACCAAACACACGCACACACGTCCTGACTTTAGACAACTCCAACCCCAAACTTACCGTCTAAACTAAACAAACTAAAATATGGCAGGGACCAGTAAACGAAAAAGAAGTATGGGAACTCTTGCTCTCACGAGATAATTACATGCCCATAACTAAAAAAAAAATTACTGCCCGACACAAATTACCTTGTATCACTGATTTGGAGTTTTGGATGTGTAATCATCTCTTCATGGAAGCAAGAGGTACCCTACTTGTTTGTTATAAACCAATCAAGCCTGCACTGAAGACAGCATGACTGTGGGATGCAAACTCTGCACCCTCTAACACCATGCCCTGCACAAAGGAAGATGTAAGGCATTTGATGGGTGGTGCGGTCGGTGGCCTTGAAATTAAATCATATGTGTCTGTGTTGACCTTAACAGACCTGCCAGTTACAACTGATTGCAATTTACTACTTACTTTGTTGCACGCATGGAAATGCCAGTTTGTAAATACAACAAAAGAATTTCAAGTATTCTTTTCACCACACTGTATCTGAACAGAACCAAATTTTCAAACAGTGTTTTCACCTCGCTGCATCTGAACATTGCAAAGCAGGTCACAGTGTTAAATTTCAGTAACTGTATTCCCCAGCTGGAAACAGGTACAACTGTGTCAAAAATGATGTTATTTTTGTCGGCCAATCATCAAGCAAAAGCAGGAATGTCCTGTCCTTTTATGCTTGCAAGAGAATGTCAAAACAAAGAAGTGATTAGGGAGAGGAACCCTTTCCAAAGGTGTCAAACAATTGGTTTCAAACTGATCAAGCGTCCATGCTTCATGGTGCAAAGTTTGCCTCAATTTATCCATGCTGAGCATGTGTGTGTGTGTACAAGACTTTTGATTCTTCAGTGCTACTTAAAATGTTGAGAAAACTATTGATGTTAGCAGTAGCTGCTGATGGCACTGAATAAAAGGGGGGCTGCCAGCTTTGGCTTTGAACCCTGCAATACTGAGTGATGACTTACCACACTGGTCCTCAGTCACCTTATGCACAGACTGAGGGGGTAGCATTGAACAAAAAAAGTTCTCTGCAATGCACCAACTGCCTGCAGACTGGCAACACAAAAATTACACACACAGCAACAGTTCACTGTGAAATGCAAGACAATAAAATAGCACAATGAATGTGTACATGGTTTAAACAGATGAACATGGTGAGAGAGAACAGTACAAACAAGGAAGAAAAAAAAAAACAATCACTCAACATCATAATCAAAAAGCCATATGGAAAACAGACAACAGAGAACACAGAAATGATCAAACATGGCATGAAAAAAAACCCTCACAAACACTTCAGAACATTTTTTAGACGCTTATCTGATGTCTTTGAAATGTTCAATCATGAAGCATTTACAATGCAAGCTGCTGTTATAAATACATGTCATGGAACATAAATTGGCAGACTATGGTTCTGTGAAATACAATGAATTGCAGATCTGAATATAAAGCAGGTTTTGATTGCAAATGTAACACTTGCGCTTTGTTCACACATTGGTATGAGCATTCAATTCAGCCATGGGATGTCAAGTTACCTGTTGAATTTACATGTGAGTGTGCATTCTCCTAAAACACGCAGGCTTGTGCTGTTCAACTTGTTTTTCTTTCTTTCTTTCTTGTTCTTTAATTCTTCATTCTTTTTACTTTACTCTGGATCCAATCCTGTCAGCCCTGTACACCAAGCACTTTGATTCTCATACTTACTGCATAGTAGGATTCATAATGACTATGGCTTCATTAAGATATGTTTCACCCTGTCATTACAGAGTGAGTAAAAAGTATGAGAAAACAGTCAACTGAATCTATCAAAGAACCACTACCTCTAAAAAAAAAAAAAAACCTCTATAAAGACCTCATGAAATCTGATAAAATCTAGTCTTTGAAGGAAGAGTTGGAAGGAATTTCACGGGGGAATGAATTTGAATAAGCAAGAGCAAAACTGTTCCTGTAAAAACAGTCTTTAGAAGGAGAGAATCTTTACAATAGAGTCTTCAACTGGAGAGTCGGGACTGACTTGACAGCTTTTCCAGCTCATTGTTCACTGACGACATGGAGACTGGCAGGTTTGCTGATGGTTTCACTTCCATCGTCTACCCATTACTTGACTTCATCTCCGCTTAGAGAGTTGTCCTCTGATCTAAAGGCCCTGGGTTCTATCCCTGCTAGAAACAGCCAGCTACAGAATATGATCTTTGGGGTCAATATCCATGCCAAACCCCTTCATGTCTTTGGATGAGACTGTGCAATTAGGTCATGTGTGTAAGCACATCTATGCCAAATGCCTCCACATCCTTTGATGAGACTTTTGTTACAATGAGGTCACATATGTGAACACATCCATACCAAACCCCTCCATGTCCTTGGTTGAGACTTTACAACGAGGTCATATGTGTGAACTCGTGCATTAAAGGAAGATAAAAATGAACCAAACCAGCACATGTTAATTTCTTTTCAATCCTTCATAGGTTAGTCCAATGTATAGTGGTGGAGAGAGGACACATTCAACAGAAAACCCATGTGTACACTGGTTGCCCAAGTCCTAGTTGTTAAACCCTCAATGCCCCTCCCACCCCAACCTCCCATGGAAATCATTGATTGGCACTCTCATTGATGGAGTGGTTCCTTTTCATGGCAAAGTAACAATACTGATACAAAGGGAGCTTCTAGGGATTTGAAATGACATACATAACTTCGTACCCCACCCCCGGTGTGTTTAGACGTCATTTCTGAACATAGCAAGTGGCAACTTCAATAGTGGGATTACAAACTGTCACATGCAAAAATCCCACTTGCGATGAAGACTGAAGTTCAAGCCAAGGAATAAAGAAGGCAGCCCCATCAGTTTTATTATTTATCAGATTTCTTCTCTGTCTGCAATCATGTAACTTTCCAGGCTGCAGGATCAAGGGTTAAGATCGTAAAATCTCCTTTCATTTTCTCACCCTCCGTAGTTCACTAAATCCACTCCTCCTCCTTCCAACCTTCCCTCCCCGACCCCAACCTCCAGACATCCAAACGGTACATTAACCCACCAGCTTTACCATAAAAACTTGCCTAAATCTGTCTGCATTCAAACTTTGTAGAAAAACCAAATGAACTAACCTGATCCTGAATGAACCATCCAATTTCATTGTACAAACCTCAGACTGTCCCTGAAGGGTACATCACAGTGACAAGCCACCCATACCCATGCAACTTTCAGTCTCAAAATGGCTCAGCTGTCCGCACAGAGCTCTGCCTTTCAGGGCTCTTCCAAGTGGTTGAAACCCCTAGCTCACACATAAGAGAGATTCATAATAGTTAATCACTGTAACTAGGTGCGACCTTCAAAGTCTGCATCAAGCCAAGCAGGGAACTGCTTTCAGTTCTCTGGGCGTGAGCCGTCAGACTCAGGTTCTGGTTCTATTACATTCGCCCAACCAACCACATACAACCTTTTCAGAGCCGTTACCAAGTTTTGGGAAAAAAATGTCCCTTCCTAAAAAAGAAGCGAAAGGTTGCATATGTACAGCTGCTAATGCTCCAGACTTTTTCTGGAATTTACCTATTTCAGAAATCATGTCTGAAATCCTAAATTTGGAATAAATATAAGAATTTTCAAAATCATGTTTCACCTTCACGGCACTTCCTGGGTACCCTTGTACCCTGACACACACGCAAAAAGGAAAAGTCTAAATATATCTAGAATCATTAGAGCCAGGCTAAAACGAAAATGCAGGTATCTGATTTACTCTATGACAGCAAATTTTGTTGTCTGTTATTGAAAGTGAAAGAAAATTAGTAGTAGCATCATTTGAACTACACATTTCCAATAAAATGGGTTACAGGTGGACCTGTATTTACACAGCAGTAATCAGATACCACAGCGCATTGGGTATGGATCCAGGAGGACCTAACTCTGAGGACTCCTTGCCTAGTATGGGTCCACCACAACCCACATCATGTGAATAAACAGTGAATCACAGTAAAGCCTCTTGGGTCAACCAGGACCCACATCAAGCAAATAAACTGAAAATTCACAGTAAAGCCTCTTGTGTCAACCAGGACCCACATCAAGCAAATAAACTGTGAAAATTCACAGTAAAGCCTATGCAAGGGTACTAAGAGTTTTTTTTTTTTTTTTTTGATGAAGCACATCGTGTGAATTTTGGCAATTAACTGCTTTCAGGTAAAGCAGTCTGGAAGATATGTTCAGTCAATAAGCCATTATTGCGTAAAATTTGGTAGTTACGTGCTTCGGAAAAAGCATTTTGTTTAAACCCTATATTCATCAGATAAAGCAGTTGGGCAGATGATGTGTTGAATCGAAAGCGGTCTTGCCCCTTCTTCAGCCCACCCCACCCCTAATCAATCCCAGGTTCCCCTTTTTGAGTCCATAATGTTGGCAGTTCCATAAATGCACAACTGGTACACATGGTATTTAAACTATTGATCTATCTGAAGTTGATAAAACTACGATGTGCTGGGATGCAAACCATTATCCTCATTTTCTTTTTTTTTACCCCCTGATAGAAAAACAATTCATGTGAATAAAAAAAGCCATATGGCAACCCCTGATAGAAAAACAATTCAGGTAAATAAAAACAGCCATATGGGCAAATACACATTGCGGACTGGAGAGGTAGTATCCTCTCTAAAGTGTGTACAGCCTTACCATCTGGTTGCCAAATGACAGCAAAAACAGCTATTACATACACTCATATAAAACCCACTGTGCCATGCATGATCAAATAAATTACAGTTGTCATGGATAAATATGACATCTAACTACAATGTACTATGTGTAATGAAACACTACTGCTATCACAGACAAATGAGATATCTAATTACAATGTACTTTGCAGTATGCCTGATGAATGACTACGGCTGTCAAAGAAATACAACATCTAACTATAGTGTTCTGTGTCGGATGAAAGGCTTCAGCTGTCATAGAGAAATGCCATATCTCATTACGATGTAGTGTGTTCATGGAGAAATGCCATATCTCATTACGATGTAGTGTGTTCATGGAGAAATGCCATATCTCATTACGATGTAGTGTGTTCATGGAGAAATGCCATATCTCATTACGATGTAGTGTGTTCATGGAGAAATGCCATATCTCATTACGATGTAGTATGTTGATGGAGAAATGACATATCTCATTACGATGTAGTATGTTCATAGAGAAATGCCATATCTCATTACGATGTAGTATGTTCATGGAGAAATACCATATCTCACTACGATGTAGCATGTTCATGGAGAAATGCTGTGTCACATTACAATGTAGAATGTCTGATGAAAGCTAGCAATATTGACAAACATTCTTTCTAAAAGGTTATCCTCATGAAACATGAATCTATGTTTATATCAATGTCTACTCATCTACCAACTTCCAACCTATATCAGAAATCTATATTTCACAAGGGGCATCATGTCATCAGTTTCATTTTGATTCAGCAAGGAAAAAGAATAATACCCCAATCATTTTCAACAGGAATGCAAAAGCACTTTCTCAGATCCAACTCTGAATCAGGTTCCTTTACTTCCACAGCTGAAGACCAATCTCACTAAAGCATGGAGAATGTGCGTGCGTGTATAGGAAAATGATGCACCATGGAAATCAATATTATTTATAACACATGCAGCTAAACTGCAGACATACTACTCCCCTCTGCATATAAAATCCATGTCAAAGCATAGCAGAGATTCCTCTTGAAAAAAAAAGACCAAATTAATGCAAGGACAACACTTCCACCAAATCACACCAGCCTACCTACACACACAAAGTAATCACATTCAATGAAGTCTGGACTGCTGATGACAGAATCATCAAATAACAATATGATATATCACTGGCACCTAACTCTGCCTTTCAATACATTGGTTACATCCGCAATGACAGTCGCCCCAGTGGACACACATACAACTACTTATTTTGTTTCAAAGCTCAATGACGATAGTTCTAATGCCCTTGGATTGTTGTTACTTTCAACTATCTGATAATGATGGCCACATTACAAATGTGTGTCACATCAATAATATTTATAGGATGATTAGCATATGTACAAATAATTTTTTTCTCATAAATCATTCATTTTCAAAATGAGCATATATGAAAGCTGAAACAAGACGTCAATTCATGACACTCAGATGACACATGGGTTTCCTTAAAGTATTTTGCTCTGTTTACCTCTGAACCAGTAACTCTAACAGAACAAGAAATAACCCGATCTCATGTTTTCTTTTTCAAAATCCAACAGAAAATGTGACCATCAAGTGTTTTGGGTACTTCTGTCCTCTTCCCAATGCCACACATTCTCCCCCCTCCACATCCCTAAAAAAAACACAAAAAAGAAGAAAGAAAGAAAGAAAAAACAAAACAAACAACAACAACAAAGATAAGAGGCAACTGACACTATGACATAGGTAAGGAATAAAAACCACAGGTGAAAGGCAGAAGCTGAGTGGGACAAACGGGAAAGGACGCAGACATGCAAATCTTTCCTTGAGCTAGCAAGACACAGGGTGTGTGATTTTCACTACCTGTTAGTCATCAGGTTACAACCAAAAATGCCAGCATGCCATAATATCTCGCAGAAAAAAAATGTCAAGAGTTTTCAGAACAAAAAGCTAGGAAAATGGTTTACCATGGCAGAAAAAAAGTAGATGACAGTACAGAAATACAAAAGTAAATTTTAAAGAAAGGCAGAGTGTAGGAGAGTGATAGAAAAGAGGAAGTTATTAACACAGACTTCCCCAAAAGCAGCAGAGGAAGCTATTTTGTTCTGAAGAACCCCCGGCATCCCCTAGGACAGAGCCAGCAGTCAGAAGTTTATACAGAGAGATTTACTGTGGTGAGTATATGACAATACAACACAGTACAACACATATATCTGCATGTACATATGATGAAGCTGTTTCATGTTGTCTTCTGGAGTAAAAGACTATCACCAATGTTTGACACAGCCACGAGAGACAAACCTAACATAAAAATGTTAACTCTTGATAAAAGGCATAAAACAAAGTGCGTCCAGAGGGGTTTTTTTTCAGGTTTTTTGCTCCAAACCAGCACCCATATTATACTCCAAAAGCTTACTTTCTTTCTTCCATGAGAAAAACTTGGGAAATAATTTACATTTTCTTTTCATCAATCAAAAAAGTGTTTAAAGTTCTTGTACTGTCAAATTCAACTCTGTTCTCCTTGAAGCAGTTCATCCCTTTGAGTTTAAAAGTAAGTCAAACACAAATCTTCAAAAAAAAAAAGAGAGAGAGAGAAAGAAAAGCTTTTCTTTTTTTTTTTTAACAAGAATGGTAACATTTTATCAGTGTCAAGCTGTGACCAATGTTCTAACAGCAATAGAGATATAGACAGAAAACAACCAGATATTATCACTGCACTACATCAAAGTATGAAGCAGAGAGAACAAGAGATTTCCTTCCTGTGTACATCATCAAAAACTATCTTTGCTTAACTCTTTCATCCCTAAAACCCGGTTTTCTGGTTGGCAGAAATCCTAACCTTCCTTCCTGCAGCCCGTAAGACCGGGCAGCACAAAATCCCTCTTTGCCTTCCTGCAGTCCTGAAAATCAGTTCTCATGGTGAGCGCTTGGAACTTCGCGTGAGTCACGTCACTGGTACACGTCATGACTGGATCACTAGCGGGGCAGTGTTTATGAATGGAATGGATGCCAGACAGCCCCTACAGCATTGGAAAGTGGTCGCCACTCTATTCTGGCCGGTTTGCTACTGCAAATGTGGCAGTTCTCACTTTACACTTCTTTTTTTTTTCTCTAAATCCAGGAATGAAGGGAATACTCATATCATCAGAATTAGGAACAAGAGGAAGTAATGGTTCATAGAAAAGTAGGAATGAAAGAGTTAAAACAAACTCAGACATATCAAATAAGGTCAAATAATATGCATCTTCATTTGTGTACTAAACAAGTTTTGAATCAGAATTTGGTATTCACATGTTTACAAGATGTTTGTCAAGAAAAGCAAACAAACAGGGAAAAAAAACATTTGTGTCCAGTAGACATTTGACAAAAAAAAAAAAATCTGTTCATGTGATACACAACAAAAGTCAACTGACTTTGGTATATGTTGATTATTGATGTCGTGAGTAAAAGCTGTACCCACATCTAAAATTCAAACCACCGGAAAAAAACCCTCAAAAAAAAAACAATACTTCCAAATATGGTGGTCTAAAAGTGAAATTCAAAAACGATATCTCTTTATGCTACATGTCAAAAACAAATACCATGTCTTCAGAGCAACTGTCACAAAAGCACTGAAGAATAGCTGTATTACCTTGGCGTGGTTGAGAAAGATGTACATATATTTCCAAAGAATCTCGTTTTACTGAAAAATCTTACCTGCTGAACCACAATTTTTTTTTTTTAACCCTTACACTGGTTGTTTAACAATGTACCATTAAGTATGTTGTCTGGTGAATTTCCAGAAGGAAACTTTTGGAAGAATAGTTACATTTGTATAACATGCACAACTTTTCAATGGTAAGTATTTGAACATGACATGCAGAATAAAAATTGTTAGTAATTAAACAGAGAATGATATATAAACAGAACTGGTGTGCTTGTGAGTGTTTGATTAGGTGCTTACCTATCCAGAATGTGAAAATAACAGGCGAAAACAGGAGGCACATCCTGCTTTATCATTCTCAAGACCTTGTTCACAAATAACCCAGTCTATGATGTTCCACATTATCCAGAAATAAGTTACAGCCTTTTTCAAAGGAAGGTCAGTGTTGATTATACCAGTCTTCCATGCAGGTAATCCAGGTAAGAATGAATGAGGTGCTGTTCAGTTTTCACACTGAAATCACTTGCTGATAACACAAAAATCACCCCCAAAAATGGTCACTATCACCAAATGTAATAGATAGCCCACACTGTCGTCGTTTACGTTTGAAAGGTTTAGGATCACCTGGAAGCGCTGCTACACTGAGTTTTTCTTCCCCACTGAATCGCATGTTGCAAATTCCGCTCACCCTTAGGCACTCATCCAGTCACTGTCTGTGTCGATCTCAAAATCACGATTACATGGTGTTTGATCTAAATCAAAGCTATCACCCACCACACCCAGTTCATTCAAAATGTCCATTACTTCTTACTCACTATTTTGTTCCACAACAAATTCAGCAAAAACATCTTCAAACAAGTTCCTAATTCTATACCAATCTCCTTTGCTTGCCAGACGAGTCACGCTATGCATTACAACCTGCTACTAACTATAAACCAATCTAAAATGCTGAAAATCCATGTTCCAGAGCTCATTCAGTCATTCATGCAGATTAGTTTATCACTGAGCCATAGTTTCGTGTGTATCAGTGAAACTAGGCTCACAAGGCTCACCCTACAGGCGACTGATGTTGCAACAAACCAGTCAAGGGACATGACGTTGTGGCACGACTTATGTCACGACAACCAGCGTAAGGGTTAAGATGACAAAAGCATAGCCCAACTTAAATCATTATATAACAAATCCTTTTAAGATACACAGGATTTTCGAACAGCCCATTCGTGACGTCAAAAAATGAAGTTATGGAACGAAAAGTGACCATAAAATCTGCACATAAAAACAAATTTTCAACGCTGTACTGCCAAATCATTTTTCAAGCATCACTCATCAGCTGTGTTCTTTCAAAGTTCAAGTTTTAATCATCATGCCACAGCAAACCACACAGAACCTTTTCATGGCAGCCAAACTGACACAGGAAATGATGTCACATCATGAAAAAGTCAAAAGCAATGACAACAGATTATACTGTGAAAAAGAAACAATAAATAAACTGCTGGAACATGAGACAGGAAATGCTAACTCCCATCCGAAACAGGACATCAAAACAATATTCGCAAGCATTTAAATCCTGGAACAAAAACCTTACGCAATCAATCCACTGTGAGCATGACATGGTTGAAAATGTGGTAACTGGCGAACATCAGCCACAAAAAGCAACACAGCACCAACGTTTCAGACGAGGCTGACCAGCTGAACATTCTCCTTTGTGGTCCATGCAGAATCAGCAGTTAGTCATGATTCTGCTTGCCTTCGGGAAGGCTAGTCCATCACAGACTGAGTTTTTTTCATTTCACAGAAAAGACGATCCTCCACACACTTTTCCCTCCCATCTGCTTTTCTTTCTTTAAAAAAATATATGTCCGTTCATTTTTCTGGCTTTGTCTGTTTGATTTACAATTTGATTATTTGATGATTGTGTTTCGTCTTGTTTTAAATAACAAAAAAAAAAAAAAAGGATCACCACAAATCATCACAAGCTACCTCGCAGAAGCTTTCACTTTTTCACAAAAGAGATGCGCCATAGGTCTCTGGCGGAGCGGAAGGTCAGGGAATTGTGGGTGAATGCGGACGCTTCGAATAGCGTCATCTGGAACGCCATGACACGCTGAAGTTCACTGTACTGCTGCCGTAACACCTGTGCTGGCTGGGGTCCTGGGCGTGAGGGGACCAGGAACATGGGAGCCACCAGGAGGAGCTGGTCCACTTTCTGAAACACACACATACCTTCCCTTGTGGCTTACATCAGTGGCCAGCTTTCATACACATTCAGACATGGTTTCTACAGAGATTTCAGTGCAATGTAATGAAACCTCAATACACACACACACACACACACACACACACACACACACACACACACTGGGGGAAATATGGTAATGGATCACAACCACTGGTTTCAATAGTTAGTGTTCTATAGTAACGTGTGGAATGAAAGCACACCAGTACATGACATGACAGGGAAACAAAGACCCATTTCAATTACAGATAGGTTTTTCCTAGAACAGTTTTCTCCTGTTTTTTCTGTCTTGACAATACATCTACATGCCAACTGAGACTACCTTCTTTCGATGAGTAATCTGACCAGCGTTAAAAAAAAAACCAACAGGACCAAATACTACAGCTGGTTAGTAACAATCATTTCTACCATTATTACTCCTCTACACCAGCCACCGTGGCGAAGTGGTTAGCGTCGCGGACTCCCAGCTGGGAGGTCGTGGGTTTGAATCCCATCAGAGTCATGTGGGTTTTTCTGCCCGACCGGCTCCTACCCAGAGTTGAGTTTGCTGCGGACTCAGTTGGGAAGACTGGGACCACACAGTCGAGTTTCATCCACTTAATGGATGCGTTTCTGAGAGTGTTGCTCAAATTTCCTGACCAACACTGCAGGTGCCTGTATCTCTCGGGCTGGTTGACGCCGGGATATATTATGAAAGGAAGCGTAGAGTACAGCCCTGTCATGTAGTCTCAGACCGAAATGGAAATCCGTAGCATCATCTTCATCATCCTCATTCTCATCGATCAGCATTAAAAAAAAAAAATGTCTCAAGTTCTGTGGCCCTTCATGCCTGCTCTCATGGTGACCTCAGTTTCGATGTCTTCTCCCCGTCTGTGGCCTTGGTTTGGTTCCGTCGGGGTCACCGGTATCGGCGAGTCCATGGGGGCTGTCGTTGGACGGACGTGGTGGCGCCCTCCGGAGGGAGAGCTCACTCACGCCGGCTCCGCGACTAAGCAATTATTATCGTCAGTAGGGGGCTTAGTAGGTGGGCGTCCTGCCTATGTTAGATCAGAACAGGCGCCACTGAACACCACCGAAGTGACTCGGCAGCAGTGCAGTGTCTCCTCCGGTGGGGTAAGGGTTGCCTCTTGACGACTTGACATTGACTGCTCCCAGTTGATTGCTGGTGCCGGGGCTGCGGCGGGACCAGCCGAGCTGTGGCTGTGGACGGGGTGTCGGAATGAGCGGCGTGGGGTGCACTGCCTCTGAGGTGGCGCAGAGGTTGGGACAGAAAAAAAAAAAAAAAAAAAAATTATTACTCCTCTACTGCAAGTAACCTCATGGGTACTTTGCCTTTAATATATGCAACATGACATAAACCTTTGGGTGAGGTTGTCAGAACAGGAATTTTTTCTTATCATTCATCCTTGCATTGGCGTGACCATCACAATAAAGATAACTTCGGAACATGTTCATAATTTCTGAAGCAATATCATTTCACAATCATGGAAGTACATCAGTAATAAAGCACGAGTGCCAAATTCTATGGTGACGCACAGCTGCCATGCTGGCCCTGAGAGATCACTGTAGCAGCTGCATCTCCAAGCGTTTCAAGCGACAAAAGTTCAACACTCGAGGATGGATGAAAGTTGTCAGCCAACCGAAAGAGGAAAACTGCAATCATGATCATATGTTAAAGTTTGGGGAAAACAGATTCAGACAAATATATAAGACAAAGAACAGATTTTAAGAAGATAGGGATTAGTGAAAACATGTGCGTTAGTTCATGGATTCATACATTATTGTGTGTATGCATGCCTGTGTGTGTGTATGTATGCATGCACAAACTTATTCACAAACATATACTTAAGCTGGTAAGCAGTCTCCTCCCTATAAAGACTCCTCTTCACACACGCCTATTCTTCATTACACTTTCAAAGTTGCTGAGGAGAGATTGTTTGGTTTGATTGCTTGTTTCTTTAAGTGTTCAACTTTCAGAAGTACAATTTAAATTCTTTTGGTGCTTTGAAAGTAAATATGGTAACTGCAGGAATGTTAGATAAAAAAAAAAAAGGGTGAACAAATAGTTAAAAATCCCTCACATTTACAACTGAGTCTTGAAGGATTTAAGAAGGTTGTTGATGATTAGTGTCACTGCAAAAGCCAGTCACTAGGTATCTGTGGCTATTGTTTGCTGACCTGCATGGCTCCAGAGTCCAGGAAGAGGGAGAGAGAACACCCAGCTGGACTGTCCAAGGTCAATGTACACAACAGTTGTCTGCTGCCTGTTCAGCAGATAATGGAAAATGATCTCGAGAGAGAGTCAGGGTCTCCGAGTCCACCTTCCCCCTGCACAGACACACAGGCAATACTCTGTTCAAAAGCCTCTGCACATTCTTATGCAAACGTGTATACAGGAAAGTTTAAAACGGTCATGGTGTAAACACGTGCATGAAAACATGAATATACAGAAATGCTCACGAATCACGCACATGAATAAAGATATACCCCAAATCATCAGTTAAACAATGCTCATTAGTCATATATGACATCATAGCAGAATACACTTCCAGGTAAACAACTGTCGACAAATTCAAGATTCCTTTTCACATTCCTCAGGCAGAATTAAAAAGAAAAAAAAAAAATCAACTTTCAAATTAAATGAAAAGGACAAATAATAATTACGAATACCACAAGTCTTCATACCATTACAGAAAAGAGAAAATGAATTCCATTATTGGACAGCGTCAGAATTTCAGTCTCTCAAAGATGTCCTCTCCCCAACCAGACAAATGACGCTAGAGTCACAGTTTGTTAGAAAGATACTCTCCTAAAAATCAGATGACCAGTAGCAGAGGTACAGTCTGTTAATGAAAATACCCTTTTCACAATCAAGTCAACCATGCCTTAGCTCCACTTGGTAAAAGAAGACACCCTCTTCACAATTTGATAAACAGTACCAGTGCTATAGAAAATCAAAGAAGACAACTTCTATCCAATCACATACACAGTTCCGCAGCTATAATGTGTTAAAGACGATATCCTCTCCCCACACTGTTTGCGAGTAAACTCTGTACATGTACAGTTTTCCAATGTTAAATACAAAACAAGCAGAATATGTCTTTTATTCTATATGGAACAGAAGTCAACATCTTTTCAAATCACAAATGGGATAATTGATTCCATCTGATTCTGTATTTGGCTCTGTGGTACATATCAACCACACCAATTACAGTTCACAGATCAGGAGATGCTCACCAATTAACACTTCGCCAACACTTAACCTCCCTATCTTCTCACCTCCCTTCACCTTCATCACTCTCACTCTGCATGTCCTACAAGAGCCACAGAAACTCACATTTCTTCTTACTCTTTTTTGCCTCTTATTTTCCTATCCCTTGCTGCCCTAAGATGATGTGGATTTTAAACACAGACACAACAATGAAGAACAATAAGACACAAAAGCCTGACAGACCAGACTTGGAAAGAAGAGAAGTCATAGATATTTCGCCTGGTTCGCATGGGGCTGAAGACGATGACGGTGCACCTAACATGGAGTGCTGACACTTCTGGCTGAAGTTGTAAGCCCAGGTTGTATCTGTGAAAATACATTAAAGAATTAAGAGAACACTCACTCACACACACACACACATGCACACACATGTGCATGCATGCACACAGAACATCTTTACACTCTCAATCACATGTACTTGCGCACACACACACACACACACACACACACTCACACACATGCGTGCACACACACACTATATCCTTTACATTCTTGATCACGCGTGCCCTCACACACATGCAAACACACACGCCATACACAACACAAACAGAGCTCCCTTTACTACATTCTCAAGCACACACAAGCACATATGTATGGATGCATGCACATATAAAGAGAGCACCTTTTACACTCTCAAACAAACAAGTACACACACACACACACACACACACACACACACACACACACACACACACACACACACACACACACACACACACACACTGTGAACAAGAAGAACACAATCTCAGATTGCTGGCATTCCTGAACCATCTGCAGCAAAGTTCTTGAAATGACAAGTGGCACTTTGATCAGGCACACTTGTCAGGCACACACTGATCAGGTGATGTCCAACCATTGTGACAAGTCAATGACAGCATGTCATACATCTGAGGTCGTTATCATAAAATGAAAAAAAAAAAAACTTTGAGAGGAAATGCATTGCATAATCTGATTTGAGTAGCTGTTGTGATTTCTAATCAGAACACTGGAATTCTCTTATCCATTTATCTGCGTAAACCCAACTTTTTTTTCACACAAATAAGCAGCGTCAGAGATATAACTGGAACTAGGTCCATTATCTTCACAACTGACCACTCACTTTCACCAGCAAAAGTTTTGACTCTCGGGATCCTCAAAACAATCTGAAGCTCTACAAGAAACCTATCAACAACAATACTGCACAGTGATTCTGCAGTAAAGCAGTGTCTCCTCAGGGGGGCTGTTTCATGATGACTTGATACCGACTGCTCCCTGCAGACTGCTGTGCCAATTATTAACAGTACAAGCCAGGATGTGGCAGGTACATGGATCTAGAATGAGCCCGAAATGGGGTAATGTTACTGGGGTGACATGAAAAAATGGGGGGGGGGGGAGGGGGGGGGGGATGGACACAAGTTTCATTCTGACTGGACGATTCCTGCTGATGATAAATTGGAAAATAAACCATAACCTTTTCTATCATCTTTCCATCTCTCCACTCATCGTCTTTCTCCCAAATACATTCTAGCAAAAACGCATACACCCCCCCCCCCCCCTTCTTTAACACACACACACACACACACACAAACACAAAGAAAACACTAATTTTGCGTGATCCTTTCTTTTCTACCCTCCCTCCCTCAATGAGGTGACAGCCCTGATGTGTCCCTCTGCCGTCGGCATGACTATAACCAACATTATCTCTCTCCTCCCCTCCCTCTCAGAACACACACATCCACACCCACATCAGTAACTCATGTCTTGCAATTTTTCTTTCAGAAGCTTTCAAGGATATGTCCTAAATTAATGATAACACATATCATTTAAATTTTTGATGGTTCTAAATGTGGTTGTGAACAGGTTAGCCAATGAATGCTGGGACAGGGATGCTACTAAGGAGGCTGGGAAAGATGAAAGGGCAACAAACAGACATGAACCAGACAAATGATAAACCAACAACAAAAATTTAAGAAAAAAAAAAACAAACAAATAAAGCAAAAACCCAAACGTTATTTTCAAACTGTCAAAGAAGTTTCCTCAGAAATAATGGATTTCTTCATTGGTGAGGGTATGGATTGGGTTGCGTTGGGGAATGGTTGTGTATAGGCTGACTGGAATCAGTGAAGTGGTAAATGCTACGTGGGGAACTCTAAGATAAGAAAGCAAATGGGATGACCTCCCCCCCCCCCCCCCCCCCCCCCCCCCCTCCCCCTCAAAACACACACACGTACACACATAAACCTTTTTTTCTAACATTTTCAAGGACACTTCCTCTTGGATATGTTTCTTATAGATTTCTTCTTTTTTTTTCTTTCTTTCTTTCTTTTCTTTTTTTTTTTTTTTTTGTCTTTTTTTTTCTTTTGTAAGGACCATGAAAAGAAGTCTCAAAACTGCAGAAGGTTCAGAGAGACCCCACATACAGTACGAATTCAGCCAAACCCAAGCTCACTGACTTGAAGACCAGGATGAAGCAATGATCCGAGTGGGTCATGACCATGGGCGGGCCAGGCGCAGGGTGGTGGAGGAGGAGAGGGTGACAGGGATGATGTCCTCCTCCGACTGTTGCCGCCCCTCCAGCAGCAGAGCCTCTAACCGCTGCACCTCAAACTCCTCCGATCCTGATAAAAGGTCAAAGGTTCATTCAGACACTGACTCATTATTGCGATTTCAACAAACAATGGCATCTGCTTTGAAATTACAATATATTGGTATCTGCACCACAATAACACTGAAAGGGAACAGGCATCAGTGAAACAAGAACAAAAAAAAGACATCTGCACTAAAATGACAAAGTACATGTTCATCTAAATAACAAAGAATAGACATAAAACAATCATAAAAAAGAAAAAATACTTGAACAGAAATCTATGTCTAAATAGCAATGGACAGGCATTTTTTTTAAAAAAAAAAAAAAACCCAATGACTGACATTTGTATTGAAATAAGAAAGATGGAAATCTTCATCTACATAAGAACAAGGGATATGCATCTGCACCAACATAAAAATGAATAGACATTGTCCTTAAACAAGGAACAGACACATACGCATCTAAACAACAAAGAACACACATCTGCATCTAAATTACACACATGTAAACTGACTGGATACATAACACATTGATGGATAAATCATTAAAGAGTTAAATAATCCTAAATAATCCACACTAGGCACAAAAAAACACACACATTCACCCTCTCTCTCATAATGAATTAAATATACACCAACTCAGTCTAAAAAAAACAAAAAACAATTATATTTGAATCCATACATTTGCACTCTTGGTGTCAAAGGTTACACTGTCTGAGTTTAACAATACTGTCTTAAGGTCACTTCATCATCAACATCAGCATAGAACTTAAGATCTGGTTTTCCCTTAGACTAAGAAGATCTGTATGCCTTCAAATGCACTCATTACTGCCTTATCAGCTTCTAATTCAGTTGTTGCTGTTGATCTAAAAGGAACAAGATCTGATAGCTGATCAGTATCTCTTTCACACACACACACACACACACACACACACACACACACACACACACACACACACACACCAAATTAACAAATAAATTTCTCTCTCTTTTTTTATCTGGGTCTCTTGGTACATACAAGCAGAAGTACTGCACCGAAATACGATTTCATGTAGAGGAAAATCTGAAGTGATTTGAAAGTACAAAGGAAACCAATACAGAAAATAATACAGTTGCGAAACATACATACTAAACTGAGAGCATGGGGTGTGGCTGTATAAACTAGTTGCAGTCAAAGGTTGGCTGGTTGGTATCAGAGAATACATCAAATGACTGTTGCTTTGGCTTCACTTTTGCAGAAGGCAGCAGTATGAATGGAGTTCCTTCACTTTCTAAAAGGTACATCATAAGGTTCCATGTCAGGGTGGATACCTTCACCACCTTGCTACATCTTCCTTGCTGAAATCAATATACCACATTGCCTGCCAACACACATTACATGTCAGACATTTCCCATTGGATGATATTTGTCGTAATTCTCTAAAAATGCACTGAGACATGAAAAGTCTTTCAAAGTGTTCAATGAAAGACCCTGCATGGTAATCTTTTTGATGCATATGGCGCAAATGATAAAATGAAACTTGCCCTTGTTTCACTTTCCTTATGGAAACCACAGCTTTGAAATGGTTAATACTGCTTATCTCTTGATGCTTAATTCTGTGCACTTTTTGAAAATATTCAGTTACTTTAAGGAGAGGTCATACCTACCAACTACTGATCCACCCTTATTTTGTTCTCCACCTGTGTCAGCCTATTGAGGGTGACCATACATTTGGGGTGGTAGGTGATTATTTTGGGAAGGCTTGGGTATCAAGACTCGGTGCTTCTAGGCCTCTGCTCAAGTGCTTGTGTCCACCATTAGTAATGTGTATTCATTCAAGCTGAAGTCCGTAGTAAACTCAACTCTGGCTGGCAATCAAACTCATGATCTCCCATCCTAGAATTCATGACCCTAACCACTATGTATGGGTGGCTGGTGCCAGTATCACGAATTTGTGTGGCACTCTAAAACAAGTGATTTAATAGGTATGTGCATATAACATTTCAAAAACCAACTTGGTAGCTGAAAAGGTTAACTGAGCTGGTGAAAAGCACTTACCATCAACAGCTGGTGGGTAGAGCACAAACGTTCTGGGGCCAGGGTTTCGAACCCAGGACATAAAGTATCGACATGACTCCATCATGGTGACCTGAAGACACAGTGGGTTGGAGGACGAGGTGTGATACAAACGGAAGCCTGCCTGGGTGAACAGTGTGTATAGCGTCTTGTACCAACCATACAAATAGTTTGTCGTCAATTTTATCTGCACACAGAAAAAAACAATAATTTGTTCCACCCAAATACAGGGAAAAAACCAAAACAAAGCTGAAGCAAACAAAGGGTTGGTTTTCATGTTGTTTGCATGGATAAAACAATAGGTTTTTTAAGCCTTTTTGTTAACACTCGCAAACTGACACCTGAAATGATAGAATTCCCTGGTTCCAGTCAAGTTTAAAAAAAAAGGATTCAAAAGCACCTTCTAATATTTTACAAGGACCTACAAGAGAACTGTTTATGCTCAAATTACACACATTTTATTGGACTTAAAACCTATCTTTTTGACAATTCTTAAATAAATGTCAGCGAACCGCCCAGAGAAACGTGGACAAATGAGTCACAAGACAACACACACAACGTTTCGACCGATCTTAGGTCTTCCTCAAAAACAAAAACGAATAAAATAACGAAAATGCACTTAGCTTTGATCGCTTCAGATTGCTTCTGAGTTCAGCGCAAGGAAGAAGGCGCCTTCTTCCTTGCGCTGAACTCAGAGCAATCTGAAGCGATCAAAGCTAAGTGCATTTTCGTTATTTTATTTGTTTTTGTTTTTCACCTGGGGAAGACCTAAGAAGTCGAAACGCATTGTGTGTTGTGTTGTGACTCGTTTGTCCATGTTTCTCTGGGCAGTTCGCTGACATTTACTTAAGATTTGTTTAGATTTCTGCCTGCAGTCATTCACTTTGCAACTAGACCTATCTTTTTGAAGCTGCCTTTTATATATATATATAGTCTCATGACTTCCAGTCATGAAACTTATGACCCTAGCTTTGACAGAGAGAGAGAGAGAGAGAGAGAGAGAGAGAGAGAGAGATGTGTGTGTGTGTGTGTGTGTGTGTGTGTGTGTGTGTTGTGTGTGTGTGCGCGTGTGTGTGTGTGTGTGTGACACAGTGACAGAGAGAGCAAGAGAGAGAGAGACAGACAGACAGACAGACAGACAGACAGAGAAAGAGTGTGTGTGTGTGCTGCATTTGCCCACTCTCTGTGTGTGTGTGTGTGTGTGTGTGTGTGTGTGAGAGAGAGAGAGAGAGAGAGAGAGAGAGAGAGAGAGAGAGAGAGAGAGAGAGAGTGTGTTATTTCATGTGTGTGAGAGTGTAAGTGAGCCCCCACATGAGTAAGAAATTGTAAAATGTACGGATGTCCTTTTTCTTTTCAAATTTCTGCTTGTTTTCATTTTGTTAGATGTGTGATGTGTATCACTGTGTGTTACTGTATGATGTTTTATTGATGTGTATTACATTTATCGTAAAACCTTTCAGCTCCATGGTAAGGAGCAAAGCCCTCAAAATGTCCATTATCAATATTATCATTATTACATTGATGATGATGATCACGATGATGATGGTAAAAATCCAATATAACTGTCCTCAAAAGTCTCATAACATTATCTTCACATTTTCTGCATTTGTGTCTTCAGAATTTCTACATTTTTTTCAGTTACACTGTCTTCAAGTCTGCTTCCTTTCTGTTTCATTTTCATTTCATCAATGAGGCATCACTGTGTGTGAACTAATCCATACATGCTACAAGTTTCCAGGCCACACTGTGCTTCCTTTCTGCTTGGTTCAGTGGCAGATTGGCTCTCCCATCCATCTCAGATTCAGTTCATGTCTACAAAACACATATCATGCACTGTGTTTGTCAGACACCATTTTCTGAATCTTTATAGGGAGCTTCCCAAAGCCAGCTGTCTTGCAATGAGCAAGTTCCACATATTTTTGGTTTGTCACAATTTTGATTATAAAAAAATGATGAATTCTGACATATCAGTTGAAACAGAGTACTCTCTCTTGATCAGCTATGTTGAGTATTTAAGACCCTCTCAGTTGATCAAGTTTGCTATTATGTGCTGTCAGCTTTAATTTTCAAGTTAATATATCAACTGTAAATTCTTTTTTAAATCATGATGTGAATACAAAAGTTTGTGGAAGCACCTGAAAGTACCTTGGAGTTGTAAAAGGTACCTGTGCTGGAACAAAAGACCACTGACTGAAATAAATAGATTCAAAAGGCCCTTTCACGCAAAATAATTCAATAAGGACTTGAAAGGCTTAAAAAGCTCCTACCAACCCTTGTATTAGGGAAAAAAAATTGGTTTGACTGTCTGATCAATCATTTTCTTGCCCCCTCTTTCATTCATATGCAGTATATGATCCAGAAACATTTAGAAATCTTTGAAGCCAAGATCTGAAGGGATTTGACGAATTACTGATCCATAAGGAGTGGAATCCAAATAAATGAGACGGCTGACAGACCAAAGAACAAAAGACCGGCAGAACAGGACAACAGAGAGGTTTGACAGGATGAAGAGATGACCATCATCAAGACTCCGTTCCAGACAACAACAACAACAAAAATGGAGCCAGCACCACTTAGACCTTGAGCAGAGCAACAGCAACAACCATGTGAACCAAGCTGATCAGCTGGTCCTGTTCAGACTGACAGGTCACAGCAAACTGCCTGGTTATGTGCACAATAAATCAACAGTCAGCCAGCCAGACAGATGCCTTTGTGACAGCCTCCCTGTGATCACAGAAATACCTTTCCCAAGACTGACCCCACCAGGATGCCCTTCGAAAAACCATCTGTCACACCAGACAACACTGAGAAGGAAACATTTCACTGACCTGGAGGATTTAAGAGGTCAACTGCATTCTTGAGGACAGCTGGCATAATAATCTAGCAATCGACAAAGGTGCTTTAACTGTATTCTCATGACTGGTGACTACCTCATACTGATTGCATAAGCACATGAAGGATGAGTTGAGTCACTGTGGTTTGACATCGTAGAGTATATAACGTCAAACATACTGTCAGTAGCGACACTCTCCCCATGCAGACCAGCCTACATCATTACTTACCTACGGAATATCATCAAAACTTGGAACTGTTGAACATACCGTCAAATTGATGTTAGCCATTTCTTTGTTTGCTAACTTCATTTTATTCATTTCCAGGATAATATCATCTTTACAGAGGTAGCCAAGAAAATCTAAACTGAGTGCAAATTTAGGCCTGTGCCTGCTCTTAAGCGTTTGCAAAATAGACTAGCCACAAACTTTTCACTAAAGGGAGCTCCGAGTGATTGTCTTTCTTCAAGGTAAACTGAAACAGTTTCCACAGCATGCTGAGCAATCCTTTTTACTATGTTTTCTTAGAAATGCTGACTAATACTTAAGTCAATTACCTATGTCAACCACTAAAAGTTCACACAATTAAGACAAAAGTTAGTTTGTGGTTGTTTATCAACTTACACATTAAAACAAACTGTTTTTGTCTCCTAAAAGCCGGTCCAATAAGAGCAGCCTCTCAGTAGCGCTGGTGTTAAAAAAAAAACTAAAAAGTAAATGCCTTTAGTAGGGTTTGAACCTGTGACCTCTAGCTACAATCCGTAACACTACATCTGCACCATGATGGCTGGCTGGCATGACCGATTTCTAATGACACATGAGCTTACCCACGCACGACCGATTTCTAATGACACATGAGCTCACCAATTTCCATCATGATGTGCAGCTGATGGAAGCGGGTGAGGATGCCGTCCTTCACCATGAAGTAGAGCACCTCGTAGGAGTGGGCCATGTCCTGTATGCTCTCCAGCTTCAGCACGTCCACTTGCCGATGACCCAGCCTGGACATCACACTGTTGATAGTCTGCATATCGTAAGAGTTGCGACCAAAGTCAGCCGGGTCGTTTGGCACGATGGTGGTGTGGTAGATGCTGGCGTTGAGCCTCATCAGTGCCAGAGGGGTCATACTGGGCAGGTCGTGGAGGAAGATCAACTGGTGAATGGACAGGTTCCGTGACATCAAGGTTTCAAAGCTGTAGTCAGGTAAAGGTCTGAAAAGGAAATGTGACTGCATGTCAGGAGATTTCCGGGCACATTTCTGGTCTTTTAGTAAATTCTATGTATGCAGTAAGGTAAGGTAATGTTGCTTATAGCCCAGCCGACCGCAAAGGGCCCATCAGGGCTGTCACTCTATGTATGCTGTGACAGGAAATGGTGAGTAAATTCTGAAAAAGGTAATATACTTCAGCCCTGTGTCAGCATGCACTTCGTACTAATGCATGTAAAATGATGTACCGCAATAAGGAATCTGCAATAGTAGCAGCAAATTATAATTTGATGGGTCAATGAAAACAGACATAGAAAAACAAGGGTTATGTTATATTCTACAGATACAATGTCCCGCAGGGATAGGCAGCCTGAATTTCACACAGAGAAACCAGTCTTGATGTAGAATCTATGAATGGCCCCAAGTTCTCTCACCCTTGTTAAGAAAAAGAAAAAGAGGTAAAAAGAGGTCATGAAAGAAGTTCACTTGCATTAAAAATATAAAGTACAGAAATTATGAAAAGATGCATAAATTTGAGAGGGAAAAAATAACCCTAATATGAATAATTCTCCAAAAACATTTGCTGATAAGTTGCAAAACTTAAAACATAAAAAGTCACACTGCCCTAAACACTAACTTGCCAAAGAGCCAGTTCAGTAATGATTCAAAGCATTTTATCTAAAAATCAAACAAAATGAAACAAACAACAACAAAAGAGAGAAAACCCTCTTGCATCAAAATAAGAAAAAAAAATCCTGTGTCCCTTCTGGTCACTAAAGGTAACACAAAATATCAACTCTGATTTTGTTTTCAAAATACCTACTGAACATCCTTCAGCCAAATTAATGCTGTACTTAATTACGTATAATCAGAATATAGTACGTACTGAATTACAAGTAATTTACATCTGGTCATGACCCTTATATACATACACATTAACTGCAGGGACTTAAACTACTAACCAAGATGAGAAGAGCCAATGTGATTAGATATGACTTCATGCACAACTGTGTCACAGAATCAACCTGGTTTTTGTGATGTAATCAAACAGTATGTCAAGACGTTTGATTGTAATAAGACAATATTTTGCAGAAACATCTGCTCTCCTGTCTCCTTCCCAAATCCTTGACAACTGCTGCAAAATAAATGTTATATTGTTTCATAAAACAAGTAGTTGCCAAACCAACTGATTTACTCTCATTCTCAACAGCTGCTTTGATTCCTTAAGCACATGTACCTTTGACATTTTCTAGGATGACAGCCCACCAACAGAGAAACTGATCTGATGACCTACAGAAACCAACATTTAAAAGTCCTCTCATCATACTTAAGGATATCATATATGACTATATGACTCTTTTACACTTCTTTTTTTTTTAATCTATGTTTACCATTAAAAATCTTTGAAAGATGTATGACACACACCCACATTTATGCTCACTACAGTGAATGGAGATGAGCTATTAATGCTTCTCATTTGCAGTCTCTCTCTCTCTCTCTCTCTCTCTCTCTCTCTCTCTCTCTCTCTCTCTCTCTCTCTACCCTATAGAATACGCTGTTTTGGCCACCATTGGGTCTGGGTTGATCCCTATATCTTGCTCAGTGCAAATGGCCCAGTCTGACACATTGGTACTATGCAGGGTAGATTACACTGATAATGGTATGATGTTAAAAACTTCAACAATCGCTGTGCCTCGCTCTCTCCGCACTGGAGAGCTCCTGCAGGGGGCTGTATTCCTCTTGGAAATGCTTCACCTGGACCGCTACATACAAGATGAAGCAGATAAAGATTCCAGTGATGACTGTCTTCTTGCGTCGACACATCATCTTGTGACACAGGCGGAGGACAGATAAAGACATGCTGCAGTGTCTTAGCGCTTATCTAACAGTTCACAGATACTTTTGCACTGTCTATGAACAGACAGGAGATTCCATCATCTGTGCATGGTGAAACCAGCGAAGATCCTGCACCAAATTCCATCACTGACAGGACAAAATGTCCTCAGAATGACAGAAATCATGACAGTTGGAAACCTGCAAAGAGAACACAAAAAATAATTAGAATTACAAACTTTATGTCCTACTCATAAAAGGTAGAAAAAAAAAGAAGAAAAAAAGACCAGAAATACAGAAACAAACAAAAACAAACAAAAAAGACTGAAAAAGGGATCAGGCAAAAAAAAGCAAACACTCTTGAGGGAGAAACATGTCATAAGAGAGAGAGAGAGAGAGAGAGAGAGAGAGAGAGAGAGACAGAGACAGACAGACAGACAGACAGACAGACAGGCAGGCAGGCAGGCAGACAGACAGACAATCACAGAAAGAGACAGAGTCAGTGACAGACAGACTGAGAAAGAATGAGAGACAGAGAGAGATTGACTGATTGATTGAAATTCTTTATTACCAGACGTAACAGATTAAGCAAGCAAGATGTCCCCCCCCCCCCCCCCCCATTTGACCCTTGTCCTTTCCAGACCTATGGACACTAACAAAGAACACTATCAATATAGAATTAATTCTAACACTAACAGTGATAGCATTGAAGAAAACATACACAATAAAAGTGTCTCACACACTACCCCCCCCCCCTCTCTCTCTCTCTCTCTCTCTCTCTCTCTCTCTCTCTATGGAAAAAAAAAACACACACACAACACACACACACACACACACACACACACACAGAGCATAATATAGACATTCCTTTATGGGAAAAAAAGTAAAAACACAACAGTCACCAAACTAGTATCATCAGAAAGAGAGAGAGAGAGAGAGAGTGGGGGGGGGGGGGGGGAGGGTGTGTGTGAGAGAGAAAGTGAATATGTGTGTGTGTGGTATGCATGTGTTTGTATGTGTGCGTGTGTGTGTGTGTGTGTGTGTGTGTGTGTGTGTGTGTGTGTGACAGACAGACAGACAGACAGAGAGAGAGGCAGACAGATGCAGACAGAGAGAGAGAGAGAGCACACATGCCTAAACTACAAGTAGATCTGCATACCATACATGCATTTTATTAAATGTCACTAGGGTAAAGAACTTGCCAGGATGCTTTAATAAAAGTTTGCTGTCTTAAACATGTAGGCATCACGCACCTAATAATATACTGTCATTAGACACCTACTCAAATTGTTACCTACAGAAGGTGAAGTTTCACTGGAATTGCATGAGAGTTCTTTACAGTAACTGGGGGGGTGGGGGGAAGTGACATTTCTATTAGAACTTCCATGATGTTTAGGGAGGGAAATGATATATTTAACACTGCTGAATTTGGAGCAAACACTGCTGAAATTTGGAAGCATTTGTCTCGGAATGCATTGTAAAAGTGTTGTTTTCCAGATGATAGCTGGTGTTTGCTGTTTGCTGTATTCTATAGTATTCTCGATAAATGTTGTGAGAAGATCATAATATGAATCAGAACTGCAGTAGCACCCATTAAAAAGGTTTAAAAGGTTCACTTCATTGCTGAAAGTTCCCACACTGTACTGCTGTAGGGGCACTGAACTATCAGAGGTTCATCGTGTCTAGGGCATGTCATGATAGAAAGCAGCATTGACCATTGCTCTTCTTCTGCTGCCTTTGGTTTTCTCTTAACTGGATCAGATTCCCATTTACTGCCGGCTGAACAGGGAATGTTTTCAAGCTGAAAACATCCAGTTCACTGCTTGCTCGAACTCACAACTGTCAGCTCCTCAGACTAATGCCCTTGTCATTTGACCAGTCTTCTCTCTGGCACCCATCACTGTTAGCCCTAATACAGACCTCGGTCTTGAGCCCTGTTCAAATAAACCCACTAGGCAATATGCAAAGCAATGCTTATGTTTGATATTAGTTTTTTTCAAATGTTTATTTTTGACAGATGCTTTCTTCAGACATTACAAATAACCAATAAAAAAAAAAAAAAAAGTAAAACAATACTCCCCAGAAGGCTGACAACAGAAACCATGCTAAGAGCCATCTGGGGGACTGTTGTGACTCCCTGACAGCCATATGGGGAATATTGTTTTGTGTATCTATTTATGCCTGCAATTTGTGACGTCTGACGAGCACATATTTTTTGCCGACATGTAAATTACATACTCCAGTCAAAAATTCACGGTTTAATTTTGCACAGTCTCATCGTTACTTGAAGACGGTTTTGTTCGTAACGCCGTTGCCAGTTTTGGTCTTCAAACGTCAATCTCATTTACCCATATTGCATTCTTAGCGCATTTAAAAAAAAAATTCATCGCAAAACATATCCATAATCACACCATGCTGCCTCAGACTTACCAGTTTTAATGTTCTGCGTCATGCCATTTTTTTTTCTCTCCAGACGACAAATTACAGGAAGTAAATCTTCTACTTCCGAAATCAAAAATTCACTGTCATGTCACAAGTTCCGCATTGGCTTTTCAGTAACGTCAGTCCATTCACTGCCGGCTCTCGCAGACGGCGCTCTGTGTGTGTGTGTGTGTGTGTGTGATATTTTAAGAAGATATTTACATACGTGCGTGGAATGATGCTTTAGAATTTAGTATAAAATGTTTATTTTACAGGAATTTTAAAACAGTTTTCAGGATCAGGATTTGGGGCGTTGTATCAAAACAACTTTGCCAATTTAGGCTTTTTACGCCCCTTCTGTTATATATATATATATATATATATATATATATATATATATATTATATTATAATGTTTGTTGGCCCAGTCCTAGACTAGCTCAGTCTCATTTATCCATCAAATTCACATTTTTATTTTAGTTATTATTTCATGTTTGTCTATGGGGTTCATAAATACTTGGTGCGCGCTTGATGTTAGTTTCTCATACCACATATATAAAGTCCGTACTTAACTATTGTCGCTTGGCGTGTGGTGGTTAAAAAAAAAAAAAAAAAAAAAAAATGTTGGTAAACTTAGCGAAGTTTCTAAAACTTGGCAAAGTTGTATATTCAGTGTGTTAATTATCGGGGAAATTTTTGGATGTTTGATGTGTTTCATTTTGTTTGATTTGTTTCAAGCCCTCCAGGCCCCAAAAGGGGTCACAGGATTAAAATCTTTGAATCTTTTGTGTGTGTGTGTGTACGTGCTTGCGCAAGCACACACGCGCGCGCGCGCGCGCGCGCGCGCACACACACACACACACACACACACACACACACACACACAGACTCTGTGTGTGTGTGTGTGTGTGTGTGTGTGTGTGTGTGTGTGTGTGTAAATTGCTAGTTCTGCCGACTATCGTTACTTTACACACCGATCTTCTGCGGACGTCCTATATCTGCCGAACTTGAGTTAGTTATGCCCATCGTCCCCACTGGGGCACAGGCCGCCGACATGGTCCCTCCTGTCTCTGTCCTGGGCCAGTCTCTCCAGCTGCCCCCATGTGTGGCCCATCTTCTTGGCATCTGCGTCCAGGTCACGTCGCCATGTGTTCCTCGGCAGGCCTCTCTTCCTTTTTCCCTGGGGGTTCCACCTGAGAACTTGTCTCGTCGTGTGTTGGTGGCTGGCTTACGCAGATTGTGGCCTCTCCACCTCCAGCGGCGTTGTTGGATATCAGCTCCCGCCGGCTTCTGTCTTGTCTGCTGCCATAGTTCTTCATTGCTGATCTTGTCAGGCCACCGTTTGTGGAGGATTCGTCTCAGGCAATTGTTGATGAATGTCTGGATCCTCTTGGTCGTTGTTATGGTGGTTTTCCACGTCTCGGCTCCATATAGCAGGACTGACTTCACGTTGGTATTGAAGAGCCTGATCTTGGTGTTGACTGACAGGTTCTTGAGCTGCAGGAAAGCTACCCTAGCTTTGTTGATTTGGTCTTCACGTCTGCATCTGTTTCTCCTTGCGTGTCAACGATACTGGCGAGGTAGGTGAAACTCTCCACCTATTCCAGTGTGATGGGGGATGTGCTGGTGGCATTTACTTTCAGGACCTTGCTCTTCCTTCGATGGATGTTCAGGCCCAGCCTGGATGAGTTCTCTGCCACGATGCTGGTCTTTTCCTGCATCTGCTGCTGGATGTGCGAGAGTAGAGAGCTAGGTCATCAGCAAAGTCCAGGTCGTCCAACTGTGACCAGAGAGTCCATCGGATGCCATTCCGCCTCTGTGCTGTGAATATCCTCATGACCCTGTCAATGGCAAGCAGGAACAGAATGGAGACAGCAAACATCCCTGTCTGACCCCTGTTCGGACTTGAAAAGCCCCAGAGACCTGACGTCCGTGGACTACCCTGCAGGTGAGTTTCTCGTACGAATTCCTGATGATGTTGGTGAGCTTCGCTGGCACTCAGTAGTATCATAGCGGTTTCCATAGAGTCTCTCTGTCTACACTGTCACAGGCTTTCTCGTAAATCTATGGACTGTTCTAGGATGATGCGCAGCGTTGCAGTCTGGTCCGTGCACGAGCGATCTTTTCGGAAACCAGCCTGCTGGTCTCGGAGACGGGGATCGACGATGTCCTTCATCCTGTTTAGTAGGATCCTGCTAAAGACTTCCCAGGAACTGAAAGTAGGGTAATCCCTCTGTCGTTTGTGCAGTTGCTGAGGTCTTCTTTCTTTGGCAGCTTGATCAAGTACCCCTCCTTCCATTCTGATGGCACTGTTCTTCCTCCCAAATCTTCTTGAAGAGGGGGTGGAGCATATCTCCAGTGTTTTCCACGTCTGCCTTCAGCGCCTCCGCCGAAATGTTGTCAGGTCCAGCTGCTTTGCCTGTCTTCGGCTGCTTGAGGGCTTTCCTGGTCTCTTCCTTGCTGGGCAAGCTGCAGTCAATCGGCAGGTCGCTGTCAGCTGCCGGGATGTCTGGCGGGTCCTGAGGAGCTGGTCGGTTCAGCATAAAGTGTGATTTTTTTTTATCACTTTTAAATCATTGTGGATTTTCATCCACGGTTCTAGCTCCATAAGCCGTGGTTTTCTTTTTTTTTTTTTCCCCACCTTTTGATTTTTGTGTGTGTGAAAAAAAGTCAGTAAACATTGGGATGAAAATTCTTCCTCTTCCCGTTACCAAATGCTATTCTTTTTGACTGCTTTTAAGAGACACTCTGGAAATGCAGGAGGAAGTGCTCGATCTAGAGGAGTTTTCTTTCTCTTTGTGTGGAGGTGCTTCTTATCACCAAGATCTAACAGCCAGCCTGATGAACTCTTCATAGAACGAATCAGATGGTCGCTTTTTGATCCTTGAGAAACTTGAAAGTATAAAGAGCACTCAGTGATAAAGAGTTACCTTCCCTTTAGGCACAGGTCTAGCTGTTAAAGTACTATGTTAGTACTGGGATGGTCTGTGACGACGTTCCATTACCCTTTCTTAAGAGATGGAAGGCGTTTAAGGACATTCTACTATCATCTGTCTGTCTGTCTGTCTGTCTGTCCCCTCTGTCTCCTCTCTCTCTCCTCTCTCTCTCTCTCTCTCTCTCTCTCTCTCTCACCATGCATAAAGCGCATGTTATCGGGTTTATATTAGTTTGAAGACTACGTTACGCGTTGAAACGCTTTATCTACAAGAATTATGAAGCATTTTGATAGGTACTCGTAACATATGAAATGGTTCTAGCATACGACCATTATCATGGCGTGATCCGCCATACAGTTTCTATGGAAACCATTATTAGCCCTATAATGTTCGGCAACATCCGTGTCGCGGCACGGATTGTCGCAACGGCTCGGATTGTCGCAATTTCACAAATGCGACAATCCGTGCCGGACCTGGCGGCACGGATTGTCGCAACAGCACGGATTGTCTCATGCGACAGTTTGTGTCTGACCTCCCGGCACGGATTGTCGCAACGGCACGGATTGTCTCATGCGACAGTTTGTGTCTGACCTCCCGGCACGGATTGTCGCAACGGCACGGATTGTCTCATGCGACAGTTTGTGTCTGACCACCCGGCACGGATTGTCGCAACGGCACGGATTGTCGCAGTCTACACTTTCTTTGAGGTGCTCGCAAATAACCACAATTTCTTGATCCTCACTCTTTCATACCGCCTCCCCCTCCCCCTCCCCCCTTCCCCTCCCCCCCTTCCCCACCCGATCAAATCCTCCCTCCCCCCCCCCCCCCCCCCCCCCCCCTCTCTCTCTCTCTCTCTCTCCACTCTCTGTGTCTTTCTCCACTCTCTGTGTCCCCCACCCCTTCTCTCTCTCTCTCTCTCTCTCTCTCTGCCCATCTGTCTGTCTGTCTCAGTGTCTCCCTCTGTCTCTTTTTCTCTCTGTCTCTCTCTGTCTCTGTCTCTGTCTCTCTCTCTCTCTCTCTCTCTCTCTCTCTCTCTCTCTCTCTGCATGCAGATTTGTGTTTTTGTGCGTACGCATTCATATATATATATATATATATATATATATATCAAAAATATATGCTCTTTTCGCGATTGTATGGCGTTTGAGGGGGCATACATCAAAATGTTTTATTTCTGTTTGTATTTTTACATGTGGGGGAGATGTGTTTTCACGGAATGTTGGCGTTGGTGGGGTGGGTGGACGGGGGTCCACGGCGGTGGGTTGGGGAGGGAGTATGGAAGGAAAAAGAGAACAGTTCGCGTATGTGAGACCATCTGTGAACTGTTGTCAGCAGTTGATGACTGGATGCCTGGCCTCATTCTTGTCACAAAGTCCCCCGAGGAAGACCTGAGGTCGAAATATTTGGGAAAAAATGGTTATGAGTCTGTTGTTTTTATCTTCATTTTATGTGCGTTTATATATATATATATATATATATATATATATATATATATATATATATATATATATATATATAAACGCACATATATATATATATATATATATATATATATATATATATATATATATACAAACCAGAAGAGCAGTGGGAGAAAACTAGCCAGACAATCGTTTTTCTCTGTCAAAATGACTATAGAGAAAAAGAAAAAAGAGAAGGAATGGTAGGTGTTCGTGGGGCAGTGTGGCAGATGCTGGTCTGTGTGGTCAATCCCTTTGGGCACAGCTGAAGCGACTGCAGTTTCTGCATGAATGCCTCACCAGGCTTCCTTCACTGTGGTGCTGCAGATGCAACCACACCCTGCTGATTTGAGGTCGTTAGCGACTCCAGAAAATTCTGGTGTCGCATCCCTCCAGCAGGGCATAAACAGCCCTTACTAATGTCACACTATCACCAGGAAGTTAAGATATAGATAAAAGTGAGAATATACATACATACATACATACATACATATATATGTATGTATGTATGTATGTATATATATATATATATATATGAAGGCTTACCATCCCCCTATTTCTACAATCTGAGACATAAGAGCAAGCTTTGTTTATAATTCAATATTTCTTGCAGTCATTGCAACACCTAGCTGCTCTGTAAGTTGCTGGAACGGTGCTCGGTGCTTGGGGAGCAACATCTATTAAAAATAGGATAGTAAAAGGAAGTTTTAAAATCAACAGGTCTGTTTCGAGCGCTCGCTCTCCTCAGGATCCTGAGAGAGCGAGCGCTCGAAACAGACCTGTTGATTTTAAAACTTCCTTTTACTATCCTATTTTTTTATATATATATATATATATATATATATATATATATATACAATGAAACAATAAATTCCAAGGATAAGTACCGAGCACCATTCCAGCAACTTACAGAGCAGCTAGGTGTTGCAATGACTGCAAGAAATATTAAATTGTAAACAAAGCTTGCTCTTATGTCTCAGAGCAGTCGCTGGAATGGTGCTCGGTACTTATCCTTGGAATTTATTGTTTTCATTGCAATTTAGTCCCTTGCGGATTCATTCCAAGAACTGGCCCTCAGCACTTGTGTCTTAAGAGGTTATCTTTTAATATTTTCTACTTTTCACAAGAAAATGTAGCTTGTTTTGCTCTTTCATGATTTTTTTTTTGCTGCTTCTTAGATGGCACCTTTAGTTAGTTTTTTGAAAACTCAACAAACATACTATGGTATTGCACACCAGCCTTTTTCTGGTATAGCATTCTTCTTAAAACCGAAAAGGCAGAGGAGTCAAATTACCACTTTCCGCGGTCACTGAGGAGAAACAATCAGGTTTCGAAATACCGGTATCTGACCAGGAATTATATGTTAGTGAGCTTTTTCCCCATTGGAGATATCTGACCAGGAATTATATGTTAGTGAGCTTTCTCCCCATTGGAGATGGTCTCCTGCATTGGAGACTATAAGCTTGCTGAAGATTCATTTTGAGAAGCATTTATTTATTCCCCATTCACCCACTCAAGCACATACTGTCAGTTAGGCAGAGTCATCTACCACACACTGTCAGTTAGGCAGAGTCATCTACCACACACTGTCAGTTAGGCAGAGTCATCTACCACTGCAGATATGAAGGCTTATCACCCCCCTATTTCTATAATCTGAGACATAAGAGCAAGCTTTGTTTATATATATATATATATATATATATATATATATATAATGATCGCACATAATAATCTCTGTTGCCCGCACTTCCCACGAACAAAACAGTGATAAGGGATGACTGATAAAATAGAAGAATTAAACAAATCAGTTATTTGCTCCCACAGGGCAGACAAACACACACACATGTGCAAGGCACGCTGGGCAAATGTTAAAAAAAAAAATGAAAAAAAAAAACGTACTGTAACAACATCAGCGGCAGTACAGCAGTCCCTGCCACCACCACCACCCAATTACAACGACGACGATATCGGTAACGACGGTGATGATAATGGAAGTAATAAATGAGTCGCATATATACCTAACCCTCACAGCTGAGCAGACAACCCTCATGACGTTTTAACAAAAAAATAAAAATAAATAAAAATGACTAACTAAATAATAAATAAAGAAAGAAAAACAATTATAATAATTTATAGATAAATAAATAAATAATAGCTAAATAATAAATATATAAATAAATGAATAAATAAATACAGAAATATATACATAAACATAATAATAGATGAATAAAAAGAACATTGTGCACGCGCACGTTTCCAAAACACAGTTTGGCTCAAGGCGCTGCAAATTGAACCCAACACGCACCCTCATAATGGTTTCACGCATTTCAAGTGTGTCACTGAGGCACTCTCGCAAGACAACACATTGCCACACACACACACACACGAAGAGCTTTCTTGGGGATCTTGACCTCAATGTCGGTAGAATGAACAGAGTCTAAAACACTACAGCTCAACTATGCAAGTTTGATGTCGAACAACTGATCGAACCCTTTATTGGGGATGTCCGCTATTGCGGGGCTGGTCAGTCCTCTATTTGTTCCCGTTTTAAAGGTGAATCACTGAGTAATGTAGATTTCAAACAAAACATTAAATTCAAAAAGAAATTCCATGGTCATTCAATAACACACATTAAAAACAAACAGATAAACAAAAATCTGTTCTATTTGTTAATTTAAGTAGCGTTTTAAAATACACTCCAACTAAAACATTCATATACTGGATGTACAGTTTCGAATGCAGCATTCGAGAACAACAGGCTAAGTTGCGTTTAACAAAATTAATCGTCTACAGCGAACAGCCGTCCACACAATACCCTGAGCTACAAGCCAAAAGTACGAAAGTTCGCCTACGCCCAAAAAAGTCAAGTCTGGGATTTTTTAATTTTATTTTTTTTTTTTTTTTTTTTTACTCTTTCTTTAGGCAAACCTGTATATCACCGATATTTTTAGGGTCTAGTCTTGACTTTGACCTTGACCGTTCAACAATATTCGAAAGGGGCATGAGCCAAAGCACCTGCACACCAAGTTTCAACATCCTATGTTGACTGGTGCTTAAGATATGCCTAAAAATATTTTTTCAGTGTTCAAGATCATACGACCTTAGAAGGGACATGAACCAAAGCACCTTCACACCAGTTTCAACATCTTATGTTGACTGGTGCTTGAGATATGGCTAAAAGTCTTTTTCTTTCAGTGTTCAAGGTCATACGACTTTCACCTTGACCTTGATCGATCAACAATATTCGGAGGGGCATGAGCCAAAGCAACTTCACACTAAGTTTGAATATCCTACGTTGACTGGTGCTTGATATATGGCTAAAAAAATATATATATATATATGTATATTTAGTGTTCAAGGTCATACGACCTTGATCGGTCGACAATATTCGGAAGGGGCATTGCAAAAGCACGTGCACTCCAACTTTTCAAATTTATGTTGACTGGTGCTTGAGATATGGCTAAAATATATTTTCAGTGTTCGAGGTCATACGACCTTGACCTTGATCGGTCAACAATACTGGGAAGGGGCATGAGCCGAAGCACATGCACTCCAAGTTTCAACATCCTATGTTGAATGGTGCCTGAGATATTGCTAAAAAATGGATTTTCAGTGTTCAAGGTCATATGACCTTGACCTTGACCTTGATCTTAATCGGTTAACAATATTCGAAGGGGACTTGAGCCAAAGTACCTGCACAGTAAGTTTCAACATCTTATGTTGACTGGTGCTTAAGATATGGCTAAAAATAGATTTTCAATGTCAAGGTTGTGACCTTGACCTTTACCTGAACACCAAAAAATACAGTACATATTCTGCATGGTTGTCAGTTTCACCTTCCTATCGTTATTCCTTCATGATGATATATGCTGTTGACACACACACACACACACACACACACACACACACACACACACAGCCACTTACATGACAAAAACAATATAACCCACTTCGTAAACTTCGCGGGTTATAAATAGGTATGACCAAAATTCCACCAGGAAAGTAGAAAGCTCAGCGGACAAACGGGCCGACAGGCCGAGAGACAGATGGGATGGATGGGTGAAAGAACACGTGAAATGGGATCGGTTACCGCCCTACATTGTAGACCCGGAACACAAAAATCAGTCATTCCTCAAACATTCCCTGTGAAAATGATAAATATGTGCACATGCGGCACGGATTGTCATTACGACAATCCGTGCCGGCAGACCCCATTGCAGGTCCGGCACGGATTGTCGCATTCGTGAATTTGCGACAATCCGTGCCGTTGCGACAATCCGTGCCGCCACACATCCCGCTACTCCCCCATACGTCCTTCATCCTCCCAGTAGCACCCCCCTCCTCTCTCTCTCTCTCTCTCCTCGTCTACATTTTGTCCCCACTCGACCCCTTCGTAAATAGAGAGAGAGAGAGAGAGAGAGAGAGAGAGAGGTGTTAATTGTCCCTTCTCAGGAGATTGAAGGCATACGGCTAGGTTTTTTCATCATCATCATCATCATCATCATCATCTCTCTCTCTCTCTCTCTCTCTCTCTCTCTCATACACACACACAGCACTAAGGAGAGTCACGCGAATTGTCGCAAACGCAGGAGACACACAGTGCGTGCAGACGTCACTGGATTAGTTTTCTGCAACGACAACAACAATGAAACGATTGTCAGGGACATCACAACGGAAAATACCGTGTGGAGAACGGGACCCACTGCGATATGTGACAAGAACATACAAAAGTGATGAAGAGTTTCAACTGTCTATGAATTCCGGTTTTGAAACTCTGCGGAGGAGGAAAAAAAAAATAACGAGAGAGTAAAACGAGAAGAAGAAGAATATAAAAGCATCTAATAGTTTAAGTCATGTTCATCCAAAGGAACCTCAAAAGTGACGGAATGAAATGGGAGCTAGACAAATTAAACGGAAGGCAATCTAAAAACAGCACAAAGAACGAATCATTTTGCACGTCAGTCGACAACGAAACTCAACGGCTGACGACGTGGTTTACACTATTGTATGCTATGTAACAAAAGAAAAAGAAAGCCGAAAAGAAAGAAGAAGAGGTAAAAAAAAAAAAAAATACAGATTAAAAAAACATTCGGGAAAGAAAATACGAAGAAAAAAAAAAGAAGGATAAGAAGGAAAACCGAACGAACAAGAAAAGAGATGATAAAAACGTGACAAGTTGTAGCGAACAAGAGTACTTCACCTCATGGATCCTTTGGTTTCGGATTTTATGGATAACGACCACACAACAACTGAACATGATGATGTGCAGTCGTCTGCAACACCGGCAACTGTCACAGCGGATGGTTCTCTGTCGGAAGCGTCGTACACCGTCATTGGTATATACATGACGCTGACATGTAAGTCACGTTTGTCTCTACATCGTCATTGGTATATACATGACGCTAGCATGTCAGTCACGTTTGTCTCTACATCGTCATTGGCATATACATGACGCTGGCCTGTAAGTTTGTCTGTACATCGTCACTAGTATGTACATGACGCTAGCATGTAAGTCATGTATGTCTGTACGTCGTCACTGGTATATACTTGACGCTGGCATTTAAGTCACGTTTGTCCGTACGTCGTCATTGGTATATACATCCTTCCAACAACCTCCCCCTCCCCCCCCCTCGCCCTCTCTCTTGTGCGCGCAGGCGGTTCTCTCTCTCTCTCTCTCTCTCTCTCTCTCTCTCTCTCTCTCTCCTACCCCTATTTTCTCGCGTTCCCCGTAGCTTACTATCCTTCCACCGTTGTCCTTTCTCTAACCTTTGGAACTGTGGTGAACTTTTTTTTTTTTTTTTTTTTTTTAAGTGCGAACGGAGGCTGCTACATGCAAGTTAAATCATTAAAGTCCCTTGAGGAAGACCAAAAGTCTAAATATTGGGAAATATTCAACATGATTGTTGTTGTTGACTTCTTTGTTTGGATACACACACACACACACACACACACACACACACACACACACACACACACACACACACACACACATGTATAGATATAGATATACATAGATAGATATTTAGATAGACAGATAGACAGATAGATAGATAGATAGATAGATAACAGACAGATAGATAGATAGACAGATTGATTGACTGATATGACGCTGAAGGTCTGTGCATCATCACTGGGGTATTCATTTGACTTTGCCATTTAATTCCCATTTGACTGTATATTGTCGTCGTTGGTATATGCATTACGCTGGCATGTAAGTCACGTTTGTCTGTATACCGTCAAAAGTATATACATGAAATATGTTTGTACTTTGCTTTTAAACAAAAGACCATATTTTACACACTTTTGGCGCCAGATGTTGAAACCGACTCATTCCTTTTTTCCTTCCTTCCTTCCTTCCTTCCTTCCTTCCTTCCTTCCTTCTTTCTATCTTTGTCTGTCACTGTTTCTGTCTGTCTGTCTGTCTGTCTGTCTGTCTCTCTCTCTCTCTCTCTCTCTCTCTCTCTCTCTCTCATTAGTAGCATCAATGCGACTGGAGCCGATCGATGCTTTTCGTGACACAAAGAAATCAAACGGCTTGCACGTAAATTTGTCGAAAGTAGCTTTCGTCCTCAGGTAGGCTAAAACTCTCTCTCTCTCTCTCTCTCTCTCCTCTCTCTCTCTCTCTCTCTCTCTCTCTCTCTCTTTGTGTGCGTGTGTGTATAAGAGAGAGAAAGAGAAAAAGAGAGAGAGATTCGTTAACTGACTTATTCCTTTGCATCGTATAATTATCATGATTTGTATGGATGAAAAGCGCCATGAGCTTAGAAGAGATAAGACTCTCATCAAACTATCATCATCATCATCATCATCATCATCATTATCATTATTGTTGTTACTTTTTATTATTATTATTATTATTATTATCATCATCATCATCATCATTATCATTATTATCGTTGTTGTAAAATTGCTCTGGAATCGAGGACTTGACTTACACAATCTCAATTTGCCTTTCTGGTCCATCAGCCAGCGATAGAATCCCAAAGTTAGAGCAAACCCCATGCGCCATCCCCTTAAGCACTGGGTTGTGTTTCCATATGAACATTCCCAGTAGCCTACATGGCGCTGTATTGCCTGGGTTCAGGACGTGTTCTACTGTTGGTTTTAGTTGATTTGTTTTGTTTTCCCTGACAGAGAGAACATGAAGCGTCATCTGATTTCCACTATTTTGCCAGGTAACAGGTAATACGTGTCAACTGAGACTTCGTCTGAGTGCGTTTTCCCACGTAGTCCATTGGCAATGTTGTTCATGCTGGAATGTTTTCCAAATTCTCCGGGCGTCTGCATCTTTCTTTACCTCTCGCAGGCCTACCACCATGTCTCTCTTTGCTTTCCCGGCTGCCTTTGACCAGCACTTCATATCTGTTGATCGCAGCCCTGTCTGTTGGTTTGTGTATGTCCCGTTATTTCATTTATCTTAACGTTTTCCATTGCCGTATCCAGTGCCTCCTGAACTTTCCATTTTCTGTCAGTCCTTAGCTGGGGCTGCTTTGATCTCACACATTTGTCTCCCAAGCCTTCAAGCTGTACTGGCTTTCGAGGTTGGATTTCAGGGGCAGTTTCAGCTTTGTTCGGCGACAGTGAAGCGCAGCGTCAGTGAGACCAGCTGGGACACCGAGCCATTTCCTTGTGTATTTGTTGATTTTGTCCTTCGTTGGTTCCACTATGCTAGAGCTGCTGTTGTACATCAGTGAAAGCCAGAGAGCTTCGGGATCAATATGAACCGCAGAAACCACACCTTGTATTTGCTAGGGAGGCTAAACTGTCTATTAATTGCTGGCTTCCTTCTGCCATTTTGCTTGGTTTCCTTTTTCCTAACTGTGCCTTTCAGTGAGTCATCATGTCAATGGTTTCTTCTGTCACTGCTGGGATGCTTGGTTGGCTCCAGTGTACGTAACTATTCCAGCCACTTTTTTTTTCTTTCCACAGGGACAGGCTTTGTGATTTCTGTAGTTTGAAACTCGTCCTCGATGAAGTAACTAATTTTGTAACTGCTTCAGTGTTTAGTGTGTTTTGTCTTCCTATGTGCAAAGCACTATATCGTCCATAGAGGCTCCCAGGTAGGGGGTTAGGCATCCATTTCCGGGGTCTGCTGACCTGTACAGCTAATGGCTGCTTACAAGATGTCTTCCATACTACCAACATAAACAGTTCAAGAAAATTGCACAGCCCATTGCTTTGCCATTTTCCAGATTGACCACGTCTTTATGTATTCCCTTGAGAACAACCTAATTGAGACCCTATGAAAATCTTCAGCATTTTTTCTACCCTTCTTAAGTTTTGTCGCTCTGGTGGAAAAAGATGCAGAGTGTTAGATCTATTATCACACACACACACACACACACACACACACACACACACACACACACACTCCTTTGCCCGCACCCCCCACCTCCTATCCAACCTTTCCCGACGCTTCGGGGATAATTGCCCTTCTCAGCAATATCATCGGAAGTTGGGTAGGTACCACAGGTAAAATCTGATGAACAACAACTTACAAAGATACTAATTTATCTCTAGTCGGCCCTAATCACGATAGCGGAACGGAAGATCCATTTCAAAACGTGTATGCACGTCGTGATCTCTTTATTGGAAATAATAGGCCTCCGATTTACTCTCCATCCCATCCCTAACCTCCGTCCCCCCAACCCCTCCACCCTCCTTCCATCGCACGCCATAGCACTCATATTCCATCGTTCTCCCCATCCCCTTTCCCTTCCATAACCACATATAGGACGAATGTGTGTGTGTGTGTGTGTGTGTGTGTGTGTGTGTGTGTGTGTGTGTGTGAGATAGATAGAGAGAGAGAGAGAGAGTGTGTGTGTGTGTGTGTGTGTGTGTGTGCACGCGCGCGCGTGTGTGTGTGCGTGCATGTGCGTGCGTGCGTGCGTGTGTGTATGTGTGTGTGTGTGTGTGTGTGTGTATGTGTGTGTGTGCGCGCGCGCGCGCGCGCGCACGCGTGCACAAATTGTCAGTTAATAGTAATGCGGGTAATGCTGTGTTTTGGTTCGAATAATTGTCCCGATTTCTATATAATTAAGACGGAAACGCCAGTCAATTTGTCGTTTCCTTGTTAACTTAAAAATGTCGATGATTGGTTTTCCATTTCCTGGCAATCAAGGTACGATAATGATAATACCATTGAAGAAAAACAAGTCATTCTCAAAAACCCGAAGCCCGACATAGATACTGAAAATTAACAAACAATAAAAATCACTGTTTCAGAATAGCTTGAGTGGATGACATTGAGCATGCGCTTGAAGTATGTGAATGAAATACGAAGTCTCAGAAACAACAACAACATGAAAACCGAAACATGACCTGGCAATTCAGTTGTGAGCCGTTAGTGTACTAATGAAGATCGGGGGATCCAGCTGAAATATTCAAGTAAAATTTTTTTTCATCAATTCTGAATCAGAAAACACTTAGGCAGGCATTGAATCAGCTATTTGATTTGTTTAGTTATGTCGAAATTGAATAGACTTGTTCATATAGTCCAGACTGGACTGTTTTGAGTTATGTTATTGTAAACCATCATTAAAGATGTACTGAATGTAAAGTAAAGGCACGAACCACAAAATTCAGTCACTTCAGAGCCTATTCTGTGGCTGTGCGTTGCCAAGAAAGGTATGATCTGAACAAAAATAACCGCTGAAATAGCATGACAGCCGGTGTATAAAAAAAAAAAACATGACCCAGTAACTACAAAAGTATATGATCCTGCACAAAACTCCCAGAGAATCTCTCTCTCGAAATCTTTTGAAGTGCGGAAATGCGACACGGTGTTTAGAGATACCACACACACACACACACACACACACACACACACACACACACACACACAAATTAGGACACACAAACATACATACATACACACATACATACATACATAAATGTATACATACATGCGTGGACACTAGACAATTCAGTACCTGACTAAACAGCTTCACCTACCATAGGCCAAAGACCCTTAAAACTCTCTACCAACACGTCACACTGGCGGGTTTCGTTTGTGTTTGTTCTCGCGAGCATTACGAACTTGATTTCCATCGCGCATATAACTCCCAGCCCTTCTTTGATTTTTGTGTAGCTAGGGGGGAAAACGACATGAAAAGGGAACAAAACGAAGCACGACCCTGCTATAGAGTTAACTTGTATGTTACCCCCTGCTCAGCATAAGTAATGACAGAGCTGAATAAACGAAGCCTTATTTCTTATGCAAGGGTGGCTATATTCTCGTCAAAAATGTGTGGGATTAGTCAAACTAGACTCGTGTATTCGAAAAATGAATCCTATCACAGTCGTTGCTATCTTGTCTCTCCCTGCCAATAACTTTTAAGGAATGTTTCAGAATGTTTCCAGCGTTTACAGCCGGACTTTCCCAGTTGCACTTCTCCATTGCATCCCCCCTATTTCTCCCTCCGGTCTTTTTCTGTCTGTTTTTCCTCCATTCACACCACAACCACAGCAGCAGCAGCAGCAGCAGCAGTATTGTTAATCCTACTCGTTCCCAAACCTCTACAATTCAAATTATTTAGCCTTTGCTTCCATGTCCAAAGACGTCGCATCCCGCTCTTCCTACCGCCTCTCACCACCTCCTCACTTTCACCTTGAGCCTCTCTCTCTCTCTCTCTCTCTCTCTCTCTCTCTCTCTCTCTCTCTCTCTCTCTCATACAGCACACGCACACACACACACACACACACATGCGGGTAAAATCCGCGTGAAGTCAGAGCGTAGTGCTGGTCTAAGCAGTCTTTGTGGGACTATGTGACTGTGGGTGGCTGTTTTTTGGCTGGCTGGCTTGTCACGTGCACAGCGCACCGCCCTGTCTTATCGCGGATGTCGTCCGCGGTTGCACAGCGGTTCAACTGATCATTAACACTATCAACTCTATTTTGGCTAGTGTTCACGGATAAATAATTCAACCCTGGACCATGTTTGGAATCGAAAATCGCGTATGCTTTAATTGCAGGCAGATTTACGCAGCAGTTTTGATGTGATGCAGGTACAAAGAAAAGACTACCCTGAAGGGCTGGTAAGCACTATATTTTTGCATTTACTTGTAAAATTAATGAATTTCAAAAGTTGAGTTTAAAAAACTGAAAGAGCACACGTGCAGGTGGAGTGTCGGTGGTGGGAAACGTGGTGCTGGGGTTCATCATGATGCAGAGCGGAGCCTGGAGAACCCCTGTCGTCAACCTGTATGTCTTCACCATCGTCGTCACCTCTCCACCATCGAATCCATCGTCGGGTTCCCTCTCGTCATCGCCTCCAACCTCAAGGGCAGGTAGGAGGGGGGGGTGGAAAAAAAAAAGAGGCGTGTGGTGTGTGTGTGTGTGCGCGCGCGCGCGCGCGCGTGTGTGTTTGTGTGTGAGTGTGTGTGGTGTGGTGTGTGTGTGTGTGTGTGTGTGTGTGTGTGTGTGTGTGTGTGTGTGTGGTGTGGGTGTGTGTGTGTGTGTGTGTGTGTGGGGGGGGGGGGGGTGGTGTATGTGTGTGTGTGTGTGTGTGTGTGTGTGTGTGTGTGTGGTGTGTGTGTATGTGTGTGCGTGTGTGTCTATATGTATGTGTATGTGTGTGTGTGTCTGTGTGTGTCTGTGTGTATGTGTGTTCGTTTCTTTTGTGTGTGTGTGTGTGTGTGTGTGTGTGTGTGTGTGTGAGAGAGAGAGAGAGAGAGAGAGAGAGAGAGAGAGAGAGAGAGAGAGAGAGAGAGAGTATCTGTATCTGTGCCTGTGTGATCCTTTCCAGCTTTATTTGCAGAACCTTCCTTAAGCGGGTCGTCAACAAGTCTTTCTAATGATGAGCTTTTCGGTTATCTTTCAAAAGTACATTGCAACACACATAAGACAATTGTGTTCCCCTTTCAAATGTATTTCAGTTCTAATGTGATGATTGTTCCTCTTTCTCGTCCACTTCAATACGAATGGTATGACTGTGCTCTTGTTCTGTGACTTAACTATAAATGACATAACCGTTCTTCTGTGTCGTGATTTTTTCGGTTCTGATATTTTTTCCTTCTTTTCTGGTGCATTTCAGGACTAATGAGATGATTGTTCCTTTATTTCGTATAGCTCGGTGCTAATGAGATTATTTTTCCCTTTTTTATCGTATATTTCAGTACAAACGAGATCACTATTCTTCTGTCTCATTCACGGTTTGTCGTGCTCGGCTGGGCTATAAGCAACATCATTTGGTTTCTGTCTCATACATTTTAGTGCTCTCGAGATCTGTTTTTCCCAGTCTCAAACGTTTTCGTGCTGATGAGATGATTGTTCCTCCATCACGTAGATTTTAGCGCCAATGAGATGATTGTTCGGCAGCCTCGTATATTTCATTTCTGAGGAGACTTTCATTCCTCTGTCTCATCCTTTTCAGCACCAGTGAGATGAATGTTCCTCTGTCCCATCCTTTTCAGCACCAGTGTGATGAATGTTCCTCTGTCCCATCCTTTTTCAGTTCTAATGAGATGAATGTTCCTCTGTCTCATCCTTTTCAGCACCAGTGAGATGAATGTTCCTATGTCCCATCCTTTTCAGCATCAGTGAGATGAATGTTCCTCCGTCTCATCCGTTTCAGTTCTAATAAGATGAATATTCCTCTGTTTCTTCCCTTTTAGCATTAAAGAAATAAATGCTCCTTTTTCTTACTCATTTTAGTTCTAATGAAACGAGTGTTTCTCTTGTCTTATCCGTTTAAGTTCTTATAAGTCAATTGTTCCTTTTGTCTCAACCATTACCAGTACTAATAGGATAATTGTTCCTCTTTCTCATCCATTTCAGCGTTAATAAGATGATGGTTCCTCTGTCTCACACCTTATAGCACTGATAAGATGATTGTTCCTCTCTCTCTCATCCATTCCAGCACTATGGAGTTCTTCTGCCTCGTCCATTTCAGCACTAATGAATGAATCTTTCTCTGTCTCATACATTTCAGATGCGAATGAGATGATTGCTTCTTTGCCTCATCCATTTTAATTCCAATGAAATGATTGTTCCTCTGCCTCATATCTTTAGCACTAAAGAAATGATTATGAAATGATTGTTCTTTTGCCTCATACCTTTAGCACTAATGAGATGATAGTTCCTGTCTCTCGTACATTTCAACACTAATTAGACCATTGTTCCTTTGTCTGAAATATACCAGTGCTGCTGATTTTTTTTCTTATTTCATTTTTATTATCTTACATATATTTCAGTGCCAATGAGACCAAATCTCGGTGCTATTGAGACGATCGATCTCTCGTCTCGCATCTTTGTCTCGTCACTGTCATGATTAATTCGTGTATCAGGCTATGAAAGCTGTCCTATTTTACAATCAATCTTTGCATCAGTCCAGGACAGCTGTGTTATTGTTACTTTTAATCCGTGTCTCACTTTAGGACAGCTGCACCATTATTGTTCTTAATTAATCGGTCTGTGCCAGCAATGCCATCGTTAGTAGCAGTTTATGTATTAGTCCATGACAGTTGTGTCATTATTACTATCAATCCATGTGTCAGTCTGTGTCATCTGTGCCATTATTACTACTCCATGTACTCATGTATTCGTGACTGTACTACCATCAGTACTATTACTGTGTGAAAAAGTCAGTGAAAGCTCTGCCATTATTATTACTATTTAGCATGGTACCAGTCCATGACACCTGTGCCATTATTGCTATCTATCTGTGTATCAGTTCATGACTGTTCTGTCATTAGTGCCATTAATTCATCAGTTCATGACAGCTTGGGCATTATTATTGTCTCCTGAAACTGTACTAATGTTTTATCAAGTGACAACTGTGCCATTATTCCATGCATACAGTAGCTGTGTTAGCTGTGCCATTAATATTTGTAATCATTTATAGGACAGCTGCACCATTCTGTTCTTAATCCACGAATCGGTCTGTGCCAGCAATGCCATCGTTAGTAGCAGTTTATGTATTAGTCCATGACAGTTGTGTCATTATTACTATCAATCCATGTGTCATGTGTGCCATTATTACTACTCCATGTACTCATGTATTCGTGACTTTACTACCATCAGTACTATTACTGTATGAAAAAGTCAATGAAAGCTCTGCCATTATTGCTATTTAGCATGGTACCAGTCCATGACACCTGTGCCATTATTGCTATCTATCTGTGTTTCAGTTCATGACTGTTCTTCTGTCATTAGTGCCATTAATCTGTGTATCAGTTCATGACATCTTGGGCATTATTATTGTCTCCTATTAACTACTAATGTTTGTATCACTCTGTGACAACTGTGCCACCATTTCAGCTAATGCATACAGTAGTCCACGATAGCTGTGCCATTAATATTTGTAATCCATTTATCAGCCCATGTCATCTGTGCCATGCTTACCATGAATTTAACCGGAACGCTTACATCAGGAAATAAGAGTAAACGGATGCGCAGTCTCACCCTGTCAACTGAACTGTTCATGTTCACCCAGTTTTGCGTGGAATGAAAGCTTGTTAAGGCAAAGTGTTCTGAGATGCAAAAGGGCAGGGATTGCACATTGTGTGTGATCTGCAGGGTGACGCTGCGCTGGCGTTTCCTGCTATTCCTGATATAAACGTTCCAGTCATATATCCCAGTTGCATCCGGATCACACTTGAGCTTATAGTGCAAGTAATCGCATGCTCGGGGTGATTCATGTCTTTTCGATGACGGTGGCCGCGCTCTTTGCACTTTGCGTCAGTCATAACTGATGACAGCATTGCAATCAATGTGCTCAGGCCCCCGTGATCAATCGAATACAAATGGTGTGCAGCATTCATGGATTTGTCTTCACGCAAGTGGATGTTGTACGGGCAGGTGGCTGTTCGGGACCATGGGCTGCACGTACTACGCCTTCGTGATGTACACATGTGTCCTGGTGACTATGACCTGCTACCTGTTGATAAGCGTGCACCGCTACAGGGTCGTTTGTGCTGCGTGTTCCTGGTACGTTTTTTTTTTGTTTGTTTGTGTTTTTTTTTTCTTTCTGTCATGGTCTTGTGTGGACAGAATGAGTCCTTCGTGTTCCTGGTATATTTTTTTTTCATGGCCTGGTGTTGACAAGTAAGTTCCCCACATTCCTGTACGTCCTGTATGGACAGATAAATCCCTCAGGTTCCTGGTAGGTCTTGTGTAGACAGCTACACTGGTCACCCTTGTGTGCTCTCTCTCTCTCTCTCTCTCTCTCTCTCTCTCTCTCTCTCTCTCTCTCTATATATATATATATATATATATATATGTGTGTGTGTGTGTGTGTGTGTGTGTGTGTGTGTGTGTGTGTGTGTGTGTGTGAGAGAGAGAGAGAGAGAGAGAGAGAGAGAGAGAGAGAGAGAGCAATCCTTCAACGTGTTGCGAAACTTTCAGTGATATCACCGGAAGTGACGTCATCGTAAGTGGGATCACGGGAAATAAGTAGGTGGGGAGTGTCATCAGAAAAGTAAGTTCACCGAAAGAGAGATCACAACCCAAACGTGTCTGCCCAGTGTCTGCACAGTAAAGGCCGGACGGCATTGTTTCAGCCGTCAGTCCCATTCCGGCATCAGCAACGACGAGGTTCAGACAATGGTGCCATGGAGAGAGAGAGAGAGAGAGAGAGAGAGAGAGAGAGAGAGAGAGAGAGAGAGAGAGAGAGAGAGAGAGAGAGAGAGAGAGAGAGAGAGAGAGAGAGAGAGAGAGAGAGAGAGAGAGAGAGAGAGATTGGACGATGGAAATTTTGCTTATAAAAGATACATTTAAATCATGATGGGATTGACTGGTGAACACACTGTCAGAGTGATTTTTTTTTTTTTTTTCAGATGAAAACGATAACCTGGTTGTTCTTTGTTTGGTGAAAGTAAACGTTTATCTCGCTAAGATGTAGCTCTATGGACATACGCAGGCGTGCGGCGCGCGCGCGCGCGCGCGCGCACACACACACACACACACACACACACACAGCCACACACACTTCTGTACCTAGTAAAACGAGCCTGATACATAATCTAGAACATTCTGTCAAATTCGTCAACAGAGATTAAAAAAAAAAGAGAAAAAGAAATCAACAAAGAACAATTGAAGGCGCTTTTCCTTACAAATAATTCAAGTATCACAGTGTACCAAGTATTTGTCGCTGTATTAAAATCATCCTTGGAAAAGAACCCGGATGCAACGACACGTTTTACACGCAAGATTCAACTCAGTACTCTCTTCTTCACAACATTTTTGAGCTGTACAATCGCCAAGTGAAAACGATAATACCTCACCACACAAAAGCCTGTCCTTCCTTATCCAAATTCCAGTGAGAGAAAAAAAAATTAACATGAACTTCAAAATGAGTGCTTCAGTGAGCATGAAAGCAATCGAACAAAATCATTCTTCATGGTTGGCTGTCATGCCAACATGGCAAAAACTTGTTCAAACCGTCACTCTTTCCGCCATCCACTCCCTACCCACTTAAAGACTTCATACAATTACATTGATCTTGGTCTAAATCCTATATAATCAGATCTAATGTGTGGTGCTTGCACAGTTTGTGTTGCACTCTGTCGTGAGGCTTACACGTGTTCAGAATTTCCTCTATCACTGAAGATTTCCGAATACATGGAAAATGTGTAACAAATCAAAGTGACATGGCGTATGTTGTGTGTATTTGATTGTTACTATTCTTAAAAAATCCAAGATGGTGCCGTGGTCAGATGGTTACCGTTTGTCTGTGAAGATGACGGGCGTGAGTTCGAACACTCGTGGGGGGCGGATTTTTTTCGGTTTGAAAACCTTCTCTATGACCAGCCTGTATTGGGGTACCTGATTCATTTCAGGGAAACTAAAGGCGGCGAAAGCAGAGAGATGGGCTCGCCTTCCATCATGCCATGCCCAAGAAACAGCGAATCTCTGACAGTTCACAACCGCTATGGCCGATAGGCTATAGTTATTCAACCTTTTTCATTTTATGTTAAGATGTACAAGCATACATTGGATTGCCTGCATTGTGGGCAGTACCAAAGACAAAGGTTCATACACAGTCCACATGTTAATGGCTATGGATCAATATCAAGCCATAAGTCGCCTGGTACAGGTGCACGTCTTTCTTCACAAAAACATCAATAATTTCTTTGACGCGCGCTTCCTGGTCTTTCCTCAGCCTGAGTACCGTAGCACATGCACTGACGAGTGTTAACATCAGATTATACCAATAAACCACCGAGATTGCTCTACCTGGCGACAGCAGCGGTCAATGCACTGACGCTAAGAGGCTTGTTTTTGTCATATCAGAGCAGCCAGCTAGAAACAGCTGCTGCCGATTCAGACTGGTAAGTATCTGTTTCCGTACTGAAGCCCATTAAGTACAGATGTCCCAGCCCTTCTGTACACATCTTTGGCTCGGGTTCTCGGGTTCTCAGCTCAGGTTCTCAGCATGTTTTCTTTTTTTCTTTGTGTGTGTGTGTGTGTGTGTGTGTGTTGTGTTTTTTTTTTTTTTTTTGTTCGCCACTTACGTCACAGACAAAGGGACCCAAGTCTGTCATTGCAGAGACAAATACTACATCTGAACTAAGGTGATGTAGGCTGGGTGGACAGCACTCTGTCTTAAAATAAACAAACAAACAAATGAGCCCGCAAACGAAAACCTTTGACACCAGTCCATTTTGGTTTTTTTTGTCTCTTCACCCACTCTTTTGATGAGAGAGCAGTAAACTAGGACAGCGTTCATGGTTTCTGGCAGTGTTTGACGTATGTGGTCGTGGGCTTGTCGACAACTATACGCGTACATGAACTTATTAAGAGGAAGCACAGAAGAAAGTGCGGTGAAAAAAGAAAAGAAGGAAGGAAGGAATGAAGGAGAAACAAAAAAGATGAGCTGCATCAAAGAAAGATGGACTTTTAAAGTGTGTAATCTTGGTGTGAGAACTGGTCGTTACATTTCTGTGTAAGCTGTCCTTGCGGTGGTCAACTAATTTTTAAAAAAATCCTTCTTCCCTAGGTTTCTTTTTGTTGTCCTAGACGGCTGGGAAGGAAATGAAAGGGTCATTGGCTGTTTCCAAACTCCTCACATCGAGCAGTCTTCTCGCCAATGATGACTGATTCCACCCACGACCACACGACGACATGGGAATGTGTATAAAAACCAGTTTCTCACCGCGGAGCTCTCTAGCTGCGTGGCCGTTGTCAAAGGTGCTATTCCTGCACATATACCTGAACCTATAGAGTGATAAGTTTCAGATAAAGTTTTGTTTGTAGATTTTTTCCTGACTGGTCATAAATAAGACATCCAAACAGACCTTGTGCGAGCAAACCACTTTTTGCGACTGGAAAATTTCTATGACCTTTTTCATCTTTGGCGTGGCTCTGACCTCTAGTACAAAAGGCTGTACTTCTTTTTTGCCGATTGATGACGCAGTCTGCTCTAACTCGCGTCGTTCTTGTCCAGGTTACCACCTATCCGCTGCTCCATATCTCCGGGACCATAAGATGTCGCTTCGGAAACTTGAGGTCCTGGAGAATGGTCCTGAACAGCGTCTGGCATACCAGGATCCATTGAAACTTTTTTGTGTGTTTTCCATGGTACCAAAGTGGATCCCAGCAATCTCCCGAGCAGTCCCCAAACAGGCTGGAGTATGGTCCCAGTGAAACCCCCTTTTTGCAAGAGGGTACTTCTGTCAGAGGTCCCTTCGGGCTCTGTTTGTGCGTCTTCAAGTCCATTGTCGTCTTAACAGTGCTTTTGAAATGTTGAAGAAACATGGGCTATAATCAAATATGCAGAATCCCCGTTCTGAAGAGCTTTGATAGCACCAGGTTTGCACCACACGAAGGCTGAAGTTTCCATAGAAAATTTCCTAAATCTGGCAGACATGCGGGGTTTACTTGAGTTCGTAGATTATTTGATGCTCTGTCAAAACAACCAAAACGGACACACTAACTAACTAACCTCGTAATCAACCGCGGGTGGTCCGGTGTGTGCTGATGCAGAACAAGCACCAAATAACTGTGAGGAGCTGTTGTAGCATAATTAAGTGCTTAGCTGTTGTAGCCTGTTCAAGTGTTTTATGGATGTGCCTCAGTTTCCGGAAATACATCTACTTCTTTACATGGGTGATCTGGGGAACATTGCGAGGGTTCTAGAATGTCATCAAATAGTGACTCTTCAGATTGATTATCTGATTTTCTTTATTTCCAGACAAATTCTGAACGATGTACAGGATACTCCATTGGGATGCTGACCGTTTTGGTAAATAACTTGGTCATACTATCATCAGTGTCATTCAACACATCATCCAGGATCATCAGATGACGTTTGTGTCCATTCATAGCGACCATGTTCTGAAAAACCGCCGCAGAAAGGATCCTTTTGACTGATTGTATCCTGATTACCTTTCGTCGCAACAATTGATCACGTCACGAATGGTAGAGTCATCACACTGCTCCCACAGTTTTAAAGGTGGTGGGGGGGGGGGGGGGGGGGGGGGGGGGGGGGTAATCCATGCTGTTTTCCTATCCCTTTTGGAACGGCGATGGCGCAGGGAAAGGGACGCTTCCATTTTGGATCTATTATGACAACCACAGGATCTTTTGAAATGAGTCACTTTCTTCTGTTGTCTGTCTGTTATTTGAAACATCTGGTTGATCTTTTTGATTGACGGATGAAAACTACGCTATCTGATCTCACCTGACATGTTTTGGTGGTGACTTAATTTCTGGCCACCTTATTTTCGGTAACCTTATTCTGATGACCTCACTTCCGATGACGTCACCAAAAGTTGCACACCGGTTTTCAATTCTGTATAAACATTTAATTTGTTCAAGATCTACACGCGTCGCGTTCAAGAACACACTCGCACATATCGTGTTTATCTGCGTGCTGCTTTGAGAATGTGTTTGGTAGGTAATCCTTAGAGAATGTAATGCCGGAGACAATATGATGTCACGACCTGCTGTGTACTCATGACAGCGCAAGAGAAATTCTGTAGCAGATATTCTGTAATCCTGTAGTGTTCTATATTCCATTGTCTGATTTCTTCAGACACATTTCTTTTTCTGATTTTTTTTTTTTCACTAAAAGTCTGCAGTGACTCAGAGAAGTTGTTTGTTTCAGATACATTTGTGCGACGATTTAAACATGCTGGGTGTTGACTGACCCATTCAGGGACAAAATTTTAAAAAAAAAAAAGAAGAAGAAGAAGAAGAAAAATGGGTGTTAAAGTTTAAACATGCTCGGTGTTGACAGACTGATTCAGGGACTAAAAAAGACGAAAACGATTGTTCAAGTTCTCATACTCTAGTGTTGTGTGAGAGGACAAGCTTTGATTTTTGGTGAAGTATCCCTTTTCCTACAGAGGATCTCACCAACGTCGGGCAACAGTTTTAGTTTTTTCTATAAAAAAAAAAAAAATTGTATTGATATTCCCTTTTGAAGCTGATTTATTCGTATGGGTCTGATTTATTCGACTTCATATGAAGACGTGTGTATGATCGCTGTACACCCATTTTGGCGGCACGGCAAGTCAATCAACGCGCAGTTTGTTTTCCGGCCGTTCGCACGTGTTATTATTTTTGAATTACCAGGAAATAAAGGACAGTTAAGGCTCCCCACGTTACGGGTTCCTAACTGAAAAAAAAACATAAATGAATACGCATTTTCTACGCCCATCTCAGCGTGTTGTTCCAGTAGAGTCAGTGTGGTGTTCAATAGCTTCTACTTCCCTTTCATACACCTATATTAATCCCCTCTCTCTATATTCCCCCTCTCTATATTCTCCTCTCTCTATATTCCCCTCTCTCTATATTCCTCTCTCTCTATATTCCCCTCTCTCTCCTAGTTCCTCACCATCCTTTTCCACTCTCCTGCTATTTGTTTTCACGTTCTCTGCTTGGCGTGTGCGAGGCCAGAACGTTAACTATGATTATAACCGAACCAGTCTCACCCATCCTGCAGCCGACAACCCGGAAACACGTCGCTGGGTGACGGTGAGCATTGTGGGAGCGTGGACTTACGCCCTCTGCTGGAGTGTGTCTGCCCTTTCCTAGGCTGGGGCGCCTTCGCCCAGGAGCCCTTCGGCACCTCCTGCAGCCTGGACTGGACCACGAACCGCGTCAGCAGCAAGGTGAGGGCAACGAGAGTAAGAATGCCGGGGGTGTCTCCGACCAGTGAGAGCACGTCTCTATTTCTGGTGCATGGAGACCAAAATGACGAATAAACGGAATGTGGACAGATTTCCTATTTAATCTCTAGCTCTTTCAAACAATGTTTATTTGGTTCATCTTTGAGATGAAGGTGATTTAACAATGGAAAGAAGACGGATAAGACTCTTAATTGTTTGAACATCATCCTTCTTTTTTTCAGTCTCTGCCTGTGTTATCTATAGATATTATTGCTTACATTGGGTGTCTCTGTTATTTGTAAATGTTGTAATTGGTAGAAAGAAGCCACGGCGTTCATCTGTTGAACCATGTTTCGGCGCTGGTGTAGGTGGGTTGGGCTGTCTGGTCAGCTGATCAACTGGTTGGTTGGTTGTTGGCTGTGTGGCTGGATAGACTGACTATAGGTGTGGTTGGTTAACTGGTAGTTATGGGTTGGTGGATTGACTGTGGACTGGTTGGCTAATTGGTAGTTATGAGTGGGTAGATTGTAACTGGTAGTAGTGAGTTTGTAGATTGTAGACTGGTCGGAAAATTGGTAGGGTGGGTGGGTGGACTATAGACCAACTTGGCTAATGGGTAGATATGTTTCAAAACATGTGTAGACTGGTCGGCAAATTGGTAGTTATGGGTGGATGCATTGACTGTAGACAGGTTGGCTGGTTAATTGGTAGTTATGGTGGGTGGACTGTAGACTAGTTGGCTAATTTATAGTCACGGGTGGCTGGAACTGACTGTAGACTGTCTGGCTAGTTGGTAGTTATGGGTGGATTGGTTGACTGTAGACAGGTTTGGCTGGCTAATTGGTAGTTTTGGTGGGTTGAATGTAGACTGTGGCTAATTGGTAGTTATGGTGGGTTGAATGTAGACTGTGGCTAATTGGTAGTTATGGCGGGTTGACTGTAGACTAGTTGGCTAATTGGTAGTTATGGGTGGATGGACTGACTGTAGACAGGTAGGCAAATTGGTATTTATGGGTGGGTGGACTTTAAAATAACTTGGCTAATTGGCAGTTATGTTTCAAAACACGGGTGGATGGATTGACTGTAGACTGGCTGGCTAATTGGTAGTTGTGGGTGGGTGGGCTGACTATAGACTGGCTGGCTAATTGGTAGTTGTGGGTGGGTGGGCTGACTATAGACTGGCTGGCTAATTGGTAGTTGTGGGTGGGTGGGCTGACTATAGACTGGCTGGCTAATTGGTAGTTGTGGGGTGGGTGGGCTGGCTAGACTGGCTGGCTAATTGGTAGTTGTGGGTGGGTGGGCTGACTGTAGACTGGCTGGCTAACTGGTAGTTGTGGGTGGGGGATTGACTGTAAACTGGTTGGCTAATTGGTAGTTATGGGGTTAAGCGCACACAAACATTCATTTATTCGTACATTCAGTGGTATGATGTACATAGCCATCACAGCATGTGTATTGTGTCCATGTTTCAATAAATGCTGAAGGTTGAGCAGAAACAAACTCAAAAGTCACGAACTATTTGTAATCACTCAGGTTTATAGTATAACAACAGCATCGATTATCCCAGTGTTTTTTTCTTAAAAGGGTCGATCTTCAACAAACGTTTTCTCTGCTGTAACCATTTTGTCTGGTGGTGTGCAACCCTCGCTCGTTGATAAGGGCTACACTGTCTGAGCAATACATAATACAGGTCACCATGCATCTGAGCAATACATAATACAGGTCACCATGCATCTGAGCAATACATAATACAGGTCACCATGCATTGTAAGAAAAAAAAAACAAACAAACAAACGAACGAACGAATAGGTCACACAGAACATGACATTCTTCTTTTGTACAAAAAGCGAAGGAGCTGAAAACGCTCAAGTCAGATTGTGTTTTTAATAGCCAGTCAGACACCAAGGTAAATCAAATGTGAATGATTATAATGAGCTGCAGAAAGACGAAGCACTATTCTCCTCTGCGTTAATTCCATCCAGATACGTATATCACTGCGTGCAAATCACTTCATGTACGCTGCGCCACTTCAGCTAAGTCATGTGGCCATAATGCGCAGAGGCTAATGCAAAGTGAAAAACAAAATAAGTAAATAGATAGATAAATAAATGAACAAAACAAATAAATAGATAAATAGATGAATAAATGAGTAAAATAAATAAATAAGACGAGGGTTTGGGGGACTGTCTCATGAACGACACTGAGCAGAAGGCTGAACAATACATTACGTGGCAGCAACATCAGAATTGCAATCATCACCAGCCGCCGTGACGAAGTGGCTAGCGTCGCGGACTCCCGGCTGGGAGGTCGTGGGTTCGAATCCCCATCAGAAGTCATGTGGGTTTTTCTGCCCCGACCGGCTCCTACCCAGAGTTGAGTTTGCTGCGGGCTCAGTTGGGGAGACTGGGACCACACAGTCGAGTTTCATCCACTTAATGGATGCGTTTCTGAGAGTGTTGCTCAAATTTCCTGACCAACACTGCAGGTGCCTGTATCTCTCGGGCCTGGTTGACGCCGGGATATATTATGAAAGGAAGCGTAGAGTACAGCCCTGTCATGTAGTCTCAGACCTAAATGGAAATCCGTAGCATCATCTTAATCATCCTCATTCTCATCGATCAGCATAAAAAAAAAATTGCAATCATTAGCATCAAAGCAGCAATAACAAAAATATCTATTATAATCTGCCAGGGGAAAAAACGGGTCAATAAATCAAGACAGTCTGGCAGACATTTAGAGAATGATACAAATCCATACATCCTTTATACGACCAACCAATGTTCCAGTGGTTCCTGGTTCTGCTTCTGTCCATTTGAAGTGGCACATTATTAGAGTCTGTTGACATTCTCCGTCTTCGTGAACCAGCTCTAGTCCTCATTGCATGCAGTGCTGTGGGCGCCCTGTTTAGAGATCTGACCTGTTGGAAACATCGAAAAATCACAGTGCTCCTTTAGATTGAAAAAAGAATGACTGCAACAGGCCTCCGTCGGTCGTAGCTGACCGTGGATGGAGTATATTCGACCTGAGATTTAGCGAACTGTCCGGGCAGTCTGCTTGACCCGAGCAGCGTCGCCTGCGGCTGCAGAGACCAATGCCAGAGTGGCAGTCTCTGTCGCATCGGTCACATCTGTATGTTGACACTGATTTGTTGGTTGTCCCCCTTTCTGCGGACTCGTTTTTTTTTTTTTTTCTGCTGCAGCAGCTGTCAGTTTGTCTTCGGCAATCTGCAGCTGTTTCTTGAGAGCGCTTCTCCAGCTGTTGCGGTCTGCTGCGAGGCTCTTCCACTCACTCAGTGTTGATCTCAAGCGCCTTCATGTCTCTCTTTTGCAAACGTCTGTGTATCTCAGCTGTGGGCGGCCAATGCTGCTCTGCCCTGCAGCAAGCTCTCCATAGAGGACGTCTTTTGGGATGCGATCATCCTCCATGCGGCGAGAGTGGCCCAGCTAACGTAGCCGACGATGCCTCAGCAGGGTTGACATGGTAGGGAGGCCAGTGCGAGACAGGACCTCGGGTGTTGGTCACCCCTGTCTTGCCAGGAGATGCCAAGTATATGCCGGAGGCCTCTGAGATGGAAGGAATTGAGCCTTTTCTCCTGGAGAGATGCATGCCATGTCCATGTCTCACTGCCATACAGCATGGTTCTGAGTACGTAGGCGTTATATACGACCATCTTTTGTCTTTGTGGTCAGTTTGGGATCAGTCCACACTCTTTGTCTGAGGCGAGTTTGTGTTGTGTCTGCCTACCCGATCCTCTTGTTGATTTCAGTGTCAAGGGAGAGGTTATCGTGATGATGGTGGACCCAAGATAAGTGAATTGATGGATGGCATCAATCTCATGGTCATCAATGGTGATGGCTGGTGGTGACGGCGTGACCCTGGACATTTGTCTTCTTTAGGCTGACAGTCAGACCAAAGTCTTTGCAGGCCTGGGAGAAGTGGTCCATCAGCGACTGCGATTCCCGCTGGGTGTGGGTCGCAACAGCGGCATCATCGGCTAACAGCATATCTCTGATGAGGGTTTCGCGGACGTTTGTCCTTGCTCTTAGGCGGGCGAGATTGAAACCCCTGCCATCTGATCTGGTCCGCAGGTAGACCCCCTCTTGCGCTGTGCTGAATGCAGGCCTCAGGAGGAGAGCAAAGAAGATCCCAAAGAGGGTGTTCATCAATGCTGTCGTTAATCGATTTTCAGACACGCGCCGTTTGAACAGACTTTGTGTGTAGGCTTTTGATTTGCAGTTTCCATGCGCTGGGGACCTATTGATTTGATGTCTCTCTTTTGCTACCGAAGCGAAACCTGTAGTTACGGTAACGTATCAACTGAACGGTGTGTGTGTGTGTGTGTGTGTGTGTGTGTGTGTGTGTGTGTGTGTGTGTGTGTGTGTGCGTGCATGCGTACGTGTGCATGCGTACGTGTGCGTGCGTGCGTGTGTGTGTGTGTGCGCGTGTGTGCGTGCGTGCGTGTGTGTATATGTGCGTATGTGTGCGCACGCCGGTGTGCGCTTGCTTGGTTGCTTGCTTGCAGATTTACAACCTGCTGGTCTTCTGTTGTTCCTCCTGCTGATCCCCGTGGTGATCATGATCGGCAGTTCCGTGCTGGTGATGAGAAACTCAGCCTGCAGGTAACCTCCGTCATCCCGCCCCTCAACAACCAGCCCAATAACGACGTCAACACCAACGGCGCCGCCAGCAACACTGCCGGCAGTCAAAATGCCAGTATTCAGGCCCGGTCACTTAAGGTAAGATCTCTAGGCACACTTTGCCCCATTCTCACGGCTGTTGTGTCCAAGTAAGATTTTATTCCCGTGTGGCTATATACCCCTCCAGAATATCTCAGAATGGCATTTTCTAATACTGTCATATTCTAGTATGGCTACCTTATTGTTCCACTTCAGTTTTCATGTACCAGGAGGTTTGAGAATACCGTAGAATTCTTCCACTAATCAGAGGAGCTTGGTGTACAGGACGAAAATAATCGATGAGCAAAATTCAGGGTTACCTTTTTGAATAAACACGCATCTTAAGACTTCAAAGTAATACATTCTTTACTGGCTCCATGGTCATTTTTTCTGTTAAAAATGGTTGGGAAAAATAGTAAAATGCCAAATTTGTTGCCATTTTTTTGTGTGTGTTTCAGCGTCACCAATAATGAATGATTTACTGAGAATAAAACGGACACGTTTCATACCTGAATACTTTTGTTAGAGGTCGTGTAGAGGGGGAAAAAATAGAACAAATGAAAAGAGAGAAAAAAATTCTAACCTTCGTTTTTGTCATAACGTCTAATAAGCTGACATAAAACATTCTCGAAAACATCTTTTTTTCTACAAATAAAAGGGGGGGGGGGGGGGGGGGGGGGGGTAGGCTCATCAATGTATGGTTCTTTAATACAACCTCTTCTTTCTCAAAACCTCCCAGAATATGACTGCGGTCCTTCGACATGAAAGGAACGATCCATCATTTATATTCAGTCCATAATGTCACCGATCCGTACATTTCAATATGATATGGATGGACCTGCTTATCAAACAACTATCATGATGGAAAAAAGATGCATATCTTGGCATTATGTTAGTGTCAGTGGCTTCGAAAGTAATGTTGAAATGAAGAGAGCTGTTTTGTTTGCTTGTTTTTGTTCGTTGTGTTTGTTCTGTTTGTTTTGGTATTGAAGCTCCTGGGTCCTCGTGCCTTTCCTAACATGTAAACAGCTACATGTGTCTCCGGGATAAGCAGGCTGTTTTTAGCTTCTTGAATGTTCGTTGCAACAGTAAAGTGCATTTGAGACCACGAACACTGTTCAGCTGGGTGTTCAGTTCAAATCGATTAAATGGGGGATAGAGCGGGTTTTTAAAAAAATAAAAGTACCGTCACATTATTCACTTATGTGACATTTCCGTATGAACCTGTCTGAAACACACACACACACACAGTGTGTGTGTGTGTGTGTGTGTGTGTGTGTGTGTGTGTGTGTGTGTGTGTGTGTGTGGTTGCCTCAAGCTGTGTTTAAAATCTACTGGATACAAAATCCTGTATTTGTAAGGGGGTCTATTTCAACCCTGTTTTCGAAATTGATGCATTTATCTGGAAACATGTACTTTACAAAGATACGCAAAAATTGGTGCATTTTTCACGGTTAAAGTGTGCCATCTCTATGAACAATGAGCACAGGCCATGAGGACAATGGAATACCTTATCAGCTGTATAAGATACAACCGAGTTGTCTCTGAATGGCTCCACAAGCAAATAAGATCAGCATGGGAAACTTGATGATCAACAACAAATGAATAATAGCTGACGGAGTGTACATCCCCAAGAGCAAAACTCGAGTGACACCAATCAGGTCTGACCAATACCACGTCTGAACGTTGAGAGGAACATCACGTTCATGGCCAAAACACTGCTTGAATACCTCGCAGAAATGAGTACCTTTATGCGTCAGTCCAGAAATAAGACATCCCGGGAGGTTCTGGCTGTGTAGAACAAGAGTTCCTCCCACCTGGGAAGATGAAAAACACAAGATGCTGAAGCAGTTAGACGAGTTGGTTGCCTCGTCCAAGATGAGTTTCAACTCGAAATAAAAAGTCAAGAAGCCTCTCATATAGAGAATGAACAGTAACTCAGTTTCATTCACTGTCGCCAGCCGAACCATTCCAGCAGTGACAGAACAAATAGTCCAGAAGCTTGGAAGGTGGTATGATGAATTTTCTGAAAAATACAAAAAAGGAAAATTACACACACCTAATGTCAGAACAAAAGGGCTGCATGTGATAGACTAGTGTGGGCTCCCTTACAAATGTAAAGTATGGTGCCTACGGTTCATGCTGATCTCAAAGCTCAGCTCTCTGGCCTCTAATGATATACGATATTGGCACCAGTACACTGAAATCGGTGGGTATCCCACCTGGTCTCACTGACGTAAAAAAAAAAAAAACAACGAAAAAAACAATACACAGGAACTTGGATCAGCACAAATGGTTGTCAGGGGCGAAAGGAAAAAAAAGCGAGGAAGGCGTGGTTAAGCCGGAGATGTAGTGAGAAGAGGATCCCAAAAGAATTAAGAAAGCAGGCCAGCTAGGCGATTAGGGGCAACGGAGGACGTGGGAAGATGCAGTCCAAGACAGTCTAAGCTAAAATGAAATATGTCATA
>JADBJO010000383.1:204911-317411 GCA_016801955.1 Conus betulinus
CCATCTCATTAGTACTTTTATGAATAGTTTGCTTATCATTGTAGAATTAGAGATTACCATGTTGCTATGTTGAATTGTCAGTATGAATGATATGTGCTGAAATAATGTATGCATGACAAGGACAGATTGTAAGACGAGAGGAACGATCCCCAATGATGAATGACCGTTACATTCAGAATGCAATAGTGAATCTTAAAATAGTCCTCCATCCTGTCTAACAAAGCTGACCGGAAAATCTGTTTATTGATCTGACGTAGGCCTAAATACTGGCGGGGTCAAACACCGAAATCCCCCAGAACACTTTTCGCCTAAGCGATTATCGCCTAGCGTTTGGATATACGAGAGATTTTACATTTTCTAAGTTCCTTTGGTCCAGTGACATGACAAAGCTTCAAAAAGCATAGTGAGAGTTTTACGAAGTTGTTGCACTTACTCCACACAAAAAGGCATTTAAGAGAGTCTTGATCTCCACCAAGTGGTTGTGACAGTGACAGTGGTTGTAGCAGTGAGCCAGTGACAATGGTTGTGACCGTGACAGGGGTTGTGACAGTAGTTGTGGCAGTGGACAATGGTGATGGCAGTGGCAGTTGCTATGGCAGTGATAGTAATTGCTGGCAGTGGTTGACAGTGATAGTGGTTGTGGCAGTGACAGTGGTTGTGGCAGTGAGTCGGTGACAGTGGTCGTGGCAGTGACAGTGGTTGTGACAATGACAGTGGTCGTGGCAGTGACAGTAGCTGTGTCAGTGACAGTGGTTGTAGTAGTGACTGTGGTTGGGGCAGTGACAGTGGTTGTGACAATGACAGTGGTAGTGCAGTGACATTAGTTGTGACAATGACAGTGGTCGTTGCAGTGACAGTAGCTGTGGCAGTGACAGTGGTTGTGGCAGTGACAGTGGTTGTGACAGTGGTTGTGGCAGTGAGTGACAGTGGTTGTGGCAGTTGCAGTGACAATGGTTGTTGTGGCAGTGAGTCAGTGACAGTGGTTGTTTCAGTGACAGTGGTTGTGACAGTGGTTGTGGCAGTGAGTCAGTGACAGTGGTTGTAGTGGCAGTGGCAGTAGTTGTGACAGTGACAGTGGTTGTGGCAGTGGCAGTGGTTGTTGACAGTGAGTCAGTGACAGTGGTTGTTGCAGTGGCAGTGTTGTGACAGTGACAGTGGTTGTGACAGTGAGTCAGTGATAGTGGTTGTTGCAGGTGGCAGTGGGTTGTTGACAGTGACAGTGACAGTGGTTGTGGCAGTGAGTCAGTGACAGTGGTTGTGGCAGTGAGTCAGTGACAGTGGTTGTGGTGGTGAGTCGGTGACAGTGGTTGTTGCAGTGAGTCAGTGACAGTGGTTGTTGCAGTGGCAGTGGTTGTGACAGTGGTTGTGGCAGTGAGTCCGTGACAGTGGTTGTGGCGGTGAGTCAGTGACAGTGGTTGTGGCGCAGTGAGTCAGTGACAGTTGTTGTTGTGAGTCAGTGACAGTGGTTGTGGCAGTGAGTCAGTGACAGTGGGTGTGTGGCAGTGAGTCAGTGACAGTGACAGTGGTTGTGGCAGTGAGTCAGTGACAGTGGTTGTGGCAGTGAGTCAGTGACAGTGGTTGTGGCGGTTGTCAGTCAGTGACAGTTGTTGTGGCAGTGACAGTGGTTGTGGCAGTGAGTCAGTGACAGTGGTTGTGGCAGTGACAGTGGTTGTGGCAGTGAGTCAGTGACAGTGGTTGTGGGAGTGACAGTGGTTGTGGCAGTGACAGTGGTTGTGGCAGTGAGTCAGTGACAGTGGTTGTGACAGTGACAGTGACAGTGGTTGTGGCAGTGACAGTGGTTGTTGCAATGACAGTGGTTGTGACAGTGAGTCAGTGACAGTGGTTGTGACAGTGGCAGTGACAGTGGTTGTGAAAGTGACAGTGGTTGTTTGCAGTGACAGTGGTTTGCAGTGAGTCAGTGACAGTGGTTGTGACAGTGACAGTGGTTGTGGCAGTGACAGTGGTTGTTGCAGTGACAGCGGTTGTGACAGTGGTTGTGTCAGTGACAGTGGTTGTGTGTGACAGTGACAGTGGTTGTTGTGCAGTGACAGTGGACAGTGGCAGTGAGTCAGTGACAGTGGTTGTTTCAGTGACAGTGGTTGTGGCAGCGAGTCAGTGACAGTGTTGTTGTGACAGTGAGTCAGTGACAGTGGTTGTGGCAGCGACAGTGTTGTTGCAGTGACAGTGGTTGTGACAGTGGTTGTGGCAGTGACAGTGACAGTGGTTGCAGTGACAGTGGTTGTGGCAGTGAGAGTGAGAGTGGTTGTGGCAGTGACAGTGGTTATGGCAGTGACAGTGGTCATGCAGTGACAGTAGTTGTAGCAGTGACAGTAGTTGTGGCAATGACAGTGGTCGTGGCAGTGACAGTAGTTGTGGCAGTGACAGTGGTTGTGGCAATGACAGTGGTCATGGCAGTCACAGTAGTTGTGGCAGTGACAGTAGTTGTGGCAATGACAGTGGTCGTGGGCAGTGACAGTGGTTGTGGCAATGACAGTGGTTGTTGTGTGCAGTGACAGTAGATGTGTTAGTGACAGTGGTCATGGTAGTGACAGTAGTTGTGGTAGTGACAGTGGTTGTGGCAATGACAGTGGTTGTGGCAGTGACAGTAACTGTGTCAGTGACAATGGTTGTGGCAGTGACAGTGGATATGGCAGTGAGTCAGTGACTGTATTGTAGCAGTGTCAGTGGTTGTGACAGTGAGTCAGTGACAGTGGTTATGACAGTCAGTCAGTGACTGCATTGTGGCAGTGACAGCGGTTGTGACAGTGAGTCAGTGACAGTGGGTTATGACAGTGCAGTCAGTGACTGCATTGTGGCAGTGACAGTGGTTATGACTGTGAGTCAGTGACTGCGGTGTGGCAGTGACAGTGGTTATGACAGTGAGTCAGTGACTGCATTGTGGCAGTGACAGCGGTTGTGACAGTGAGTCAGTGACAGTGGTTATGACAGTAAGTCAGTGATTGCATTGTGGCAGTGACAGTGGTTGTGACAGTGAGTCAGCGACTGTATTGTGGCAGTGACAGCGGTTGTGACAGTGAGTCAGTGACAGTGGTTGTTGCAGTGGCAGAGGTTGTGACAGTGACAGTGGTTGTGACAGTGAGTCAGTGACAGTGGTTATGGCAGTAAGTCAGTGACAGTGGTCGTCGCAGTGACAGTGGTTATGACAGTGAGTCAGTGACAGTGGTTGTGGCAGTGAGGCGGTGACTGTATCGTGGCAGTGACAGCGGTTGTGACAGTGAGTCAATGACAGTGGCCGTGGCAGTGACAGTGGACATGGTAGCGAGTTAGTGACAGTGGCTGTGGCAGCCACCGGGGTGCATCGTGAGACAGCGATGCAATGGAGTATTGATTGTGGCGTGTCTGGTGGGGGTCTTCAAATAGTGGCTGTGACACTGAGCGTGGTTGGTGACTGATTCCTGCGTTCACGCACACACTGACGTGACGTATCTTAACAAGACCTTCTGAGACAGATCTCTTAGCTTTATTTTTATGATCTAGGCTGCAAGACGTGTACTACGAGTGACGCTTGGGGGACACGGATGTAGTAATAAATAGTAACAAGACCACGCAGCTGTGATAATCATGACTGTAAATTAGCGTTAATGATCGTTGAGAAGTAATCCACCGTGAAGAGTTGATACGTTAATGACCGTTAATGACCATTTATAGGGGACGAGGGCCCAGAGGCGGTGGAGGCGTCCCTCTAAGAGTCGGAGACCCATGGCGAAGGCTCAATCAAGCGTGTAAGGTTTGGGGTACCGTTTCAGTCAAAGGAGCGCCCGGATGAGGAAAAGGGAAAGGAGACTACCCGAAGCGGGCGGAGAAGCTCTTTTCGTTTCCCCCCCCCCCCCCCCCCCCCCCCCCCCCCCCCCCCCCCCCCCCCCCCCCTTCTCCTTTTTATTTCATTTTTTTTAAAAGGATGATTGTTCTCTTGAAGCAACAAAGGTTCCCCTCCCTTTCCCTCCTTTTCCCCTCCACTTGAAGGAATGTTGATGTGATCAGACACCTGTTTTTAATGGTCACTTACCAAAGTTTTTTTTTTTCATGTTATCCTCACTACACACACACACACACACACACACACACACACACACACACACAGAGTTAACTGAAACGCATACAAGGAATAATCAGTTAGTAATACGTTCAATGAAAAGGAAATGGTACACAAACATTAGAATTTCAGTATAAAGTTCATCCCATGAGCCGACCTAATGTAATCAAACATTCTCTTCTTTTTTTCTTGAAGTAGTAAACGTTTAAAAAAAAATGGGGGGGAAATATTGGCAAAGATTGGAAGAAAAAAAAAGATGGTGTGTGTGTGTGTGTGTGTGTGTGTGTGTGTGTGTGTGTGTGTGAGAGAGAGAGAGAGAGAGAGAGAGAGAGAGAGAGAGAGAGAGAGAGAGAGAGAGAGAATTGGAATGAAGAATCGGGACGTCACTAATTTAAAAAGATCATACAGAAGGCTTTTTTTTTTCTACGTAATCGTATTTTCCGCTACCAAGGAGTAAACAATATTCTCCACGCAAAAATTGAATCAAAACCTGTTCAAATCTAAAACGGTACGTTTCTCTTTGGTGAAAAAGGAACAGGGCGTCAAATTTCTAAGGATTCGACGTTCTCAGTAACACCAGTTGATGACGATCAGTCGGCCAACCCCCCACTGACCACAGCGACACCAGTCTCCTCCAGGACATAGAGACCGCAGAGTTCTCTACCTTTGAGAATGACCGTGGGGACAGGGCAGGCTCCATGCAAGCCAGAGGATTGAATAGCTGACCAAATGGACAAGAAGTCATTCCTTGTGCAGGAGAACCTTCCCGCCCTGAGCAAAACAGTGTTTAATCGCTGTTTTCAGTATCTCAGGTCTTGACTGATCCTACATTTGTTGTGTGACAAAGCGGCTGGAAGAATAATGTAACACTGACAAATTAATCAGTTGATCATTAAAATTGATTGATGGATTAATTAATTAAATCTTTTATTGATTGAATGCCCGTTAAATTAACTGACTAGTGGCTTGGCTGGTTGATGGACGGATGAATTGGCCGACTGATAAATGACCGTCTAGTTGATGTTTGATTGCCTGGTTGATGAATGGATGGATTTTCGGGTTGGTGGATGAAATGGTGGATTCGTCAAGGGACTGACGGGTTGGTGGATGAATTGGCCGATTGATTAATGGAATGTTCGGTATGTGGACGATGGACGTACTGGCTGTTTGATGGATGGGCTGGCTGGTCGATAAATGGATTGGTCGGTTGACGGGATGGATTCAGCTGCTTGATGGTGAATAGATTGACTGGCTGGTGGATGAATTAGTCGATGGAATGGCGGGTTGATGGATGGATTGTCTTCTTAATGGATGGATGGACTGGCTGATTAACGGACGGACTGGCTGATAAGTAAATGAATAGTCCGTGGGTGAACTGGCTGACTCATGGATGGATTGTCTGATTGGATGGATTGGCAAATCGATGGCTGGATGAATTGCATTGTTGACAGATGGACTGGCTGGTTTTATAGATGGATCGGCAGGTTGATGATGGGAAAAAACCGTCGATTTTCTTTTATGAATTGGCTGATTGATCAATGGATGGACTGGCTGGTCAATGGATGGATAGGGTGGTTAACGAGTGGATTGCTGGGTTGCAGATCATCCTGTCGACGTTAGTGCTGTTCGTGCTGTCATGGTCGCCTTACGGGGTGTTGACCATGCTGGCCAACCTGGGCGTGGAGCTGGACTCGGGCCTGACCGCTCTGCCTACCATCATGGCCAAGACCCCCACTGCGCCGTTAACCCCGTCGTCTACTTCGTCTGCTTCCACAGGTACCGGCGCCCCATCCGCCAGCTGCTAGGCATGGACGACAACTGACACTGGAACGTCCAGGGCCTGCCGAGTGCTCTTCCTTCTTGTTCTTGTTGACTGGCCACATGTCACAATTGGGATGATGTTGCACTAAAACGCTATATTATCCATGTAAGCCTTTTGAGGCCTACCATAAATTTGAGCCAGCATTTGATGTTAAACTAATGATTGATCAAAAAAAACAACAACAACAACAACAACAACATCTCCCCACCAATTATTCCCTTGTTTGGGGGGATTTTCAGCGATGAAATCATAAGGCAAATGAAACAAACTGCAACGTTACCGAAACACGACGAAAAAGCAGAAGAGCACACAAAACAAAGTGTGAAGTAACGCAGTTTTAATGCACGACACACAAAACAGAACAAGAAATTTTCGGCAACATGCCTTCCTCAGCGACATAAAAATAAAAACAGTACAGACATTAACATGCGCAATACTCCCCTTGTGAAGCTTAAGTGGTGAATGAAGTTGACAGAGGGACAATGGGAGAGAGGGTGAGTTGAGTTCGAGGAATAGGGCACGAGAAAGAGGGTAGAGATAAGAGAGGAGGAGGAAAAGGAGAGAGAGGGGGGGGGGGGGGAGAGGGGAGGGGGGAGAGGAAGAATGGAAGTAGAGGAAGAGTGGAGAGTGAGAGAGAGAGAAGAGGACGAGGAGGGGAAGGAGAGTGAGGAGTGAGAGGAGGGGGAGGATGTGATTGTATGTAGTGAGTGTGTTGCATATGAATGAAATGAACAACAGAAAACACATTGAATAAAATACAATATGCACAAAAAAAAGCATTGTAAATGGGGGGGGGGGGGGGGGGGGGGGGGGGGGGGGGGGGGGGGAGAGAAAGGGGGGTCAGCCGCCTAAAGCACCCGACCCAAGTCTGACCCTAGGGTAGGTTGCCCTACCCAAGCACCAAGGGGTGAGAGGGAAAACGGGAGAACTTCGAGAGAAAAAAAATCCCCTAGCCAGACGCAGGTAAGAGCTGCAGGGCTCGCCCTACCGCCCCCCCCCCCCCCCCCCCCCCCCCCCCCCCCCCCACACACACACACACACGAAAAAGCTCTTGCGCGCGGGCGCAACCACACACACACACACACACACACACACACACACACACACACAACCACATACACACATACATACAAGTGCGCGCGCGCACGCGCATGAAACACACACACACACACACACACACACACACACACGCCCATACGCACACAGTGCAATGTTCAGTGTCAACAAGTTCATGATAAAGCCTTCAAAATTGGCAAGTTCATTTCAAGAGTTTTTAGTATAGGCAAGTTCATATTAAAGCCTTCAATATTGGCAAATTAATGTGAAAGCCTTCAATATCGGCAAGTTCATGTTCAAGCCTTCGATATTGGCAAGTTCATGTGGAAGCCTTCAGCAGTGTCAATTAGTTCATGCTAAAGTCTTCAATATGGCAAGTTCATGTAAAAGTCTTCGATATTGGTAAGTTCATGTAAAAGCCTTCGATATTGGTAAGTTCATGTAAAAGCCTTCGGAATTAGTAAGTTCATGTAAAAGCCTTCGATATTGGTAAGTTCATGTAAAAGCCTTCGGAATTAGTAAGTTCATGTAAAAGCCTTCAAAATTGGCAAGTTCATGTAAAAGTCTTCGATATTGGTAAGTACATGTAAAAGCCTTCGATATTGGTAAGTTCAGGTAAAAGCCTTCGGAATTAGTAAGTTCATGTAAAAGCCTTCGATATTGGTAAGTTCATGTAAAAGCCTTCGGAATTGGTAAGTTCAGTAAAAGCCCTCGGAACTGGCAAGTTCATGTAGAAGCCTTCAACGTCGACATGTTTATGTCAAAGCCTTCCGCAATATTGGCAAGTTCGGTCTAAGCCTTCAATGTCAGTAAAGTTCATTTTTTCAGTGTCAGTAAATTCATGTCACAGCCTTCATTATCGGCAGGTTCATGTGAAAGCATTGTTGGCTGATTCATGTCACAACATTATTGGCTGATTCATGTCACAGCATTGTTGGCTGATTCATGTGAAAGCATTGTTGGCCGATTCATGTGAAAGCATTGTTGGCTGATTCATGTCACAGCATTGTTGGCTGATTCATGTCACAGCATTGTTGGCTGATTCGTGTCACAGCATTGTTGGCTGATTCATGTCACAGCATTGTTGGCTGATTCATGTCACAACATTGTTGGCTGATTCGTGTGAAAGCATTGTTGGCTGATTCATGTGAAAGCATTGTTGGCTGATTCATGTCACAGCATTGTTGGCTGATTCGTGTCACAGCATTGTTGGCTGATTCGTGTCACAGCATTGTTGGCTGATTCATGTGAAAGCATTGCTGGCTGATTCATGTCACAGCATTGTTGGCTGATTCATGTCACAGCATTGTTGGCTGATTCATGTCACAGCATTGTTGGCTGATTCGTGTCACAGCATTGTTGGCTGATTCATGTGAAAGCATTGTTGGCTGATTCATGTCACAGCATTGTTGGCTGATTCATGTCAAACGTTTTAATGGTATCGAGTTCACACCAGAACCTGTAATTTTAGCTAATTTAGAACAGAGCCTTCACTGCTGGCAAGTTCATGCAGTGTCTCCAGTGTTTGCAACTCCATGTGAACGCCTGAAAAGTCAATATATTCTCGTCAAAGCCTCCAGTGTCAGTAGGCTCGTATTGAAGCCTTTGATGCCGGCATATTCTTTCCAAAGCCTTTACTATTAGCAAGTTCAGGTCAAAGCCATCGATGTCGGTGAGTTCTTTCCAAAGCCTGAATGTTAGCAAGTACATGTCAAAGTCTTCACTGTTACCATGTTCGTTTTGTAGCCTTCAGCGTCTGCAAATTTCAATGTCCGCAAGTTTAGTTCAAAGCTTTCAATGTTGGCAAGTTCATAGCAAAGCGTTCAACATCGGTAAGTTCATTCCAAAGTCTTGATTACACACCTTTAGGACATTCAGCAAGTAGAGTGTTGCCACAGTCTGCTCTAGACGAGACAAAAAGCACAGAGTAGTGTTTTTGTTGCTGCAGTTAAAGGTAGTGAGTGAGTAACCAGTGGAATGCATATGGCGGAAGTTGCATAAGCAAGTTTGCATGTGTGAGTTGTGTGATGTTTAGGTTGTGCGGATACCAGGAAACGCAATGCCGAAGTTTTCGACACGAATATTGGATGGCTTAGGACAGTTACAAAAGGATCTCTTTGAGTGAATGGGAAGGACCTCAGTTCTGTCGTCGTTTAGTTTCAGTTTACGCTCAGCCATCCACGATTTTACCTAACCGGTGTAAGTGTGCATGTTTTGTATGGTGTGATCTATTTCCATTGGTTGGCAAAGGTGTAAAGTTGCGTGTCGTCAGCATAATGGTGATTGAACCTGGAATGACGTTCAGTCAGTGTTTTGGGAGGCTTTTGCAACAAAACAAAACAAACCAAACCAAAGAAACGGCTGCAGTGCCTCAATCACTGGTTAATGCACACGAGGCGGACAAGATTATCTTCACCAAAGACACTGCCAAACCTCAAGCAAATGAGGGCACTCATGGCAGCAAGAGATACCCTACTTGTATGTTTACCGTTTCCTGCCTCATTTCAGATTTCCTTGGATACCAATCAAACCAAGGTGACTGTGTTTGTCACTGTTCATCTGTGTGTTTGTTTGACTACATTCGAGATCGAAAAGGCTATACCAGTCTTCAATAAAATTAGTTTGTGTTTGTTCATTTCTCCAGTTCTTGTTGCTATGTAGATGTGTCAGATACAGGGTATATGTGTAAGCTTGAAATATTCCTTTGGGGGGGATGTCTCCTTGTTTGTTCTGTGTGCTCTGTGTTGTCATTTCTGTTAAGCGATGCAGTGTTAGAAACAGCATACGTTTCGAGTTATGATCGTATATTCATTTCATCGTGTGAGCAAGAGTGACCCTACTTGTTTGTTATTTACAGTCCATAAATGTTAGTACAATGAACACGTAGAGAAATACCATGCTGTTCTACTCACATTATCCAGTGCTGACGCCAAACATGGTCCCTGTTGAGTTCACGAGTTGAATTGGCAACAAACTAGCACATTGTCAGTTGGCATCCATTGTGGCCGCAGAGCTAGTTTTATTTGTATATTTCCCCCCATGGAAGAATTGTGTCCTCTCTCTCTCTTGAAATAATTGTTTCCCCTTTGGTTTCTTTGTGAAGTCATTTTCATTCTTTCCACTGTTACACTGTTTGGCTGGTTTTTGCTGCATTTATTTTTTAATTGTTTTCAACAGGAAATCATGTTCCTTTGTAATACGCATTAAAGTTATAAGAATTAGAATTAATGTGATAAGTCTATGTGTCATTGTGATAGTATAGATGTCGTCATTGTTGTTTCTCATTATATAGGGTAATATTGGGTAAGGATTAGTCTCAGAGACCAGGAAGGCCGTCGGTCTCCAGTCAAATGAAAATCAATAAATGTTTAGTCTGTGCACGGGCAAAACATTGGGTATTGTTTGACCTCTGTGTGTGTGTGTGTGTGTGTGTGTGTGTGTAATAACTCTGAAAATGACAAATGTATTTTGTACTTGAAATCCTTGTAATCTTCACTGGATTTTGTCTGTTTGTCTGCTTGCTTTTGCTTTGTTGTGTGGACATTTATTTGTTTATTTCTTTAGGTGTGTATTCTTTTCTTATATATGAGATGATTTCCTGACTTTTTCGTTTTTGCTTTCATCTTTCTGTCTCTGTGCTTGCATCCTTATGACTCTCTCTCTCTCTGTAAAATAGTTGCATTGTCAGTGTTTCTATGTTAATAATGTATGGAAACAATGTGTGCATGACAAGGACATCCGGTCTAAAATCTTCATCCTTGGGGATCAAAAATCTCTCTCTCTCTGTCTGAAACATGCACCCATGTTTTGATGCTTGTGTTATGGTTCCGAGGATCGTCGGTGTTATCAGTATTGATTGTTTACACCACACGACACCTTATAGTCATCATTACAACGACACCCTGTACTTAAAACCACAACGCACTTTATAGTCATCATCACAACACTACACTACAATACACTTTATAGTCATCATCACAATGACGCTGTAGTTTACCCTACACCACATTACACTTTATAGTCATCATCACAATGACGCTGTAGTTTACCCTACACCACATAACACTTTATAGTCATCATCACAATGACGGTGTAGTTTACCCTACACCACATTACACTTTATAGTCATCATCACAATGACGCTGTAGTTTACCCTACACCACATAACACTTTATAGTCATCATCACAATGACGGTGTAGTTTACCCTACACCACATTACACTTTATAGTCATCATCACAATGACACTGTAGTTTACCCTAAACCACACTTTATAGTCATCATCACAATGACATTGTAGTTTACCCTACACCGCAATTTATAGTCATCATCACAATGACACTGTAGTTTTACCCTACACCACAATTTATAGTCATCATCACAATGACGCTGTAGTTTACCCTACACCACAATTTATAGTCATCATCACAATGACGTTGTAGTTTACCCTACACCACATTACACTTTATAGTCATCATCACAATGACACTGTAGTTTACCCTACACTACACTTTATAGTCATCATCACAATGACACTGTAGTTAACCCTACACCACATTACAATTTATAGTCATCATCACAATGACGCTGTAGCTTACCCTACACCACATTATGCTTTATAGTCATCACAATGACGCTGTAGTTTACCCTACACCACAATTTATAGTCATCATCACAATGACACTGTAGTTTACCCTACACCACATTACACTTTATAGTCATCATCACAATGACGCTGCAGTTTACACTATACCGCAATTCATAGTCATCATCACATTGACACTAGTTTACACTACACCACATTACACTTTTTGTCATCATCACAATGACGCTGTAGTTTACATTACACTACATTACACGTTATAGTCATCATCACATTGACACTGTTGTTTACACTACACTACACTTTATAGTCATCATCACAATGACACTGTCGTTTACACTGCATTACACTTTATAGTCATCATCACAATGACACTGTAGTTTATACCTCAGTACTTTATATCATCATTCTTCGTTTTATGATCATCGGCATGAGTGCTGAGTGCTAGTGTAGTAAAATGGCAAACATGGAAAATGGGTAACGTAGCCAATACTTTTGCACTAGTAGTAGAAAGAATGATTGTCCTTATATCGGTCTCCCTGTTCCCTCCGTCTTCCTCCCTGGAGTGGCTCTGTCCCGCTGCATTGTGAAGCAGAGCTTGTCACCAGCCCTAAGTAGTCCCGTTGGTGATCTGGCTGTGAACGATGACACTTGATTGAACTTGTCATTGATTTGATTTTTCATACTGTCATATAATTATGCGTCATGGACTAAATTCTGCTTATTTTACTTGTGGAAATCTTGTTTTGAAAAATTGCAGACTCTCTCTCTCTCTGCGTGAGCGCGCGCGCGCACGTGTGTGTGTGTGTTATGTTTTGCAACTGTTCAGCACCCAACACAAATTCGTCCGCACATACCATGACACTAAATAGCATAATGGTGAATGTAAAAAGTGACCTCTGTGTGTGTGTGTGTGTGCGTGTGTGTGTGTGTGCTCGCGCGCGATTCGTCAACAGGTCTTTTTTGTGACAGCTCCAATACTAATCATTTTGGAGTGTTGCATTTCAAAGGAACAATCAGTATTTGTGACATGCATATGCTCATATTTACTGCAGTACTTAAGTGGCCCCATATATAAGTGCATGGGGCATTTTGGACATTATTTTAGGTAATGTTGGTTAAGTGTTGTTGAGCTTTTATCATCCATGCCCTAAGGATGAATAAACTTGAAATTAAAGAAAAAATGTGTGTGCGTGTGTGTGTGTGTGTGTGTGCGCGCGCGCTGTTTGTAAGCTGCTTATTTTTCCTCCAGATTATGACATGATCATGAAGAGAATTCATAAAATGTTGCTGCATATAAATGTAAAGGAACTCTTCCTAAACTGATAACCCACTGTTAGTATCATGTATTTATGCTACAAGTTTCATTTTTTTTTTGGGGTTGGGGTACGGGGGTGGGGGTGGGGGGGTATAGGGATGAAGCATAGTAAAGTGTGGAACACATATTGCTAGCATTACATTTTGGATGAACAAGTGATTCCTCAGGACAGTCAATAATAAGCGGTAATGAGCAGCATTACAATATCATCTCTTAGTTGCCAAAGCCTACGTCGAGGCTTAAGGCTGTGTCAGGCCAGCTGACATAGGCTAGAACACCAAGACTACATCAAAATGTTGTTGAGGTCTGCACAGTTATGCGGGGATTGTCTTCAGTTGTGACAAGCTCCTAGCATAACATTATAAGTCTCCAAAATCCCCTGAAGTCAGAGTGTGGCTGCCCACGTGGTGGGGTAATCAAAAACGGTCACACACATAATGTTCTCTTCCCCAGCTGATGCATTTGTACCACAGTGTTCAAGTACTTTGGCTGTTCGGATGATCCCTGGAGTCTTTTAGCCAGGGTACGACAACAACAACATTGCCAAAGCCTACGTAAATATAAGATGAAGAGAGATGCATTTCATTAGCATCTGAGGCAAAAAACAATACTGTATATACTTCATACAAGACATTCACTTAAAAAAAAGAACACCATACTAGGGCAGAATGGAAATACAAATGTGGTTTTCCTCATACAATAAATCCATGATGCGGTGTAGCTATTTAAAAATAATTCTGACTTTAAAATAGAGTTAAAGAACACTTACTCTCAAGATATTTATGCAATTCTTGTGATAAACATCTCTGAAGAAACAAATTGCACCTGGAAACGTAATGGACAAAAGAGAGATCATCCAGTCTTTTTCAATAATATTCTAAACAGAATTACATAACTGTATGTCAAAAATCTGGTAACTGCTGGTGATAGGAGTATGGCACCTAACACAAATTTAGATTATTACAACTGTAAGCATATCAAAGATGCTGAAGCAAGGGATACAAAATAATGTCAGAATTTGAGCTAGTCCACATCTGAAGAGACCCAAGTCTGGAGGATCTCTGTTACACAAAGTGAAGATCGGATCCTTTCTAATAATGTCACTTAAGAGATTTTTTTTCTCAGTTCTTTACTACATTGATGATGAAAGCAGAAAAACACAAGAGTTTTGTATGGGTATTGTGACCATTCCCTTTTGATACTAGAAATTTCTGTCTATGGAAAAGCGAAAAAACCCAAAACTTTTAAGAAGTTTCATTTGATTTTATTGAAGGACTGCAAACATGCCAAGCTTGATAATGTCACTATCAAGAAGGCGAAGGAACAACATGCACTTTTCATATGTAGAGACAAAATTAAAGTGATACCAAACAATGAAATACAGTTTACTGAATCTGACCACTCTTCCTAAATACCTTACTAAAGATGATAAGAACAAAAATTAACTATTTCTGAAAAAAAAAAAACAGAAAAGAGACCTAAAGAGTAAGGACAAGGACTTGGATGAAGAAATGCAGGATAACAGATATAAAAAAGAAATGAGACTGAAAAACTGTAGCTATATAACAAAACATGAAATAAGAAAAATGTTAGCGGACAGGATAATCATAAGATCAAAAGCAAGATGGGCATCATAAGAAAAAAAAAAGTTAGTAAACACTTCTCTCTTGGGGGAAAAAAGGCACTTTTGAGTAAGCACATGTTCAAACTATGACTAACAGAGGTCAGACGCTAAAGAAAACCAGTGACATATTACAAGAAATTAAAATATTCCATGAAGAATAAAACAAAGAATCTAAAGATGTGGACATTAACAGAAATTAAAATATTCCATGAAGAATAAAACAAAGAATCTAAAGATGTGGACATTAATCACTATTTGAATAATTGCCCAAAACTAAACAAATCAGAATCAAAGTGGAAGGCATTAAAGCCAAAGCAAGAAAAACATCAAAAAAAAAAAAAAAAAAAAAAAAAAAGAAAGATGACAATAACCTGGGAACTGATGGGATGACTGTACTTTTTAAAAAAATCTTTACAATATAATTGCTACCAAGAAATGAAAACTTTTCACCCAGACTGTTTCAATTAATTTTGAAAAACGTTTTTGATTCTGTTGGATAGAATTAAAAAAAAAAAAAAACTTGCTACATTTATTGGTAAAGACATACAAAACTGGGTGTTTACATTTTATAATGACACATGATCATGTTTAGTTGTAAATAAAAAATATATCAAAGGCTTAACATTAACAGAGGCAGGGTGACCCCAAATCCTCTTTCTAAACTTTTTGCAATGTATGTGGGAAACACAGCATGTAAAATCTGAGATGATGATATTGAAGGAACCAAGCTATTGGACACAGTTTAAAATTAACCAGTTTGATACAACATTCAGTTGAGGAGATACGGGGTCACAGGAAAGATTCTTTGAAACTTTGAACCATTTTGAAAAAGCCTCAGAGCTAAAGCTAAAGAACTAAGAAAAAATCATTTGTAGCATATATAGCTGTAAAAGGTTTGGAATGGACTCTCCATCTCCCCCGAATTCAAAGTATCAGGGATATGTTTTGGTAATGATATATCCGCAATAATAGAGATCATTATAGCAAATAAACTGATGAAGTTTAAGACCTTACTAAAAATCTGATCGAAAAATGTATGTACCCCTCTCGAAAGAATACCACTACTAGCAGCATTAAAGACTTATACTTTCAATCCTCATGCACTTATGGATTTTACTAATGTACCTGCCAGACAACAAAACTAAAATGCAAGTTTTGGTTTTGTACGGAACAGAAATGAAATTAAAAGGAAATACTCTGAGCAGAACAATGAACAAGGTGGTATAGAATATGGATATAAAGCACTATGTACAGGCATTTAAATAGTCATAGATGAGAAAACTCTTACTCGTGCAGTTACAAATGGAAAAAAAATAATTCTGACACTATGCCCAGAAACAAAGTTATGTGAACTACAATGAATCTAAAAAATTCACAAAGACTAAATACAATAAATCTTTAAAAGATGTATTTTTAGCATACAACCACTTAAATAACTGTGAAGAATCAAAATGTAGCTTCTTCTGAGCCATTATGTGCAACAGCAAATTTCAAATTAACAACTCTGAAATTTGCTTTGAAATCTTATTACTTGCATTATTTCTGTTACTGCCAGCCGCCAACAGTTACATCAGAAGAATGAACATGACAAACTGGAAATAATGATAGTAGCAAGCAGAGTACAAAAAGCGCTGGAAAATGTTACGCAGCTCTACAATGGTCTAGTGTATATGACATTCTGCTGGGGAAATATATACATACTTGACTAAAACCATCTGTTAACTGGGACCCAAAAAAAAAAATTCAGCATCACAATAGACTAGAACACTGTACTGAAACTGATGAAATAATCTAAGAAGCAAAAGTAGTTCCAACTTAGAATATGCCACAGAATTCTGGAAACAAGTACCATGTTAAATAGCACAGGTAATTAACAATGGTAAACGTTCTTTTCGCGGTAAGGAAAAAATTCTGTTCAACATCATTTCTGGTTTTGTAATCATGCACAGAAACTTCTGGTTTGAATCAGACTCATTAACTGTGATCACTGTGACAGATAATCTTTCAATGTGGAACTGGTTTTGTTTGGAACTGATGATGCATAAAAACCAGGCAGTTTGATAAAAAATGGTTCCCATATTAAGAGTTATCTAATATGTTTCAAACACAGGGTGTCTTCGTCCTGAAGAAAGGTCAAGACAGCAGCCACTTCAGATCTGCACATGACATACATATATACTACAGGTATGTTAAAAACAATCATACAGAGAAAGAATGAGCCTAAGGAGAGTGGCGCTGTTCATGAACAAATTTTAACTGAAATACTAACATGTGCTGTGATGAATGAGTGACACAAACATTACAGCGTACAACCAAACATTGTAAAAATACAAACATTCTAAAAATGTGCATGAGAGTGTACATGAGTGTATGTGTATATATATATATATATATATATATATATATATATATATGCTGGTAAGCGTGTGAAAAAAAAAACTGTTACTGACTGAATTCATATTTTTCTTCTTTGAGTTAATCTCTTCACGGCATTGTTGACAAACGGTCTTCATCATACAAACATTGTCTGCAATGCTTAGTTGACGAAGTTGTTCGTCATGATTTAACACTCATTCTGTTTCGTCCAGTATGGCCCTTAGCAAAATATGATAGCAGCAAAAGGGTTAATTGTAATAAACGGATTTGTGAGAGAAACTCTGAATGTTTTTTTTTTCCATTGCTTTATGTAGATGCTGTACATTTCAAAATGATTACTTGAATCTAGAACAGAGTGCTGTTAGGAGTTACAGTTCAATAAGTTGTAACATGTTTCTTTAAAGAAAAGAACCTTCAAAAGGGTATGGAAAAGGTAAAAGAACAACTTGTGGGTATAAAGTGAAAAAAAAAAAAATTATTATTATTATGAATACTTATATAGTGCCTATCCTCAGCTAGAGACCATGCTCTAAGCGCTTTACAATCCACACTCGTTTGACACAACGGACTGTCTACTCGGGTAGTGCTGACTGAAGAGCTGCCAGCTGGCACTTCATTCAGTCATTTCCCGTGTCATCCAGTCAGTATCATTAAACATCATTCATTCAATTTCCTTACTTCCTTCATTCTTTCCATTTCTCATGCAGGGTGCATTTTAAGTGTAACATGTCATCCATACCAACAGCCAAATTGCCCTTCTCTTCCGAAAGTTGGTGATGGAATTTTACGTGTGTGCAAGATGTTACACATGCGTTCACACACAGAACCTCAATTTATAGTCTCATTTAAAGGACTGTACAGGAAATGGAGTCAGAACCAAATTTAACTCTGAAGGAAAAATCCCCCTGTACCAAAACAGCCTGACAGAGATTCAAACCTGCAACCCCAAGATCACCAAGATTACGAGTCTGGCGCGCTACCACCGAGAGCTATTCCAGCTACATTCAAGCGAAAGATTATTACCCAAGATTTACCGAGTAATGCAAGTTTTTTGCATTCAGGCCTTTTTCTCTCCTTGAATGTTGTATTTTGCCTGTACCCTTGTACAGATTTACTTATCAATTATTCAATTTTTTTTTTCTTTTTGGTCAAAAGACGCGTATACCTTTGACATCTCTCTCTTTTGATGTCATTATGTGGGGTGTTTATACTCCTTGACACTGAATGCATTTATCTTGTTATGGAGCGAAGTGTATATTTCAAATGTTGGGGAAAGAAACCTTCCTTGCGAGCTCCACCCCCACACCCCACCCCCCTTCACACCCCAAAAGTCCTGCATGTAAATCCATTCATTCACCCTTCATACACATCCACAGCATGTAAACACAGTCTGCAGTAACATAAAACAGGAAACAATGACACCAAAGTCAAAGAACAGAATTAACTTCATTGAAACAACATACTATGTACAATGCAGAACAAACATCGGTCAATTTGGGCTTGGGAGGGGACAGGATAGGGTAAGAGGGTGGGGGTGGGGGTGATATCCATACTCCCAGCACACAAAAATTTAAAAAAAAACATAATATTTAGTGAAGAACACAACACTGGCTAAGTTGGGCTCCACTAAGTTGGGCTCCAATGGGAAGGGGGGGTGTGGGAGAGGGGGGGTAAGAAGGATGTTCATACTGCCAGCACCTAATAAATCAGATCTGACTCAATCTTCATACAGGGTTCCTACAGACTCCCAAGAACAAATTCAAGGTGTTTTCAAGGAGTTTTCAAGGAGGTATGTTAAATTCAAGGCTGAAGTACATGCATAAAAATTGACAAAGTTACCTTCCTGTGTTAAATAGCAGACGACAATCTGGGATCATGACAATGTTGTAAAAATTTGTTTTTTTTAATTATTTTTCGTCAACCTGAACACAGAAAAGCCAAACTGCCCTCTTTAAACATTTGGCCACATTAAACATTTTTTAACCCAAAGGCCTGATTTTCAAAGGTTTTCAAGGAAGTTTGGTCAACAGAACCACATTTTATTGATTTTCAAGAGTTTTCAAGGCCTCAGATTCGCTCTCAGAACTCAAGGAGTTTCAAAGAGCGTACGAACCCTGTTGTATTTTGCTGTGAGAAGGAAAAAATCAGCCATTTTTACTGTGTTCATGTGGCCGTGTCACTGCATAATAGACATTCTTCATTTTAGTGAATTTGTCAGTGTGATGACAGTGTCAGCTTGGAGCAAGCACTACATGTGACTTCTGATGGGCACAGGGTGGGTGGCCAAACTCTGGAGTTGTAAACTTGAACTGAGTGTTGTCTTTTTAACCCTGCTCAAAATATCACACGACTTTAAGTTGCTAGCTCCACTGCAGACAGACCCCATTCTGGAAAACCAAGGTGACGATTCAAGAAGACCTACACATGGCTTTAATGATACTACTTCAACAACCAGCTATTAGAACCAAAGCTCCATACAGGAAGCAGAGAATTGAACTCATTCCCCAAGATGCAAATTGCATCAGGTCTTGAAGGAAGCTACATTTAAGAAAATAAATAAGTAAAATAGAGTAAATAAATATGAAAACAGGGTTCTAATGCTACCTGTACAAACAAGAGCCTGATTCCTTCCTGGCATGAATTTCTGCTTACAAATCGGGATCCTCAAATCTTAAAATGGGAGAGACAGAAACTAATTCAATCCTGCAGATTGATCTCCCTAGCCATGTCATCCGTTTTCAGTCATGAACAGTTCACGTGTTTTCCCTTCCTTCTCTCTAGCTGTGAACATGCACTACCTTGGCTCTTCATCTCCTGGACGCGGGATGGATTCTCACCTGAACCCTTACAGTGTGGCCATTGTCACAAGCTTTGTGACAAAGTCTCAGCCTTTGTTTTCACTGACTTCTCATTGTACCATTTCTGACCACAACATAGAGTTGGCTACCTCTCTTCAAAGCTATCTGCGCTGAACCCTCTCTGTGCTTCAGCTTCCCCATCTTCTTCATTGACGTACCCTCATCCTCTGCTACCTGCACATGCTTGTGAGACAAGCATTTGAAGTGGTGCTCACCTGACAACGCTCACCAGATTTGTATTCTAGGCACAAAGTATTCCCCATTTCAACCAGGTAACACACATATGACACTGGTCTGTCGTGATGTGGAGAGTCTTATATATGACTGACTTGTCAGTCCCTCAAATTTCAGTACTTTCGATCTCAGTCCTCCAGGTCCATGAGTCCTCCGACACTTCAGCCACACTTGCCAGATTTGAAAGTGGCACTGAACCCCCACCCCCTCTCCCCTAACCCTCTCATCTTATCATTCTTCTGCTCTAGGCACCTTATGAGTCCGTCTGAGTTTTAACAGTAGCTTCATTTGTCTGGAAAGTGTTCCTGACCCTAAGAAAGAATGGAGCCCTGCGATTATCCCCCAGTGTGCCTCACTATTCCCTCAATCTCCCTTGCTGCCCCTCTCTTGAAGATAACTCACTCCCCTTGTGTGAGCTTAACTTCAGTTCCACGCCTATTCTTTAACACCAGGCAGGTGGGATGGAGTTTTAGTGGCTGGACAGGTCAAGAATTTATACAAACTCACTTTGTTGAACAAAATCTGTTTTCTCATTTTAACCACACCAAAATTCCAATGCATCACATGTATGTTTCAGTCTCCAGGAAAGGAAACACACCGCAACACTACTGGAAACATGCCAAAAGAACACACACAACAAGGTGTAAAGCAATGCAAAGACAACATCAGACAAGTGAATTTTGACAAACACAGCATCTTCAGACACTGCAACCAATAGACAAAAGATACACAAAATGCTATTCCTCAGACAACAATCAGCTTGATGACTGCTATCAGTCGAGTATCATTTTGTGCATCTTTTGTCGGTTGTCTGTAATATCAGAAGAACACTGAAAATTCACTGATGTCTTTTGTAGTAGATACTTCCTTTCAGAGTCAGTTTCAACAAGGAGGCATCACTCACTGCATGCATACTGGCCCCTAGATGCTACATCACATCTACTAGACTATGGTGCACAGCAGTTACCGCCAGACAGAAAAATGAATAAATCAAAAAGAATTTTACTAGAATGAGAGGCTCACAGATAAAGACAGCTGCCTGACCTGTGAGTAAATTTCTACCAGTTTATGATCATGACATAAAGATCAAGCATGAAAACATGTCACCTTATTATGATTATTATCAGAATGTAGGAAAATGCCTGTAGATCTCGAATTTGTAAAGAAATCTGCCAAGTCTGACCGCAAAAAATGCTAACCTTTACCTTAACACTGGAAAAATACTGAGGGTCTGGCATCAAATGTATTCAAAAACTAAGCAGCAAATCAGTTAAAGAGTTAACTAACTAAACATGCAGTTCAGGCCTCCGATACATTGATAACATCGTATGCGCTGCTACTGTAGTTTGTGTGTGTGTGTGTGTGTGTGTGTGTGTGTGTGCATCATCTGTCTGTCTCTTGTGCATGTGTATTTGTATGCCTATGCATGCATGCCCAAGACATGTCCTCACACATATGCGTGTGCTTATGTGTGTGGGTGTATGTGTACAAGTAGATGAACAAACAGGCAAACCTCACCTTCTTTCAACACTACCCCCTTCAATCTTCATCGCTACTCCGGAACAACATGGCACACAACACAGCTTCAGATCTTTGGTACACCCACATATTTGCCCATGTTTTGCGAAATCATACATGGCACTTACAAAATGCATCTGTCTGAGGCATGTAGATTGGTTTATGTCAGACCATTGTGACTAATCTTTGTCAATGCTTAATACTGTTATGAAAAAAAACCTTTTAATTCAAATGGAAGTCCATTGCGTTGTCTGTTTTCAATGGTGGTTATAAGTTCTGATAGCTAATCAGCACTGACTTCACTTGTTGCAGATCACTTCAACATGTCTCAAAGAGAAAAAAAAAAAAAAAGTTGATTCGAGTTTTTTGTTTTCACAAATACATCTCTGTGTGGGATCATCGAACTGTGCTCATTATTTGCAAAACTGATCCTCATTTTCACCAGCAATGGGTGATTTGACCTCTGAAACATCAAAACAGTATTTTACTCACCGCAACATTCAAAGTCCTAAACAGAAGCTTGACGGCACCATGCATGTCAGACGTTAGTACAACATAAAAAGTACAAACTATTAACATAGTCATCAATTTCTCGTGCATCAATCGAAAATCCTGCAGCACATCAACATTCCTACAGAAACAAAATGACTTAAACAAACCGACATATGCAGTCTTGTAAACAATCGTGGATCAATATACAAAGCACGCAGGCTGCCTGTAATCTCTTACAAAATGTCCACAATTCTTTCAAAAAGAAAAATCAACAATCCTACAGTCTGTGAAGATATAAACCAAATAATATAGTGCTACAGTAGACATGTTAAAAACAGCTGCTTCCAAATACACATGATAAACTTCTGCAACTGTCTTCGGCAGCTGAAGACTACTTCCCAGAAACGCCCAGCTTCAAAGTAAAAGGCACACCCACCAGTCGCACCGAGACTGTGTGCATAACAGCTTGCAGGTCACCTCTTCATTAACATCTGACACGTTCATGAATCGGTCTGACAAATCCAGTTCTTCTCCTCAGTCCCCTTGTGATTTGACGAGTGGATTACTCTTTTGGGTACATGACTGCGTCAATAGATCGCAACATGGCCATTTCTGTACTCACTGCATGATCCACACGTAATGTTGTCTATCTAGTAGCATGTGATTGCATTTAAATTTCTTGTTCTGAAGATTCCAGAGCGCTGCAGCTGTCTCCTTAATCATAAGTGTCACTCAATTTCTACGAACCACTCCACCAAATTCCTATACATTTGAACACTGTCAGCTGAATATTACACATTTCACATACTCACAACCTGCTGCATAGTCACAAAGTGGGACACTACACAGCAACTGGGCTAAACAAGTCACAGACACTTTGAAAATATTTTAGTTCATACATGATGTTGCACATACAGGTCAACGGTGTCTGGAACGCTGCTTTCACCTCATCTGGCTCACTGGCAAGCTGTACAAACAGGTTTTGTGGGGGAAAGAAGCGTTCACTTCAAGCTGTCTATGCAGTCCACCAACAGATGTACACAATACACAGGAACAAAGTGTTCAGGTCAGCTTGTTCATGTAATCCACCGTCAGAATTACACAAAGCATGACTGTCAAACAGTGTTCCTTCAGTCTGTGTAATTCACCAACAGAATTACACTGTGTGTGGCAAATGTTCACTTCAGCTTGTTCATGATGTGGTCCACAAACAAGTCTCTTGAAACCTTGCTATCGTCCATGTGCTGCTGGCTGTCATGCACTTTGACCCCTGGCAACCATGTCCACCGAAGACGGCTTAGTTTGCTGTCTCTGTAAAACAAGAAAACAAAACATCCTTAAATCCTATAGGAAGCATCTTCAAAGGTGACATGTTCAGCCTTGTTTTTCGTTCTGTGATTTTTTTTTTTTTGCAACAAAGCCTCTGTGGCTAACACCCCACCCCCCTCCCTGTCACTCCTGTTTTTTATCTTTTTTTTTTTTTGCCTTCGGTGACTAAGTTTGACCAGCGATTAATTTTATCTGCTTGGTTTTTCCCTTTTCCAGTTTTATTTCTTGGTTTATTCTGTATGCCTAGGCAAAAAGCTCAATACACTTCTTTTAAAAGAAAAAAAAAAGAAAAAGAAACAGAAATAACATGCAGACATCATGAGTTTATCATGATCCATCGTCTGCCTTACAGCACATATATGAGAAATGTGTGCACACAAGTACATGGATGCGTTTCCATTTGTGTGTGTATGTGCGTGTGCGCGCGCGCGCGCGCGTGTGCGTGTGCGCGTGCATGTGTGTGTGTGTGTGTGTGAGCATGTGTGTATTTGAGCATGTGTGTGTGTGTGAGTGCATGTGTGAGTGCGTGTGTGTGTGCGCGTGTGTGTAGTAACACAGTGTCCATGTTTACATGCAACTCTGCCCCACTGGTGAATCCTGACCTGAAAGTGGCGATGGTTTCTGCAAGGCATTCAAAGGTGGAGGAGTTTGGTTCATGCTTGTTGAACCAGTACTTTCTTTGGGCCTTCTTGCTCATTGCCATGGACCACGGTTCTGCAGCATCAACCATACACACACACACACACACACACACACACGCACACACACACACAGAGTTACTGCACACTTTCAATCTGAGAACATTGTGTGATGACATACAAATGTACAGGATACATGCCTTGCGTGCGACTCATAAAACCTTTGAATTGAGTGATAGTCTGCAGTCCCTGTGACACACATACCTCTGAACTGAGTGACACATGCAGTCCATGCAGCACACATACCTTCAAACTGTGTGATAGGGTACAGCATGTGTGACGCACACACCTTGGAACTGTGCGATTACTGTTTGTGAGGTTAAAGTCCCACAGCTTAATGGCCATACAGAGAGCAGCCTGTCAGAAGTTCAGTGTGTCTGGGGCACTGCATGATGGAAGGCGGTGCCCATCCCTGCCCTTTCACCACTCTAACCTTCCAGAATCTGAATCAGGATCCCATTTTCTTCTTCTTCTTCGTATGCAGGCTGATACTCCTGCGGACACTCCCTGTATAGACATCTGCCCAACAAATGGAGTGGAGTTTTGTGTGTATGACTTTTTTTCATCCCGCCATTAAGGCAGCTATTCTCCATCTTCAGGGAAGGTGCATGCTATGTGTAACATGTCATCCGTACCAAAGGCCAAACTGGCCTTCTCTTCCCAAAAGTTGGTGATGGGATTTTACATGTGTGCAAGATGTTATACGTGTGTTCACACACGGAACCTCAGTTTATAGTCTCATTCGAAGGACTGTATGGGAAATGGAGTCAGAACCAATGTTAACTCCGAGGGAAAAATCCCCCTGTACCGAAACGACCCGGTGGAGATTCGAACCCACAAACCTTAGATAACGACTCCGGCACTCTACCAACTGAGCTATTCTGACCCCCAGGAATCCATTTGACCGCTGGGTGGACAGAGAGGGTTCCAGAGCTATAAAAATCTGACCCAACGCATGGCTCAAACATCATCATCCTGCTGGTCGGTGGCAGAGATCAGCAGAAGGCACCCAGGTGGCAGATGGGTGTAGGGCGGCACAGATTTCCTTCCTCGCACTACGAGTGACGACGGGACTAGCCTGTGTCGCCGGGGGACAGCTCTCGAGGCGGCGGGACACTTTGGCGACGAGGCGCTGCCACTCTGCGAACTACCCAGTGGCCTGCACATCTAGCAGGGCTCTCCCCTGGGGGGGGGGGGGAGGGTGGGAACGTCCCTCATGGGCGCAAAGTGAGCATGAACCTACGTGCAGGGGCTCGGCGACTTGTGCCTCGTGCGTCTCCCGAGTCGGCCTCACGCGGCACAGGACCGTCGCCACTCAGCATGAAGACGGCCGCCCGGTAGCCCTGACGACGGCTTTGGAGGAACCACCACCACCACGACACCATCATCATCAACATCAACCGCAGTCGAACCACCTTCAGACAACCGCTCAGTGGTTCCAACGACTACCTACCTCATCTAGGCTCCTGCCTGACGGCGCCATCTTTCCCCCGGGACCCTCCGCCCGACGCTAACCCAGACTTCTTGACCCAACCTGCCAGTCTACAATGTCTATACCAAGACAAACGTCTCCATGTCACAGCTTCGGCTGTGGCGATATCTTGTCCCTAAAAGCATTCCGCTGTGAGGACGTTAAACTCATCCTTTTCTCTCATGGCTCAAACTCACAACCGTCAGCTTTGCAGGCCAACGGTCTAACCATTTGACCACAGGGCCCTGTCAGTGTGTGCCATACTTAGCACTGTGTGACAGCCCACAGTCCCAGTGGTCTACTTACCTCTGACCGTTTTCACAGGTCCAGGCCCACCGGATGGAAGAAGTTGCCCGAATGACCTCTGAAACACAGTCTGGGCAGATTGGCTGACCCCTTGACGACTTTCATTTCCAGTCTGTTGGTGAAACAAATCAGTCATGGTGAGCAAAAGGTTACAGAACTAAAAAAAGCATTAGAGATGAAAGTGGAAAAAAAAACTGTATACACAACTGTGTGTATATGAGTGTGTGTGTGTGTGACTGTGCGTTTAGTGTGTGCGAGAGTGTGCACATGATATATATGAGTGATAGTGGATGTGCATCTGGGAGTGGTTGTAAGCAAGTGTGTGTGTGTGTGTGACTCTCTCTATATATATACATACTGTGCGTGTGTGTTTGTGTCTGTGTCGATCTGTGTGTGTTTGTGTGTGTGTGTGTGTGTTTGTGCATAAGTCTGAGTGAGTGAGTGAGTGAGTGTGTGTGTGTGTGTGTGTGTGTCTTTGTGCATGAGTCTGTGAGTGTGCGTGTGTGCGTCTGTGTGTGTGTTTGTGCATGAGTGTGTGTGTGTGTGTGTGTTGTGTGCATGAATCTGAGTGAGTGAGAGAGAGTGTGTGTGCATGCATGCGTGCGTGTGTGTGTGTAAGTGTGTGTGTGCCTCTGTGTGTGTGTGTGTGTGTGTGTGTGTGTGTGTGTAAGTGTGTGTGTGCATGTGAGTGTGTGTGTGAGTGTGTGCATGCATCCGTAGCAGTGTATACATCATTCCACTCAGCTTCAGAAATACAACAATCCCAGTAAAGCTATAACCGTCCTAACAAGTGAATCACCTGTCGAAGATCTGTGTGGCATCCTCCAGTCGGAAGACATCAGGCATGACCAGGCGGGCCAAGTCGAAGCGTGTCTCCTTGTGAACAGCCTTCACAAACTTCTGAATGTGATCTTGCCTGTAAATGGAACATTTCTACTGTACACAATGAATCATAAGTAGACAATCATGATGATCAAATTAACATTATCTTATGACGGCAGGTCTTTTGGGGTGTTGCTATGAATGCTTGCACCATCAAGAATCTTTCAAAGCCCTCTGTGCTCAGTCAAGGGTAACAGGGTTGAGGCACTGTAACTAATCTGATCCTTTATGTTCCTCTCGCACCCTGTCCACAAAGTGTGATAGGTAACTTCGGCACAACACAGAAGTCTGTTCTTGCACACATTTAATCCAAGGCGAACTACCAAGCCACAACCTTGACAATTTTGACTATATAAGCATGTTTTTTTTTTTTTCTCTAATAGTGTCATTTTGAGACAAAGTAACAGACTGCTCTTTCTCCAAACAAAAAAGCAGAATGAAGGCAGTTCTCGGTTCGAGAGGCAATCAAATTTGTACCATGCAAAAGTCTGACATTGAACATGTTTATGTAACCAAGGAAACACTGTTTGGATAGAAACATCATTCGTTCTTTTCCAGAAGGATTAGACAGAAGCTAGGCGATCAGACATGGGTTAAATGCTCACCGCTCTCTAAAATGTTTCTGTCGGATATCTTTGCCACACAGATACATGGCGTCCATCACATGCACTGTTGTCATCCGCCGCTGACCTTTGCCCTGTGACACAAACCAATCAATCTATGTTGCCAGCTGACATTGACAGTTCACTGTAGTACAGCCAACAATGCTTTTAAGAACAAAAGAGTTCAGCAAAATACAATAAGGCAAAGTGTAACATTTATACAACACAGAATACTAGGACAAAGTGTAGTACATGATATCAAACATATCACACAGTATGATATGATGCAAAACTAAAATATAATGCACAGCTACAGCACAGTGTTATAGCAAAGCCTTCACTACATTCAATTACACCCCACTTGACTGCAGAGCACTCCACTTGACCACTCATTAATCCACTTGACTGTACAACACTCCACCTGATAAAACTTCACTTTGACTTCACAGAACTCTAGCTGACTACACAACAATCCACATGACTGCACAGCATTCCACTCAACAAAACTTGACAACAATCTATTCATTTCACAACACTCCACTTGACTCTCCAACACTCCAACTGATTTCACAATACTCCACTAGACACCCCAACATTCCAGTTGACTTCATAATACTACTCCAAATCACTTCCTAACATTCCACTTGATGCTGCAACACTCCACTTGACTCTGAACCACTCCATCTGACTTCATAGCGCTCTGCTTGACTGAAAACACCCCACCTGACTTCACAACACTCCACTTGACTTTAAAACACACCACCTGACTTCACAACACTCCACTTAACTTTAAAACACGCCACCTGACTTCACAACACTCCACTTGACTTTAAAACACACCACCTGACTTCACAACACTCCACTTGACTTAAAAAACACACCACCTGACTTCACAACACTCCACTTAACTTTAAAACACACCACCTGACTTCACAACACTCAACTTGACTTTACACACCACCTGACTTCACAACACTCCACTTGACTTTAAAACACACACCACCTGACTTCACAACACCCCACTTGACTTTACACACCACCTGACTTCACAACACTCCACTTGACTTTAAAACACACCACTTGACTTCACAACACTCCACTTGACTTTAAAACACGCCACCTGACTTCACAACACTCCACTTGACTTTAAAACACGCCACCTGACTTCACAACACTCCGCCTGACCTTAAAACACGCCACCTGACTTCACAACACTCCACTTGACTTTAAAACATGCCACCTGACTTCACAACACTCCACTTGACTTTAAAACATGCCACCTGACTTCACAACACTCCACTTGACTTTAAAACATGCCACCTGACTTCACAACACTCCACACCTCCATTTGACTTCACAACACTCAAAATGACTCTGAAACAGTCCATCTGACTTCACAACACTCTCCACCTGGCTTCACAACACTCCACCTGGCTTCACAACACTCCACTTGACTCTAAAACACTCTACCTGGCTTCACAACACTCCACTGACTTTAAAACATGCCACCTGACTTCACAACACTCCACTTGACTTTAAAACATGCCATCTGACTTCACAACACTCCACTTGACTTTAAAACATGCCACCTGACTTCACAACACTCCACACCACTCCATTTGACTTCACAACACTCAAAATGACTCTGAAACAGTCCATCTGACTTCACAACACTCCACCTGGCTTCACACACTCCACCTGGCTTCACAACACTCACTTGACTCTAAAACACTCTAACTGGCTTCACAACACTCCACTTGACTCTAACACTTTCCACCTGGCTTCACATCTCTCCACCTGATTCACAACACTCCACACTACTCTGAACCACGCCATCTGACTTCACAACACTCAAACTGACTCTGAAACAGTCCATCTGACTTCACAACACTCCACTTGACTTTAAAACACTCCACTTGACTCTTAAACACTCCACCTGACTTCACAACACTCCACTTGACTTTACAAGACTCCACCTGGCTTCACAACACTCCATTTGACTTTAAAACACTCCACTTGACTCTGAAACACTCCACCTGACTTCACAACACTCCACTTGACTTTACAAGACTCCACCTGGCTTCACAACACTCCACTTGACTTTAAAACACTCCACTTGACTCTAAAATACTCCACCTGACTTCACAACCTTCCACTTGACTTTACAAGACTCCACCTGGCTTCACAACACTCCATTTGACTTTAAAACACTCCACTTGACTTTAAAACACTCCACCTGACTTCACAACACTCCGCTTGACTCTGAACCACACCATCTGACTTCACAACACCCAAACTGACTCTGACACAGTCCTCTGACTTCACAACACTCCACTTGACTCTAAAACACTCCCCTGACTTCACAACATTCCACTTGACTTTACAACACTCCACCTGGCTTCACAACACTCCACTTGACTTCGTAACACTCCACCTGACTTCACAACACTCCACTTGACTCTGAAACAGTCCATCTGACTTCACAACACCCAAACTGACTCTGAAACACTCCACCTGACTTCACAACACTCCACTTGACTCTGAAACAGTCCATCTGACTTCACAACACCCAAACTGACTCTGAAACACTCCACCTGACTTCACAACACTCCACCTGACTTCACAACACTCCACTTGACTCTGAAACAGTCCATCTGACTTCACAACACCCAAACTGACTCTGAAACACTCCACCTGACTTCACAACACTCCACTTGACTCTGAAACAGTCCATCTGACTTCACAACACCCAAACTGACTCTGAAACACTCCACCTGACTTCACAACACTCCACTTGACTCTGAAACAGTCCATTGACTTCACAACACCCAAACTGACTCTGAAACACTCCACCTGACTTCACAACACTCCACTTGACTTTCTCGCTTCACAAGAAACACTCAACTTGACTCTGAAACACTCCATCTGATTTCACAGTGCTCCACTTGGCTTCAAATGCTCCATTTGACTTTAGAACACTTAAACCAACTTTACTTCCAACTCCATTTGGCATCACTGCACTACTCCCTGTGATGTCACAACACTCAACTTGACTACACAACGCTTCACGCTACTTGACTTCACAACACTACTCCCCTTCATAACTCTCCACTTCAGTTGACTTCACACTTTAGTCCACTTCATATCGCTCAACTGCACAGCACTTCACTTGACTTCACAACACTCCAATCCACTTCACTTCATAACACCGCAGTTGACTTCACACTTTAGTCCACTTCATATCGCTCAACTGCACACAGCACTTCACTTGACTTCACAACACTCCATCCACTTCACTTCATAACACCGCATGACTTCACACACATGCTCCACTTGACATCACTCCACTTAACAACACTCTCCCTTCACTACAACACACCACAAACCCACAGTTCAGTACCTCTCCCTTCACTACAACACACCACAAACCCACAGTTCAGTACCTCTCCCTTCACTACAACACACCAAACCCACAGTTCAGTACCTCTCCCTTCACTACACACACCACAACCCACAGTTCAGTACCTACCCCTTCCCTTCAATACACAATACACCACAAACCCACAGTTCAGTACCTCTCCCTTCAGCTCCACGACAAACTCCACTTCCAGCAAGGTCTGGGTGGGCAGCTCTACACGCACATTTTCCAGTTTACGCCACCTGCTGTACCTCTTCCCGTCCCAGTAGAACGTTTGGGATTTCTGGGACCAGCATTGAAAGTTTGACAGTCAAAAGTTTGCACCTTTGAACATCTTTTTTCGCCTTAATCAATTGGTACTGTGTATATGTATGTGTGTGTGTGTGTGTGTGTTGGTGTGTGTGTTCATATGCTGATGTTGTGCATTTCATGTTTACCTCGTTTGTAGCTCTACAAGCACAGACACCAAGATACACACTCACAAACACATTATACGAGTGTGGAGGGGGGAAGGGGCTGTCATGTGTGTGTGCATGCATGCATGCATGCGCGCACACATGTGTGGGACCAGCTTTACCAATCCCACATTCGTTTTTCTCCCCTTAAAGTTGCTTACGCAGTTCTTGCAATCAATAAAATTCATCAAATGTTCCAAAGATTCACTTCTGCTTTTAATTTTATAAATGTTCTTAAAATCATTATTAACCTTTTCCTTTAGTTTCATTTGTACAAATGAACAGGCCCTCACTCTTTTTCACCAGTTAGCCTTGTGGCATGGTTAACTCCCTTGCTTTCTAAATTTTTTGTGTGTGTGTGTGTGTGAAAATCATGGTTCCTGGCATTTGATAAAAAAAAAAAAAAAAAAAACCAAGGAGGAACAAGGCATTGATTGGGACAGATAAGGACAGAAAGGCAGGAAGGGGAGGGGGATTCAAAACTATGATACAGTAGGCAGTGAGCATGCACAAAGAGGTTTCCCATGACACTGAATAGTGAACAATACTGGAACTACAATCCTTTCTCCTACCCCACAGCTGAGGAGAAAGTAGCGCTGCTGGTCACCAGACACGACACACATGTAGTCGTAGACGCTTTCGATCTTCCCCACATTGTTCTTTTCCAGTTCTGTGGGACTGTAATCCTCGTAATCTGACCTTTCATTCTGAAAAAAAAGGGGGTACCAACCTCATGACAGGATGGAATCAGTATGTGGGAACTCTGGAAGCATAATCTACTGGGTGTGATGCATGGGAATTGAAAGAAATGTTACATATTTATGCCTTCAAACAAATCAAATACATTTCATCATGAATTCTTTGCCTACTTTTTTTTTAGCACCTGACTTTGTCAGTCATCAAGACATTTCTATCTAGTTTAACACCTGGCTTTGTCAGTCATCAAGACCTTTCTGTCTAGCTTAACATCTGACTTTGTCAGTCATCAAGATATTTCTATCTAGTTTAACACCTGACTTTGTCAGTCATCAACTTTTCTGTCTAGTTTAACACCTGACTTTGTCAGTCATCAACTTTTGTCTAGTTTAACACCTGACTTTGTCAGTCATCAAGACCTTTCTGTCTAGCTTAACACCTGACTTTGTCAGTCAGCAACTTTTCTGTCTAGTTTAACACCTGACGTTGTCAGTCATCAACTTTTCTGTCTAGTTTAACACCTGACTTTGTCAGTCATCAAGACTTTTCTGTCTAGCTTAACACCTGACTTTGTCAGTCATCAAGACTTTTCTGTCTAGCTAGCTTAACACCTGACTTTGTCAGTCATCAAGACTTTTCTGTCTAGCTTGACACCTGACTTTGTCAGTCATAAAGATTTTTCTGTCTAGTTTAACACCTGACTTTGTCAGTCACCAAGACTTTTCTGTCTAGTTTAACACTGATTTATTAGTCTTCTGATTTATTAGTCTTCAAGACTTTTCTGTCTATTCTGTCTAGTTTAACTCAATCTACACTATCACCTCCCCTTACTTTCCCCAGAAACTGACCATTTCTATGCGTATTTCAAAAAAATTATTATTTAAAAAAAAAGTTCGAATGAACACAGACTGGTTATTTTTCCAAGTTATGTTAATAAATAATTGAGAAACCACAAACAATATACCAAAGTTATTTTTTTCTATCTATTTGATATTACATTATGCATGACAAAGAAAATCAGATTTTGTATGTCATGTAAAAATAGGGGTGGTACACACAATATGAACAAAAAATTTACATTCACTGTTTTATGCTGTGAAATTATTCAACTGCTTGCAACAATTCAAGAGCTTCAGTCACATTGTAACAGTGATTTATAGTTTCTTTCACCACGCATGCTTGACAGAGTAGCAGGCAATGCCGCATTGCCATGTCAAGCCAAACTGACCTGGTGACGTGGTGTGAAAAGTGTCTGCTAGCAAGCATTCAGCTTGCAAAGCCTGAGTACCAGTACACCTGCACTATAATTAGTATGCAGGAGCTATCTGTAACAAGTAGTTTCGTACAAAGGTTCACTCACTTCGGAGAAAAATTCCAGAGCTTTGGACTGCATATGTGGTCCTTAGTATACAAAAGTTGTAAAAATAAGGACTGGATATGCGGTCCTTAGTACAGAAAGAGTTAACGCCTGATTTTGTTAGTCATCAAGCCTCTTCCGTTTTGTTTGCGCTTAGTCATAAAGATTTATCTGTTTTGTTTACGCCTGACTTTGCAAGTCATCAAGCGTTTTTTGTCTTGTTTCATACCCGACTTTGTTACTCATCAAGACTTTTCTGTCCAGTTTAACACCTGACTTTATGTGTCATCAAGACATTTTTTCTATCTATTCTGTCCAGTTTAACACCAGACTTTGTCAGTAACCAAGACTTTTCTGTCTACCTTTTTACACCTGTCTTAGTGGGTCATCAAGGTAAAACAAAGCAGAGAAAAAAGACAGACAAAAGAGAAATTATGCACGCTTTGTTTATAAAATTGCTGAAGACAACAAGATGATCAGAACAATAAAAGACAAAAAGATCTCAGAGCAGAAAAGAAGGTTATAGCAGGCAGACGAGCATTTTCTCGTCACCGTAAATGTTAGTCCAGGCATATCTGCCTTCTCCTCTGAAGGAAAATCTTATGTGTAACATGTGTTCACAGCACAGCGTCACAAGGCTGGGGTAAAAAAAAAAAAAAGAAATTAAAAATAGTGCAAGAGATTAGACTCACGGAGATCATCTTTTCAAAGGCCGCTCTGGGTTCCTGCCTGGTGGGAGCCATCCTCACCTCATCAGGGACCTGTGTCAACAGACCCATCAGTGGCTCGTTACCCCTTAACATCATCCAGCAAGCTGAAGTGGGAGATGGAAGTGGGTGGGGATGGTATGAGAGGGTTGGGGAGGTGGGGGGGCATAAAGGATCTCAAAGTATCGAAGAAACCATAAGTGCCAACCCCTGGATCATTTCCACTGTGCGATCCCTTCCCTCTGATACCTGTCAGCCTTATCCCCCCTTAACACAGCCTGGCTTACCTCTCAACAGTTTTTTGAGATTTTTGCATTTTTCATGATAGATGTTCTTTTTTCTTTTTGTAACGTTCTGCGCATTATTTCTAAAATAATTATATTTTTGTGATGAATGTGTCTTTTTCGTGTTTATTAGGCGATATATTGCTTCAGATAACAAAAAATGTTGTTTTAAATACCATAATTCCAGGAAGAAAACCTGTCGATCACTGGTGATCGTAATTCAAGGGAAAGAACTGAAGCGAGTTAAAGGAGATTTTCCGACTAAGCTGACGTTAGTGCAGATTCCAACCCTTTGCACCTCTTATGGACCTGAGGCCCATAAAAAAATGTAGTATCAAAGCAACCCAACCTGCATGCAGATTAAATCCTGTTCCATCGTTCTTACAGGTGAAGATCATTGTGTGCGGATGGCATGAATCACATACACACACATATACATACATACATACACTTGCACACACACACAAACCATACAGTGTGCAGTGGTACACTGATTGTTTAAGACTGTCTCTGAAGATGTAGTGATGGAATTAAAAGTCGCTGCAGGAAACTTTTTTAAAAAGTAAATGTAGCACAGTCAAACACTCAACGTTGTTAAAAAACACAAGTCTTTCCTGGGACAGAAAGTTCACTGGGAGGTCAATGCAATACGGCCACATAGAAAACTGATGTATTAATACAAGTCTTCACATGTAAGAGTGTTTATCGGAAGGTAATGTGGGTAAAAAACCAATAAAAAAACACAACTAACGCATTACCACCAGTCTTCACAGGGAGGAGAGTGTTGTTCATTGGATGGTAAATGTAGTACAACCAAATACAAAACTGATGCCGTAACACAAGTGTTCACATGGAGGGAGTCTTTACTGGAAGGTAAATGTAGTAAAACCAGATACAAAACTGACATATACACACCAGTTGGAAGTGTTTACTGAAGGTAAATGTAGTAAAACCAGAAACAAAACTGATGTATTACCACCACTCTTGACAGGAACATAGTGTTCATTGCAGGTAAATGCAATAAACCTAATACAAAACTGATGTATGAACACCACTCTTAACAGGAACACCGTGTTCATTGCAGGTAAATGCAATAAACCTAATACAAAACTGATGTATGAACACCACTCTTAACAGGAACACCGTGTTCATTGCATGTAAACGCAATAAACCTAATACAAAACTGATGTATGAACACCACTCTTTAACAGGAACACAGTGTTCATTGCAGGTAAACACAATAAACCTAATACAAAACTGATGTATGAACACCACTCAAACAGGTACATAGTGTTCACTGCAGATAAACACAATAAACCTAGTACAAAACTGATGTACTGTTAACAGGGGCGGGAAGTGTTTATTGAAGATAAACCCAGTAAAACCAGATACAAAACTCATGTATTAATACCAGTCTCCCTAGGGAGGTAGTGTTTACTGGAGGAGTCCTTAAGGCTGGCTGGCTGGCGTCAGAGCGCCATGTCACACTGACCCTCACCTTCCATTTCTCCAGGCACTGTTTCCTGATTGATGACTGCCGCGCCTCGTACAGACCCCTGCAACACAGCGCACATGCAGGTGATCCACACACCCACCCTCACACTTTGATAAGCTGTTTCTGCTCACACTTTTTCTCACAGGCCAGATGTCAATGTTTGGGCGTGTAGAAGTGTATGTGCGTGTATGTTAATGTATTAGTGTGTGCTTAACCCTGCAACTGCTTCGGGTCTTTCAACGTGCTGGTCTAATTATACAGTTCATGTAAGTTTTCTCACAAAGATTTTCATTAATCTTACAGATCCGTACCACCTTGAGGTTTTTCATCTTTTTTTTTTTTTTTTTTTTTTTTTTTTTTTTTTACCTTTTGCTTGATGCTGGTTAAGTTGTTGTTTGAGATTTTGTTTTATTCTCAATGTCCTTTTCTTAAACTTGAAACGTGTGTGTGTGCATGTGTGTGTGTGTGTGTGTGTGTGTGTGTGTGTGTGTGTGTGTGTGTGTGTGTGTGTGTGTGTGAGAGAGAGAGAGAGAGAGAGAGAGAGAGAGAGAGAGAGAGAGAGCATGAGTGGATCTGTTCGTGTGTGTATTTGTGCCAGCCAATTTGGCGCATGTGCATGCAAGTCTAAGATTTGTTGCGCAGGTATACGTATGAGGCATGCATAAGCATCTTATGCATATGCACATGCAAATGTATATGTTTATGCATGTATCTTTGACTATGTGTGTGCACGTGTGTGCATATCTGCATGCATGTGTGCAAGCATGTGTCTGCATTCACAAGCATGAGTGTGTGCACTCATGTGTGTGTAAGTGAAGGTGTGTGTGTGTGTGTGTGTGTGTGTGTGTGTGTGTGTGTGTGTGTGTGTGTTGTGTGTGTGTGTGTGTGCATGTGTGTGTGTTTGTGGACAGTTTTTGCATGTGTAAGCGTGTGTAAGCAAAGGTTTTTGTGTTTCGGTGCGCATGTACATGAGTGTAAGAGAGTGACTGAATGAGAGAGAGAGCAAGAAAGAGAGGGAGACAGAGACAGAGAGAGAAAGAGAGAGGGACAGAGAGAGAGAGAGAGAGAGAGAGAGAGAGAGAGAGTGTGTGTGTGTGTGTGTGTGTGTGTGTGTGTGTGTATGTGTGTGTGTGTGTGTGTGCACATATGTGTGTGTGTGTGTGTGTGTGTGTGTGTGTGTGTGTGTGTGTGTGTGTGTGCATGAGCATGGGTGTCATTGAGTGAGTCTTTGCTCGCATATGCATTTACATCAGCATCGGTGTGTGCTCTAACCAACAAGAACTACAAAACAGAGAAACCAACGTAGCCTGCGACTTACAAATTTCGTGCAAATGTCTGGATCTTCTTCAAGTTGATAATCTGTATTTTGCCAAGTCTGAAAAACAAAATCTTGAAAATGACTTCAGTGACCTTGCATTATCAAATACCAATTTTCTACTGGTTCTTCCATTTCAACAACACACACACACACACACACACACACACACACACACACACACACAAGCCAAATGTCCTCAAATTATGCAAACTAAGCAACAAAACTGTGCCTACACACATCCACACCTTTCATCAGTCACATGCACAATGTCTTTGAGCACAAAACTGAACAGATATCCAATCATAGCGGGACAGATGGCTGGGGTGGAAGGAGAGGTAGACTGTGTGCTAACATACACCGCAACTCTTCTGCAAAACTTTTGCACAGAAACAGCATGAGATGTAAAGTTGCAGTCGATAAATGCTTACACCTAAAACATATTTTTCCTGACTTCTGGATCACATTTTCATGCCTTAAATTTGATGAAGATCCACCCAACAGTTCCTGATTTCTTATGCTGACAGACAGACAGATAGACAAATACACACATATGAGCACACACACACACACACACACACACACACACACACACACACACACACACACACACAGAGCAATACAGAGAAACACACACACAGAAACACAAAGGAACACAGGCACACGCATACACACACACAGATGAAGCACACAAACACACACACACACACACACACACACAAACACACGCACGCGCGCGCACACACACACACACACACACACACACACACACACACACACACACACACAGTAACTAGCCTGACGTTGGAGTTGTATATGGAAGTGAAGAAAGCTTCGTCATCGCACAGCTTCTCCAGTGGCACAACGTGATAGATGTCAGTCTTGGACAAGGGAGACATATAGTGGCACAACTCCCGGTTGATCAAATCCATGTAATCTACCACAGGCTTTTTGTTGGGACGTAACCCTTTGCATATGATGTACCTGCACAATTATCTGATCACAATGTTACGTCTATTTTTGCTAAACATACACAAAAACTATGAATACAACTCTTTTCAAAGAAACAAAAAAGAGCAAGAGAACAAACAAACTATACAAAGTAAAAGTCAGAAGCTATTGAAACCTGCACTCTACTAATCAACTATCTAGATTTTTTTTCTCATATTTATGTTTTGACAGAGTACCATTAGCAGATTCTACCTCCTTTTGGGCAAGAAACCACCTGACATGATCTCAGCAAAAATAAAGCATGACAGGTACAGCAAGCCACACAGCAAGGAGACAAAATAGAAAAATACCACAAACTGCAGTCTTTTTTTCCCTTTTTTTCTGCTTCTTTAGCTCTTCCTCTGCTCTTCCCCTCTACCATTTCAACTGCTATTCCCTTATCTTCCCCTCACAGACACATGCCTGATTTCTCTGTTTTGCACGCTTCCTATATCTTCCTCAACATTTCCCTTCTCTCATTTCAAACTTGGTATCTCCATTTTTCTTGTGTGTGAATACACTTTGAGGTCAAGTACAGACAGGACTGACAAACAAGGCAACCTTGTTCACCTTTCTGAGTTGGCAGGTCGACTGGTGACCGGTTTGAAGATGCTGATCTGGTCGAAGATGAGGCGCATCAGATACACCAAACCCACACTGAATGGGGTGAACAGGTCAAACAGCTTGCACACAAAGTGGCCACCTGCCCAACACATCAAAACACATCAGGCCCTCACCTAAAAATGGATGGTCTGGGGTTGGTTTGTTTGTTCACGTTTCAAAAGGACTTGACTACAGACACTTCATCCCTCCTTTCCCCCCAGTCCTTCCCTCTCAACCAACTGGATCTCCTGTCCACACACAGTCCCTTTCAGACTGTCACTGGATATTCTTACTTTTGAACCTGAGGTTTTCAACCTTAGCTGCACACTGTGTATACAAACGCCAAACATGACTATCAACAAAACATGTAGAAACTGGAATCAAACATGGAAACATGTACATAAAAGAATGGTAACTGACATTATTGTTTTAAAATCCCCCCCCCCCTCCCTTTTCAAAAAAAAAAAAAAAACCCATCATTCCAATTGCCTGATTCTGCTGTCTCTCCTTTGACCAGAACTCACTTCTCTGATGATGGAGATGGCAACAAGGAACTGGCACAGGTACAGCTGCTTGGACAATATCTCTTGAATATTCTCCTGCCCTTCCACGGAAAACCCCTGGACAAAATGCATCTTAATCTCTATCTCTATCTTAGTAAACTTGCAATATCTCTTGAATATTCTCCTGCCCTTCCATGGAAAACCCCTAGACAAAATGCACCTTAATCTCTATCTCTATCTTAGTAAACTTCACCACAGTCATCATCATCACTGTTTGTTATCACAATATCAGCATTAGCATCACCTTTACAGAGAATGGGAGGAGTAGGGGGGGAGGCAGTTAAAGAACTTAAATCAATGATGCTGCTTCAATGACAAACTGTGACGAGCCAAGTAAAACCACACAGAATTTCATTTTGCACACACAAGCTTCAGTCCAAATTATTGTACCAGCCATTAAACAAGTTGCAGTTCTTTTCCACAGACTGAAGAAAAACAAACAGTGTTGTTTCAAGACAGGTCAGAGGTAGATTTTCCCCTAAACAACAGGGCAGAATGAATGAATGCAATTCTTATTTCCAGGAGTGATAGAACTTGTAATAGGATTGATCCCTATCCCTTTATATCAATATTCATACCCCACACAAAAACCCAATAAATGCACAATTCTACCAATAATAGTTGTGGATACCTCCTCTTTCAATAGCACCATACAATTTAAAAATAATGGCAAGGATTGTTTTACCAGGCTGGCTTCTTTCCATGCTGATAATGGATTCTCCTAAACATCAAAATATCTAAATCACTTTCTCATAGTCTTCATACAAGCCAGTTTCAATCTCAACAAGCCATGATACTGACTGACTCCTTGAACCTACTTCAGGAAGTGAAAAGTGGAATGGGAAGCCCTGCTTGAAATGAACTAATGCGCAGCCTTCCACTGGAGAGACTCATGTGGATGTACTGCACTGGACATGCTGGAGTTAAAGGAAATGAAACAGCAGACACACTGGCTGGCAAGGAAATGATAAGAACTGGAATACAGCTGGCCAATCTGATGCGATAAGAAATCTGAAGAATCACTTAAGCAAACAAGAGCAAAGCCACTATACCACAGACCAACTTTCAGATCTGAACATCAAGAGAGGAAGTGGCCGCACATCCAGACTTATAGGAATGGCAAGAAACATCACCACACCAACCAAACAAACGTTGGAATTACCTCAAGGCCAACATTGCGAAGACACTCCTAGAGATTGGGGCAAGCACATACTGGGCCTTTCCAATAACAGACACAAAAGATCAAACACATTCCAACTAAGATAAGACTTTGAATATCTCAGGAGCCCCAGAGCATACCGTAGACATGTGTGCACTGGTGTGCGTTCATCAGTGGGGTGATGCCAGCGTGTTATTAGAGAGTCCGGACGTGGGTGTGTGCAAGCGTTGGTGTCAGTGTGCAAGTGTGTGCGTGAGAGAGTGAGTGAGTGTGTATGTGTGTGCGTGCGTGCGTGTGTGTGTATGTGTTTGTAAGTGGAGGAGTTGTCAGTGTGTGTGTGTGTGTGTGTGTGTGTGTGTGTGTGTGTGTGTGTGTGTGTGTGCTGTGCACATATATGTTGCATTTGATGGTCTTGTTCTTGTTCTTGATCCCAAGTCATCTTCTCAACATTCACGCACGCAGTCACTACACACACACACATGCATGCATGCATGTGTGCACGTCCACACCCACATGCATGCACACATACACATGAATACACAAATGCTTATACACACGCACATGTGTACACGCCCACATACAAAGACACACATACTTGCACACACATATGTTACACATATATATGCAGATACGTGTGTGTGCTCACTGTTCTAACCCCACAAATACACACACACACACACATACGCACTTCTACACATGTGCACATACATGCAGGTACACATATGCACACGCACATACACACACACATACAGATGCACACACACACACACACACACAACACACTACTACCCACACACGAGTGCACACACATACACACTGTTCAATCGTGTCCAATGACAACGCACCCCATCAGCCATGCTCTGTTCTATCCTGTCCAATGACAACACACTCCATCAGCCATGCTCTGTTCTATCCTGTCCAATGACAACGCACCCCATCAGCCATGCTCTGTTCTATCCTGTCCAATGACAACGCACCCCATCAGCCATGCTCTGTTCTATCCTGTCCAATGACAACACACCCCATCAGCCATGCTCCATCTGTTCTATCCTGTCCAATGACAACACACCCCATCAGCCATGCTCCATCTGTTCTATCCTGTCCAATGATAACGCACCCCATCAGCCATGCTCTGTTCTATCCTGTCCAATGACAACGCACCCCATCAGCCATGCTCTGTTCTAATCCTGTCCAATGGACAGGACACCCCATCAGCCACTATCCTGTCCAATGACAATGCACCCCATCAGCCATGCTCTGTTCTATCCTGTCCAATGACAACGCACCCCATCAGCCATGCTCTATCTGTTCTATCCTGTCCAATGACAATGCACCCCATCAGCCATGCATGCTCTGTTCTATCCTGTCCAATGACAACACACCCCATCAGCCATGCTCCATCTGTTCTATCCTGTCCAATGACAACACACCCCATCAGCCATGCTCCATCTGTTCTATCTGTCCAATGATAACGCACCCCATCAGCCATGACAACACACCCCATCAGCCATGCTCCATCTGTTCTATCCTGTCCAATGACAACGCACCCCATCAGCCATGCTCTATCTGTTCTATCCTGTCCAATGACAACACACACCCCATCAGCCATGCTCTGTTCTATCCTGTCCAATGACAACGCGCACCCCATCAGCCATGCTCTATCTGTTCTATCCTGTCCAATGACAATGCAACCCATCAGTCATGCTCTGTTCTATCCTGTCCAATGACAACACACCCCATCAGCCATGCTCTGTTCTATCCTGTCCAATGACAACACACCCCATCAGCTATGCTCTGTTCTATCGTGTCCAATGACAACACACCCCATCAGCCATGCTCTATCTGTTCTATCCTGTCAAATGACAACGCACCACCCATCAGCCATGCTCTATCTGTTCTATCCTGTCCAATGACAACATACCCCATCAGCCATGCTCTGTTCTATCCTGTCCAATGACAATGCACCCATCAGCCATGCTCTGTTCTATCCTGTCCAATGACAACGCACCCCATCAGCCATGCTCTGTTCTATCCTGTCCAATGACAATGCACCCCATCAGCCATGCTCTATTTGTTCTATCCTGTCCAATGACAACACACCCCATCAGCCACGCTCTATTTGTTCTATCCTGTCCAATGACAACGCACCCCATCAGCCATGCTCTGTTCTATCCTGTCCAATGACAATGCACCCCATCAGCCACGCTCTATTTGTTCTATCCTGTCCAATGACAACACACCCCATCAGCCATACTCTGTCTGTTCTATCCTGTCCAATGACAACGCACCCCATCAGCCATGCAGCAGTGGACTCCTTGCCCGCCGGTGTTTGTGTGCACAAAAAGAAATGAACGCTTGTTGGTTTTCTGGTCGGAAGATGTCGCCGTCTCCTTCCAGCCCACCAACACCTGCACACACATGGCAGGAGGGAAGGGGTGATGCTTGAGACATGCATTTTCTTTCAGATGTGCAGCATTGTAAAGATTCTGGAGAGGATACCATCTCCTACAAACCTTTCCAGAGTGCACTGACAAAAAAGAGACAGTTTTAGAAACCAGTCTCCTCCAAACCTTTCCGCTGTTCAGCAACAAAATAGAGATACTTTAAAAACCCACTTTCCTTCAAATCTTTCAAGAATTCTGTGACAAAGTATAACAACAATTAGAATCACTGTTTCTACTGAAAGAGCCCCTGACATCTTTATGAAAACACCAGTATGCACAAAACGTCAAAAGTATAATAATCGCATATACATGTTTGTGTATGCTAAGCACATGAATGCCTGTATTCATGAGTACACCTGGACACCATGAATCTACATGGAAGCATGTGTGCAGGTGTGCATGGCTGTTTCAATACACAGTGTCTATGCGAGTTCAGGCACATGTGTATGTGTGCACATGCATCCAAACACATACATGCACACAAAAACATGTATTATCTATAGAACACACAGCAAGGTATAGACACAAAGGCGAAAGCATAACTCGCTCTAGTTTTTCCATCAACAACGCTCACCATAATGCGGCTCAAACATCTCACTGGGCCCGGCAAAGAAGTCCTCCACTTTGAAGTCGTTCTGACCTCGCAGGGTCAATCCAAAGCCTTTGCAGTCCCCCTTCCGACGCCACAGGAAGTACTCACTGAAGCCCCCTGGACCCGCACAGATGTCCGCAAAGTAGACCAAGTCATTGCCACTCACCACTGGTTTCTGAAACAGCATCATTTTTTCCTGTAAACATGACACTGAGCACATAACTAAATGAGAAAGAACACAGGTCAATAATTCTAATAAAACCACTAGGCAATGTCTTCCCAAATACAAATAAACACACAAAACACAGAGTGCAAAGCAACCACTGATTTAAAAACAATGCAGAACATATCTCACATATAACAAATATTGTTTAAAAGCACCCAACACCACCACCACATGGCTGTCATTAGGAGCATGGCCTGTACGAAAGATAAGTGAAGTTAAGACGGAACAAAATAGAGGGCAGGAGCAAGAATAGTCCTTGGAACGAATGAAAGGAAGGCCAAGAAATCTGAAGGATAAGGAAGAGTGACCTCCCTAATGGCACCTGCCTGGAACAAAGAGACCATTACAGGAACCTGGTTAAAATTGGGTCTTTCATCAATAACAGGAAATCCTTGAGGTCCACAAAACACAAACAGTAACTCAAGTGTCAGACAAGATGACCCCCTACTGACAGAAAGAAGAAACAAAACATGAAGAGTAAAAGAAAAGATTCAAAAAAAAGTGTCAAGATACTGCAACACCTTCTGGTACTAGACTCTCGAAAAAAAAGAGTGTTAAACTTGAACCCAGCAGGATAAGGGGGCAGACAAATCCAAATAAGAAAATGCAAGGGTACTGGGTCACAAAAGAGCATGCACTGCTGACCAGCGCTCCAGCCAGAGAAAATTCTGAGTAAATCATGATCGTTATAACATTTGTCAGCACAAAAACCATTCTTGCCTCGCTCGCTCATCAGATTCCAGTTTGCTTGCATACACACTGAACAGATCTTAATACAGATGGTCAGAGGACCACCAGTTCTCCCTGCTTGCAAAACCCAGGGGTTCACCCTTCCAGACCACTGACCCCCCTTGGAGTCGCCCCTTCCTGGTAGCTCACCAAACCAGTGCCTTGCCAAGGTGGCAGACGCTACCAAGTTCTACCTGGCAAATGTTCAGATACCAGCTACACCTCATTAGCAGGTGCAAGGGGATAGAGGGCACAGAGCGCTGGGAGAGATGCTAGCCTTTCTCCTCTGGACCTGGGACTGTGGGCTGAGGGTGAAGCAGGAAGCATCAATCACTGCCCTCATTGCGTTACGACAGCCAAAACTTGTTCACCAAGATGAACCAGTCCAACTCTCGCACAAAGTTGCATGGAAGGAATGGGGAACAGCTGGAGCAACTGATACAGGTTTCATGTGGATTGCGATTGGAGATAGCTTTTCAACCTGACGAGAAGACTCTGGAAATACATGGAGAAGAAATGCTGATTGATATCAAGGCGCTCCATGACAACGGTGTGTGTAATGATGAAGACCAGCATAGCTTTCTGGTATCTTCTCCACTGACCAACACGAAGTGTTTTTTTCTTGAAAAGGGAAGGCTAATACAAACGACTGCTTCCATGAGAAGAGAATCCATGATGGAAACAAGACTTGAGAAGACCAGTCGAGGGCATGTTCCCTCGGTGAGAAAAAGAAGAAAACTGAATGCAACCTGTCAAAGTGAACTGAGTATGAACTCACAAAGAGAGACTACTCCTGTTGGCCTGATGGTTAAAGGGAAGAGTTGACTCCTTGCTCTCCATTTCCAATCTTTTTTATGGAAATCCTGATGTATGGTGCTGTTTCTACGCCTAATGGAGTGACACATTTGTTTGGACAGTAAGTATGTAGAAAATTTTGTTTAGGAAATAAAGACAAAGATGGTGTCAAGTAAAAAAACAAACACAATTCTTCACCAACAGTGTATGGAGTCTCCCGAAGTCTCTCTGAAAGCAAGAGCCAATCATAATCTTATATAGAATACAAAGAAATCTATGTACCATCATACCCACACTCACTGAGAAAAAAACAAATTAATGTTTTATGTATGACAATACACACATACACAAATTCCATAATGTGCTCATGCACAGGAACACACACACACACACACACACACACACACACACACACACACACACACACACACACACACACACACACCAAACATGATGTAAATTCAAAATAACAGCTGGCATGCCAGTCTGGTCTTCTGTAAATCTAGTATTTTCACACTAGCACTTAAGAGACTTTAGTTTTCAAATCATGTTTTCCTTACAGGGTCTGAGATACAAAGTTACAGATGTATATATATTCAATTTCCTGTCACTGAATAAAACATATTCATCTCTTTCAATTCTGCTACTCCATTCCTATCGCATCCCTCCCAAAATAATGTCAACAAATAATCAGTGTTTACCCCATGACCCTCTCAAGTACAACACTCTGTGTGATTGACCTGCTTACCCCATAGGCATCTTTTGGATTAGTGAACATGAAATCAAACACTGCATCCATGTTGGCCATCTTCATTGCTGCTCTGCACACAGACAAACAAGAAACGTAAATGTCAAATAAAACTCTTCACATTCATTCATAAATGAAACAAACAAAAGCTTCACAAAACAATCAGATCTCCCATTTTTTCTACACTGTCTCGTTTAAAGATCATTTGTTCTTTTGATTCAAATTACAGAGAGAAAAAATTCCAAGCCGAAATAACTAAACAGATAGGGAAATGACAACGACACTGGCTCTCTGTTTTGATCCTGCATCAACGTCCCACTGAAAATGGTTAAAAATTCAAAAGTTAAAGCATACTACTGAATGAACTAAAAATGAATAAACTAAAACAAATATGACACCAATGCACTGTCACTCTCTTCGGAGAAGTTTGCTATCTTATAAAAAGTAACGCCACAGAGATGTGCACTGATCATCACTCCTTCTGTATCTTTCTCTACTCTTAGGTACCTCTTCTATTTCTGGAAGCACAGAGCATTCCCGCTGTACGCCTCAAGAAAGGCAGCTGAAGCATGTAGATTCCACTCTGCTGGGTGGGGCATGTCAAGTGACATGAGCGTCAAACTTGACTTTTTGCCACAGAACATCCAACACGTCCCTGTGCTTTTTGCGGAGTTGTGAAAGATTTACATATCACAAGCATTCTTCTTGAATCTCTTTGTTAACTTTAGGTCAGGAAAGTAACTGCTGATCTTTCACCGCATCAATACCAGCTGGGATGTCATGGGTTCAAAGCCCATCAACGGCATTCATTTGCAGTTCTTTTCTTTCTCTGTCCTGACCAGCTCCCATCCAGAGCTGAGTTTGCTATGGGCTCAACTGGGAAGACTGCGATCGAATTTCCACTTCCTGCTGAAATTTGTGAATTTATGGAGAAATGGGAGCCTGCATAAAGATTAAATAGAAAGATTTTAACTGACTGCTAATACTGCAAACACTAAACCTTTTAACTGTGCATCCATTTCCATATTCAAAAAACAACAGGCAAAACTTGAAAGCAATACCTGTTCAGGAAAAATGCTCCCCGAATGGTTTCATAGGGATTGGATCTGGTTCTTGCCCGTCGCATTTCTTCTGGGGCCAGGCTGTCAAAGACACTCTCTGAAAAACATAGCACTGATCAGATGAAGATTTTGCACTGCTAGTTTTAAAACACTGCACTGACAGTCTGAGGACACTGCACTCATCGTCTCTAAACACTACTGACAGTCTAAAAAAAAAACTGCATCAGTAAACTGAAAAATTTGCACCGACAGTATGGAGGCATTGCTCTGATAATGTGAAAACATTGCTCTGATAGTGTGAAAACACTGAACTGATAATCTAAAAACATTGTACTGAAAGTCTGAAAACACTCCAAGGCTAGATAGTTTACAACCCTGTGAAAAACACTCCAAGGCTAGATAAACAGATAATGTTTACAAGCCCAGTGAAAACACTCCAAGGCTAGACAGACAGATAATGTTTACAGCCCAGTGAAAACACTCCAAGGCTAGACAGACAGATAATGCTTACATCCCAGTGAAAACACTCCAAGGCTAGACAGACAGATAATGTTGCTTACAGCCCAGTGAAAACACTCCAAGGCTAGACAGACAGATAATGTTTACAGCCCAGTGAAAAACACTCCAAGGCTAGACAGACAGATCATGCTGCTTACAGCCCAGTGAAAACACACTCAAGGCTAGATAGACAGATCATGCTGTTTACAGTCCAGTGAAAATACTCCAAGGCTAGATAGACAGATCATGTTGCTTACAGCCCAGTGAAAACACTCCAAGGCTAGACAGACAGATAATGTTTACATCCCAGTGAAAACACTCCAAGGCTAGATAGACAGATCATGTTGCTTACAGCCCAGTGAAAACACTCCAACGCTAGACAGACAGATCATTTTGCTTACAGCCCAGTGAAAACACTCCAAGTCTAGACAGACAGATCATGTTGCTCCAAGGCTAGACAGACAGATATGGGGAGTTTTTATTATACTCCCTGTTTGGCTAGTATACTTATCATGTCAGACCATAGTATTCAACGGCAGTCAGTCAGCTCTGCCAGGCTGAAATTTTTTGTGGCAAATGCGGTCATAAGACAGTCACTTGATGCCCACCCTACTTCCGCCAACGGAAGACGCCAGACCCTGTTCGCTTCCTGTACCTCATTCAGCAAGGCCTGTGCACAAGGTAATCCAAAGAACCTTGGCGCTAGAGGGGAAGGTAGGGCGGGCATTAGAGTCTGACATGGTAAGTATACTAGCCAAACAGGGAGTATAGTAAAAACTCCCCATTTTGGCGTCATAGACTATACCATGTCAGACCATAGCAGAATTTAAAGGAATCGGAGGAGGGCCGAGCACCCTAATGGTTCTTTGGGTTAACCGATACGGCTGCATTGGCCGCAACAAAGGAGATCCCTTTAGAACCGTCAGCCCTGATCATGCGGATATCCATTGAATAAAAGTTTATAAAGGGTTTTCCGAACGCCAGTAGGCTGCCTCCTAGAGATGGCGCAAGGGGACAGAGTGCTGGAACGCTGCGGAAGTGGCCAGCGCTCTGACCTCATGGGCCGGGGTGAAGGGACTGGGAGATCCTTGTATGCCTGGGCGTAGGCAGATCTCACCGTATTGGAAAGCCACGTAGCTTTTTCATCTTTAAAAAATAAGAATGGGTGTAAAAGGAGTGGGCTGTGTTCACATGTCGCAAGACTGTTTCTTCTTTAAAGCTGCCCCTGAAACATAGTTAGTAACTATCTCAGGTTTGGATGGACTTGGAAGAGTTTGTTGTCTGTCTGCGAGTTCCATTCCTCTTGCCAGAGGTCTTTAACATACGCCTGAGTCTTGGGTTTCAAATTTGTGTGAGGGATAGACAATCTGCTCAACTCTTTCATTGTGGCATTCTAAGCAAGTTGATCAACCCTCACTGCCTCGAATGCCCACATGTCTGGGAAACCCAAGTGAAAACTATGCTACATCCATCAGATTTCAGAGACGTGTAGTTTGAACAATTTCAGAAGTTGAGGGTGCTTGAGGTTACAGCCAGCAATGGCTTCCAAAGCAGATGGGAGTTTGACAGAATAAGAAAATCTTTATGTTTTGATTTAGAGATTATTTCAAGAGCCAGGACCAAGGCTGTCAACACAGCACTAGCAGGATCAGGAAAAGGAGAAGACCCCCCAAAAAAATACAAATGCCAAGGCTCTTGATTCATAACACAGATCACTGATGCTCACAGCCAAAAAAAGGCGATTCCACCACCAAGAAAAAGAGAAAACTGATTTAGCTGAGAGAGAGCTGAATAGTGTGAACTCACTATAGGAAATCACTACAGCGCCTATCCAGGATAACGGCGAAGGCACCTCCTCACTTTCCAATTTCTTTGGAAGAAGGGATCCTGATGTTTGGCAATGTTAGAAGTCGAGTAGGGATAAGGCATTTGTTTGGACAGGTAAGTATGAGAAAAACATCTACACACTTCCAGAGCTGCCAACCACCCTTATGCAGTATCAGTAACAGCCACTACTAATTTCAACAGCTTCCTAAAAATTTCAGCAACATTGCAATATGGAGACACACACACACACACACACACACACACACACACACACACACACACACACACACATATACACACACACACGCTCACACACTTGGAGAGCTCTCCTGCTGACAAAAGACATGTTCCATCAGAAACCCGGTAAAAAGTGCTTCTGTTCAAATCTTACATATGTCTGTGAAAGTGTTGGCAAAAAAAATAACAAAAATCTCAGGCATAGGAATGGTTTTTATAAGCATGTCTCTTACACCAAGAGCCAACACACTTTCAAGTCTACAAAGGTACCTTAGGGGATGAGTCACAACATTCAGTCTACTATGTTTCACACAAAAAAACTAAAACAAACTTGGCACTGTGCGTGGAACTTGCTAACCACTGAAGCCATGATACATGGACAGTGTGCTCATCCAGTACTTGATAATCAGCTGGTCATACACCTCTAAAGAAGGTTCATCTCCCTTCTCCTGCTGCTTTCTTGGTTCAACGTTTCTCTTGCATGCATGAATAACCAGAAAGCTCTATTTCCACTCGATGACTGGCTAACAAAAACAATGTGCAACGTTGAATTGACTCACTTTTACTTCATTTGAAGTCGGCAACACAGGTAGCATATTCAAAAACTTCTTACTCTGGACTGCTTTGTTGATGCTAAGGAGCAGAGTGGTGTACGTGATACTCAAAAATTCTGTGTTTCTGTGGTCAGTTAAATAGCTCCGCAGTATACAACAAATTCAGTAGTGAACTCCAGATAATCCATAATACATGTTGCTGGCAGCTCTGCACCTGCTTCCCAGTGACTGTGAAAAGAGAGGAAGGAGACTAGAGGAGCAGAGAAACCAAGCTAAAAGTTACCTTGCAGGAGAGGATGCAGTTCAGAACTCTTTCATCACAAAATGTTTTTTCATCATCAATCGAGGTCTTTTTCTGTAGGACAAAGTTAATCCTTTTATTTTCACAACGAATCAAATGAGAATAACTTCAACAAATGTATCAAGTGCTGAGCTGTGGTCTGGGAGGTTGACAGTCTGATCCCATCAGATCCATGTACTGGTGAGATTCTTCTGTCCCTCCTAGCCAGAATTGTTAAGTGTGTTATGGATTCAAACGGGTAGAATGGAACAACATGGTCAAGTTTCATCCACTTGATGGATGTGTCTTTGTAACCGACAGTGTTGTTTCCTGACCCTAGTTTCCATTTCCCTTTCGCATCCATGCTTGTGATGGGCTTCAGTCAAAGTCTTCAGTGTCGGATAGAGAGCAGCCTTCTCCCTTCAGAGAGGTGTATTTTTCCACGCTGTCTCAACAACTAAGCAAGAACTCTTTTTAATAGTGTCATTATTAGCTGGTGTCCTGCGTTTTGTGTTAAATCTAAAAAGGCTGGCACCACCACATCACCTCTGAGGGTTGCCCCATGGATTTGATACTGACAGCTCGCTGTGAAGTGCTGGTGCTGTGGTAATGGAACAATCCTCGTGTGTGGCTGTGTTTTGGAGAGCCAGGGTAAGTAGCCTGGGAGTGATGCCACTTACAGGCTGCTGAAGGTGGGACAGCAAAAAAAAAAAAAAAAATTCAATATACACATGAAACATAAATGTGAATGAGAAGAAAACATATGTGTAGATGTGCTTGCATACACTTGGGCAAGTGTTCATGCTCTAAATAAAATACATATTAGTGTAAACGCATGTTAAAAAACATTTTTTTTTTTTTTTCTCAGAAATCATCAAAATGATACATAACAAAAGCCTGTCCATTAAAATCAAGAGCTTTCCTGCAACAAATAAAAAGCAGAATCTTAACACAAGCATGACAAGGACATGTAACTCTTTACTCTGCACAGAAGAAACTAATTATCCCAAGTGTTTGGCTCACTCATAATCATATCCACGTTCATATGCATATCTTTCTTTGTCCTTTTTTTTATTTTCTCTCTTTTTTATGGTCTAGTATCTATTCACTTTGACTTGCAGTCATGCATTTCCACAATTTTTTTTAATTAAATAAACGAACAAACTTATCAGTTAATTTAAACAACAACAACAATATGAATCAAATAAGGAAAAAAACTACCATTATTCCTAGGCTATAAATTACATCGTTATGTAACCCCCCCCACCAGTTTTTCTATAAAAAAAAAAAAAAGAAACAACAACATACGCCACAACGACCAATTAGCCACAACAAAATAGCAGTGAAAACCAGTAACTGAAATAGCAAACACACCATAAACAGACCCTGTCATTCTGAGATATGACTACCATGGACTGGCAGGTCAACAGGAAAGGGCAATACACACAATGAAGGGGGGCAACCCATTCAGAGTCTTTTTCATAGCTGTGTTCAGCAGCACCAAAGCCATTGAAGGACAAGTCTTCAGTGTTAGACAGGAAGAGTTTCAAGGACTCTTCGCCAACAATAGCCATGCTGTCTGCACCTGAATTTCTGTCTAACGCCACATGTACTTCAGCCTCCATGCTTGTGCTGGCTATGACTCCTGCATCATCTTCTGCTGAAACTATGCTTGCTTTTTTAGAAATCATTTATGGTTGTGAACTGGCTCAATTTTTTTTCATCTGGAAAGAGAACTCTACTGAATATGCTGTCATTTGACCATCAACTCATCCACACATAATTCTTGAGCTGCTGCAGGCTTGCCCTTTAGAAAAGCCAGATCAACTGCTTCTCACCTTCAGCACGTTTTCTTGAACATGTGCAACTGACGAGCGACTGATAGAACAAAAATACTGTTCAGCTATTGTGAACAACACTAATTTCACTTGTCCCTCATGCATAAGTCATTCTTTCTTTCAAAGTGGTCAAGTCTGATTTCTGCTGACCCTGGCTCTCAATGTGTTGTATAAACCACAGATCCGGAGAAGAAAACCCTATGGTGAGCAGAGAGCAGAATCAGAAAAATCCATAAAGAGATCCCTGCCAGTGTAACAGCCACAGGGAAAAAAAAGTAGCGAGATAATAAATAGCTCAGCAATTACAGTAATAACTTTGTTCTATTGTGATGCACACATGACTCAAATCTGCGACCAAAAGACATCTACAAATTTCTGTAATTGCTGAATCACATTTTGTTTTCATCTTCTTTTCTTCATTTTCTTCTTGTTCTCTGGAATGAATTTTTATTCCAATCCAGTATAGACTAAATAAAAATAACAGGACAACTGACATGGCACCAGCTTACCGGCTTAACCTCCTTCCAGGTCATCATTTCTTCCAGGGACGGGACCTCTTCATCTGAAGCTGGAATCCACTCCACTTCTTCGTCAATTATAATCTTCACAGAACAGACACAGTCTCAGTGCATACAGGGAATACAGAATGAAGCAGCAGCATCTGTAACAACTCAAAACTACTGCAGAAATGGAAGGCTGAGACAGGCCTGAGTTTTTAGTTAGTAATGGAATGTACAAGATATTTTTTGACAGAAATGAAAGGTCTGTGGCAGGTACACGTCATATCAACAGTTTTGAAATAGACTCAACTAAATTCCAATAAAAAAGAAATGTGGAAAGGAACTCAGATTTCAAAATCTGACTGGCATTTTCACGATGCCTTCTCTGATCTGTTCTCTTATGACTGCCTGTAAAGAAATGATATGTGTTCCTCTAAACTTTCAGGCAATAACATCATTTCTAGAATTAAAGCAGCTTCTACTCTTCTCAAGTTTACTATTAAAGACAGACACAAAACAAAAAACTTACCAGCTCAGTTATAAAAAGGTATAATACAAGGAAGGATAGTTCAACCACCCTTCTTCATCATCAATAGCTTAGTAAAATAACTCACCGAAAGAATCAGCCTCAGTAGTTCTATCTTACAAACACTTACTTTGTAGTATCATTGATAATTTGCTTTACTTTCTTTCTTTTGCGTACATACGCTGATATACTCCTGCGGACACTCCCTGTATAGACAGGCAAGGATTAATCCCATCTACACAACAAAGGGAGTGGAGGTTGTGTGTGTATGACCGTTTTTTCTCCCGCCGTTAAGGCAGCCATACTCCAGCTTTGGGAAAGGTACATGCTATGTGTAACATGTCATCCATACCAACGGCCAAACTGGCCTTCTCTTCCGAAAGCTGGTGATGAGATTTTACATGTGTGCAAGATGTTATGTGCGCATTCACACACGGAACCTCGGTTTATAGTCTGATTCGAAGGACTGTATGGGAAATGGAGTCAGAACCAATGTTAACTCCAAGGGAAAAATCCCCCTGTACCGAAACAGCCTGGCGGAGATTCAAACTGCAACCCCAAGATTACGAGTCCAGCGCGCTCTACCACTAGGCTACTCCGGCCCCCATTTGCTTAACAACATTACAGGGGAATCATTGATCATTTACTTTACAACATTACAGAGGAGACCATAGATCTACCCGAAAACTTCATGACCAAACTTTTACCATCATTGCTCAGCAGAATACTGCTATTGCTTTGCCTTTTTCATTCCAAAGGACATCCAAAGTGCTCTCACAGGTCAGCTTGCACACAACTCATCTCTGTAGACATGCTTACTGAGCAACTTGTGGATGAGGATGTAAAGGCAATGAGATATGTACTGCAAGGATTTTAATTTGACTCATGTGGTATTCAACTAGAAGTATTTCTGCACAGGGTCTGGATCAGTCAATGAATCAGGAGTCATAGCAACCCTGTTGACTCTTACTGGGCGGCGTCATCAGTGATTGCTTTGAGTCTGCCTGGACAGTTCATGTTTCAGAAAACACAGGCATTTTCAATCATGCTAAAACTTAAGTCTGATAATTTAAGGTGGCTGCTTCATAGCAGTTCATGTTCCTGTCAATCTGTTTGCAGTGACATAATGGGAAAGGCACTGATTCTTTGACATTAGCCAATGTTTTTGAAGGAAACTCCTATGCCTGAAAATCAAACAAAAGTATCTGATATGCAAACATTTTTTTTTTTCCAAAAATTTCAATTTATAATCATTCACAATATAAACAGAACCTATTTGAGCTTTGCACATCTCCATATCATCGGCGTAGTTTTCTATGAAGAACTGGAATACACTGTTAACCATTTCCCATAGCGGACTGGAACATGCAGTCTACTGTTTTCTATAATGGGCTGGACATCCAGTCTTCCATTCTCCATAACTGACTGGTCATGCAGTCTACCATTTTCCACAGTGGACTTGGACATACTGTCAAGAATCCTTTTGATTTATTTCAGTACCATTTGACAGGCAACGTCAACATCATCACTGAATTGCTGCGACTGATCAGATCTTTTTATACTTTCTATAAACCCTTGTTCCAGTTTACAAAAACTGTTCTTTTTACTTTCTGTTGCCTTCAGATATCTGGAAATTTTAGCCTTATTATACCTTATTGAAAACTCCTGTAATGCATCCTTTTTTTCTGAAAGTATTACAATTTTCTCCTAAAGAGCCATCTCAAATTTGCCTTCTATAAATCTGTTTCTCGTGATCATGTATTGTAACAATCTTTCACTGGATATCAACAAAAAAACCAACATTCTTGAAACATTTATTACTTATGAGAGAAAGAGAGACAAATTGAAAGATAATACCTAGAATCATACAATCACAAACCTTTTCTTTCTCAAAAGCCCATTCAATGTCCGCAGGTTCAAATCCTTCAATCTTGTGTCCAAGACCTCTCCGGCCACGTTGTTTTGAAGCTTCAACAATCTCTTGACGTCCCTGACCATGTTTGCCCAAACCTGTACCTTCTGTGTAACCCATTTTGGCCTGGCAAAAAGAAAAACAGGTACATGATCATCTATTACCATTTCAATATAAATCATGCGCATCTCATGCGAATCGAACAGCAAATTACTAGCCTATTTGTGTACCCTGACAACAACAAGAATTCAACACCAGACTTCTTCATCGCAATCATTCAGATCCTCAGCCAGCAGGTTCGTTCTGATGCTTAGTTTTATTGTTGTGCATTGAAATAAAAAGAAATAAGTCAAATTTTGAGCACCTTTATTCAAGTGTTTAATGAGTTTGTCAACAATGAGCATTCATACAGTTTTACTCTGTTAAGTAAATCTGTTCACTATGAGTTTCAGCCTATATTTTGTCCATTTCAGGTACACACATTATATAATACAATGTTCTCCAATAGATCAAATACACAGAATTTTTGTTCTGAATTTTCCATTTTACTTCCAAAACGAAGCAAGAAATACACACATGACATCCACCCACATATGTTTTGTTTTAATCTGCAGGAGCTGATAGAAAGCACATTAATACCTTAGATTACCATTCCTAAAATGATTGTCCTTTTCACTAATAACAGGTGCACAAATTAAGAATCAAAACAGTCCATGACAGGACTCATACTGGCTAGGTCAAGAGTATGGACCATCTTGCACCATGAAACAAGAACTGAATCCTGCACGATTGAGAGAGAGAGAGAGAGAGAGAGAGAGAGAGAGAGAGAGAGAGAGAGAGAGTGTGTGTGTGTGTGTGTGTGTGTGTGTGTGTGTGTGTGTGTGTGTGTGCGTGTGTGTGTGTGTGTGTGTGTGCGTGCGTGAGTGCATGTGTGTGTGTGCGTGCATGCGTGTGCGTGCATGTGTGTGCCTGCCTGCGTGCATGTGTGTGTTTGTCTGTGCATGCATGTATACAAGTGTACATGCCTGTGTGTGTGCATGTGGGACTGGAACTGTAAGTTGTATGTGTGGGTCATTTCTGTATCAGGTGTAATGCATTTCCGTATAAATTGATTTTTTTTTTTTTTTTTTTAGTGTTCCTGGATACTGCATAATCAAAGCCCTTCGATGCAAGGAGATTATATTTTCATCACTCACCATCATCTTGTCAACCACTGAGCTGGTCTGCATCTGGGCTTTGCTGGTCAATTTGAGAAACTTTGAAGGGTCAATGTCATCTCCACTGTCATCGTCATTATCATCACCACCTCCAGAGATGCCATCTCTCTTTCTGACACCCTGCTCTTCTCGTTTGCGTTTCATGCTCCCTGTCTGGCTGAACGATGGTTGCCCCATCGCTTCCTCTTCAGAATCTGAAAAATACAACGCAAGAATGTGCCTACTTCCACATTCATGGATTTTTTTTTTTATAGTTATTTCAAGTTTCTTTGTTTCAACATCTACAATGGTAAATAAACTTTGTTCCTCTTTTAAAACAGACAACAACAAAAACTTTAATCATAAAATATATATCATGTAAGATTACTGAGATAAACACAATTATCTCTTTAGAGATATTAACAAACCACCTTAAAATGCTTGTTATGTAGTCTACATGTATGAATAAAATGATCTAAACCAGTAAGAAGAAGAACAGTTTAATCCATGAATTGTAGACATATCTAAACTACTAAAGAAATCAAAAAAATCTAGCAGGGTGTGTATGTGTCTATTTTTCTCTTTTTCTTTTCTTTCTAAGTAACACACCTGTGCCGAAAAAAATCATAATTTGTCACAAATTTCCAAACCTCCGGTATTCATCTGAAAGCTATCAAGCGAAGAGTCACAGTGATTGCATCAAAGGTTTAAATGGTTCAAGACTTCAACTCAACATTGTCACCAACAGCTGAGAATACAAACAGTACCAGCAAAACTTTTCTTCTCCTTTTGCTGTTTATCTTCTGGAGAGAAAAAAAGTGCTGAAAATTGAGACACTGTAATGTAAAGAGAAAAAAAAAAAACCATATGTGTGAGAATGCAAGATTGCACAGACTGATGCATCGTCACCACACATGTATGCGCATACAAGACAGACAGAGAGAGAGAGAGAGAGAGAAATACAGAAAGACAGAGAGAGCTGTCAGCGATTAATTGGCAACAATACTGATTGTCACTAACTCAGCATAAGAATATCACATCTGCAAGGGAAGGTGGAGTGGTGAGTGGGGAAAGCGGAAAGCCATTTCATTCTTAAGTCAGCTCCATGCCAATTATCCAGCCCATCCTGTCAAAGTTCAGTGGGTGATCAGTGTCCCCACATTGAATTCTTTCCCATATGAAATTTACATTTTATATTATTTTACTTCATCTGCACTTGCTGGGTTTTGTGAATCTTCGTTTTTATTTCTGATTAATGATAGCATTCTGATAAACAGATGATGATAAATTCAAATGTCAAATAGCTTACACATTTTTTTACTTATTAAATATAAAATAAACAAAACCAAACTGACCTTTCTGGTCACATTCTCTGATATAACGCTACACGGTCAGCTGGGCCTGATATATGACCTGACTTTTGGTCACACATGGACTGTATGTATGATCATGTAAAAAAAAAACAAAGTGTTATTGTTGGGATGAAATTGGTTAGGATGAAACAAAGAGCGAGAGCATTTTCATTTCTGTTTTTTTTTTCAAGACAATATGTATTCCTCTCCCTCTAATCCCTCCACCTCCATCAGTAGCAACTTTACAATGTATTTGATCAAATCATTACCACTTTTTTTTTTTTTTTTTTTTTTTTAACTTCTTTTCCCCTCAATTTCAGAACTTCAGGCTCAAGAAGTTCAAAATGCACTACTCCAATACTGTAGTTTTCTGCCTTGTGTGTCTCTCCTTTCTTGAAGACAGGGGTGATCAGTGCTGTTACCCAGTCTGCTGGAACCACACAGGTATCCAGACACTTGGAAAATTCAGACGCAGGTAGAAAAAAATCTTGGCACAAAAAAAGATGATATTGTGACATACACTATGGTTCTGACACCAAAGGTAAGTAAGGTTGGCAACACACAGTGTTCAAGCAAAATGGCCAAACTATCGGAAGACAAAGGTGCATACAGTTTAACTTCAAATCAAACAATGGAGGCAGAAAGCAGTGACACAAGCAATCCACTGGCTGTCATCCAGACTAGTTTAAAACTCAACAAGCCGTGATACTAACTGACTCCATGAACCTACTTAAACAGTGGAAAGTGGAATGGGAAGCCCTGCTTGTCATGAAGTAATGTGCAACTTTCCATTGGAGAGACTCATACTGATGCACTGCCCTGGCCATATAATAGGTAAAAGGAAATTGAAAGAGCAGACACACTGGCAGGCATGGCAACATTTGACAAAAACTGGATTACAGCTTGGCTGATCTGAAGTCAAACGAAATCTAAAGAATCATCTAAACAAACAACAACAAAGCCACTATACCATAACCCATCTTTCAGATCTGAAAATCAAGCGAGGAAATGGCCACACATCCAGACTTACGGGAAGAGCAAGAAACATCACCAACCAAATAAACATTAGAATAACCTCAAGGCCAACACTGTGAAGACTCCTGAAGATAGAGGCAAACTCATACTGGGCCTTTCCAATACCAGACACAAACAAACACATGTTAGCTGAGATAAGACTTCAAATCTCTCAAGGACCTCAGTGTATAAACTGTAGACATACATGTGTGCGCTGAAGGGTGTACATCGATGGGCCGATGCAGGTATGTGAACTGGAAAGTCCACAAATGCGAGTATGTGTGTGTGTGTGTGTGTGTGTGTGTGTGTGTGTGTGTGTGTGTGTGTGTGTGTGTGTGTGTGTGTGTGTGTGTGTGTAGGTGAGTATGTGGATATGTGGAGGGGGGGTTGTTCTTGACGTTCAGATTATATGTGTGTGTGTGATGTGTGTGTGTGTGTGTGTGTGTGTGTGTGTGTGTGTGTGTGTGTGTGTGTGTGTGTGTGTCTGTATGTGTTATATAGTTGTTATTGTTGTTCTTGTAATTATTACTAAGTCGTCTTCTAAACATTCATTTGCCACAAACAATCAAAGGCACACACACGCATGCATGCACGCACGCATGCACGCATACACGCATGCACGCACACACACACACACATGCACGTGCATGCGAGCACTTGCACTCGTACTTTCACACACACACATGCACATTTGTATGCATGCATGCACACATGAACAGACATACATGCACACACACACACGGCAGCACACACACACACACACTTGTATACGCCCATATTCAAGGCATGCACACATACACATAAATGTACAAAATACATGTGCAGATGCATGCTCGCAGAAGCATGCTCACACAAGCCCACAGATCACACGCATGCATGCATACACACACACACACACACACACAAGAGTATGCGTGCGAATGCAGGTGCGCACACATACACACACACACACACATATGCACACACATAAACACACATACCATACAGTGATACACACATGCACATGTACTCACACACCACATACACTGGCACCTCAGCCTAGGTGCTTACACACATATAGGCACATGCATATCGCATACATGTTTACACACACATGTAATGATAATAATGGCACAGACAATGTTAGATGGGGCTACTAAGGTCTGACCAGCATGCTGGGCCAATATATGTGGAGGTCAGACATCTGCTTAGTTATGGCCACGAGACCCTCTTCTTAAATTCTCTCATCTTAGTCATTTATTCATCTATCTTCTTTACATCATGTGCAGTATGGTCTTGAAACTTTGTGGATGGAGTAACGTACATAAGACTAGTCCCCATGCAGTGACACCTTGATGAAACTGAAGCTTTAAAGCAAGACTAAATACACTAAACCTATCACTAGTATCAGACCTGTTCCCCCACCCCCACTACCCCACCTCCACACATCCTGCCCCTAGCCCCAGAGTTGACATTTTGTTGACTTTTAAAGTCTTTTTATATATATGCATTGGTAATGTAATGACTAGATCCCTCTCTCTATATATATATAGATATAAATTGTCTGGAAACTATGATCTTTCCAATGTTTCTCCAGAGAAATTTTTTTTCACTTGCAAAGTCTTCCTGCAAGGCAATGTGATCATGAAGACTTTCAATTAGCAAAAAAAAAAAAAGTTTTACAAAAATAAAAAGATTAGATTTTGTGAAGTTTTGCCAATTTTAGTGGGTGGCCACATGTACTGAATATTGTCTTTTAAGGTGAACAGACTTTTTGTCTTGTGCTTCCATCATAATGACCATGCAGAATTTTCAGGTCTTAATCCTGTCACTTTTCAGTCTCCAATACTCCAGGCTGGAAGCTGTAAGCTCCCTTTGCCCTGTTTGAAAGTCAGATAAATTTCTTATTCTTATTATCTAATATCTGCTTGGTGAATCTTCTCTGCACACTTTCAATTGACTTTATTTGTCTTCAGAGGTATAAAAATCATACATTTCAGTATTCTACGACTGGTCTAACTAACGATTTGGAGCAATCGTTGTGTATTTACTTTTAAACTGCATAAAATGAATGATCATATCACAAGCTATTCATTTCAATCAGCCTTTTTAACTGAAGCATTTCTATGATGCTCAAAGATGAGATTATTATCCACCGAAACACCCAAATTCTTTTGCAGCTTGGTACCTTCCAGATCAAAAGAATTAATATGATTTTATTCCACTGTATACTTTTGTTTCATCCCAAATTTTCTTTGTGTAAAACATTTCTTCACTTCTGGCACAATCATGTTGGCGCCAAGACACAAGAACTATCCTGAGAAGTACAACACAGGTCACCATTTGAGGTGCCTGCCTTTCCAAAAGAAGAACACAGATTGACATACATGCAAAGAAAGAAGCAAGCGCTAAATCCTAGTTTGTACAGACTATGCAATCTTTCACTTAGTTAGCATCAAACAAAATACCTGATAATCGATTCATTGCGCCACACTTCTATTGAAAATCGAGCTGGTTTATCCCACACGAAACCGAAAATAATCGTACAGGAAGAGTTCGGAAATGTAGAGGGAGTACTCTTTGCACTCGACCAGGTAAACAACGTAGTAAATTAAATTTAGAAATAGATGTCTTGTCTGTTGCTGTTTTCAAATTTCCGAGGAAAATGTGTCCATTATCGATGTGAAATGAATGAAAATAGTAAACATATCCACTGAACTTTATTACATCACAATGAAAATAAAATTCGGGAGTAACCATTTTACACAAGAATTTACGTCTGTTTTCCTTCCGGTGAGATGAATTTCATCGAAAAGTTGGTTTCAGTTTAACAGCAGAATATAGGAAACGGAAAAATCGGTTTACGCTCTGTAAGACACGTCTCTGACATCCGAGCAGTATGAGTAAATTTAGTACAGAATAATGTACCGTGAATGTGAGAAATTTCAGAAATTTTCCTTTATAAGGCCTAGCAGAGTATTTCTGTAGTTGAACTCTTGTTTCGGAGCAGGGAAACACAAAAGCTAAAGTCGAATCACTGAGGCAACAAACAAATGAACATACTAAAATACAAAAGACAACGCGTTTCGACTTGTTGGGTGTTCATCAAGCAGGACAAACAAATTCAAGTTTATAACATGTCATTTGTTTTCATCTTTGACTTTTGTTTGTCCTGCCAGAAGAAAAGAATAGGTGGAAATGCATTATGCCTGTTTTATAATTGTTTGTTCCTTCATATAGCAGTCAAGTGATTCTGTGTTTGCTTGCATGTAACATAATACGGCATATAGTCTGAAGAGTTTTCTTGCATGCACTATCTAGTTATTGATTAAATGCCAAATTATTTTACTTGACGGTAACTGGCAAACTTCACTACATGGTATTAAGTATTGTTTGGAAACAGTATTCTTGACAGTGTTTATTTAGGTCATTTTTGAAAATTCTGTTCATGCAATTACACAATAGTGCAAGACAAAGAGTTACAAATATAAATGATACTGTTCAAAGAAGAGGTCTGCACAAAGACTAGTTTTAACAAATGATTATTTTATTTCATAAGTTGACCTCTCTAGTATTAGTTTCATCATCATCATTGCCTATTACCCCTCCTGGGGTACAGGCCGCCAACCAAGGACCTCCAGGCATCTCTGTCCTGGGCTCTTTTCTCCAGCTGGTTCCAAGTCATCTCCATGTTCCTGATGTCTGCTTCCAGGTCCCTGCGCCAGTTGTTCCTTTGGCCGACCTCTTTTTCATTTTTCTTGGGGGTTCCATGCTAGGGTTTGTCTGGTGATGTTGCTTGCAGGCTTCCGCAGCATATGTCCAATCCAACCCCAACATCATTTCTTGATTTCCTGTTCTGTTGGCAGCTGGTTTGTTCTCCCAGAGCTCATTGTTATTGATGGTGTCTGACCACCAGATGTAGAGAATCTTGTGCAGGCAGTTGTTGATGAACACCTGCCTTTTCTTGGTGGTGGCTACTGTAGTTCTCCAGGTCTCTGCTCCATACAATAGTACTGCTTGATATTGGTGTTGTAGAGCCTGACATTGGTGTTGACTGACAGTTCCTTGGAGCTCCAGATGTTCCGTAACTGTACTAACGCTGCCCTGGCCTTTCTGATCCTTGCTTTGACATTGGCATCTGTGCCCCCCTGTTTGTCGATGACACTGCCCAGATAGGTAAAGGCTTCTACCTCCTCCAGCATTTTGTTGTCCAGCATGATCGAGTTGTTGTTGACAGTGTTGGCCTTGAGAATCTTGCTCTTGCCTCTATGGATGTTGAGCTCTACTTGTGCTGACATGGCTGCTACATTGTTTGTCTTCTCTTGCATCGGCTGGTGAGTGTGTGAGGGTAGTGCCAGGTTGTCAGCGAAGTCCAAATCGTCGAGCTGCGTCCAGGGTGTCCACTGGATCCCATGTCTTCTCTGATCTGTGAGGTCTTCATGATCCAGTCGATTGCCAGTAAAAATAAAAACAGTGAAAGCAGGCAACCTTGTCTGACACCAGTCTTCACTTCAAATGCCTTGTTGAGCTGCCCTCCATGGATGACTCTGCAGGTCAGAGCCTTGTACGAGTTTCTGATGATGGTGGTGATCTTGACCGGCACACCATAATGTCGGAGAAGCTTCCACACAGGGTGTCTCGGTCTATGCTGTCAAAGGCTTTCTCATAGTCAATAAAGTTGACATACAGGGATGAGTTCCACTCGTTCGACTGCTCAACAAAAATGCAAAGCGTTGCGACCTGGTCTGTGCAGGATCGATGCTTGCGAAAGCCAGCCTGCTGGTTGCGGAGTTGAGCATTAACAGGATCCTTTAGCCAGTTCAAAATGACTCTGTTGAAAACTTTTCCTGGCACTGACAGCAGTGTGATTCCTCTGTAGTTCACGCAGTTGCTAAGGTCGCCTTTCTTGGGAATCTTGATAAGGTATCCCGCCTTCCAGTCTGCTGGCATTTGCTCCTTTTCCCAGATCTTCTTGAAGAGAGGCCAAAGCATCTCTACTGTGGTCTCTATGTCTGTCTTCAACACCTGTGCAGGGATGTTTTCAGGTCCTGCCGCCTTTCCATTCCTAAACTGTTTGATGGCCTTCCTAATTTCTTCTTTGGTGGTGCCCCGCAGTCTATGGGCAGATCTGAGTCAGCCTCTTTGATGTCTGGAGGGTTCTCTGGCGATGGTCTGTTCAAGAGCTCCTCGAAGTGCAGCCCATCTGTTCTTCTGCTGCTCTTCTCCTCTGAGCTGCCTTCAATCTTTCTCTTTTATTAGTTGTTCTGGCCTGCCAGCTTCTTGGTGGTGTCATACAGTCCTTTCATGTTTCCCTGTTTTGCTGCTTGTTCGGCATCTGTTGCTAGGTCATCTACATATTTCCTCTTGTCTGTTCTGATGATCTTCTTGCTTGTGTGTTTGCTTCATTGTTCTGCTTATGCTTTGGCCTTCTCTGCTCTTGTTCAGCTGTTGTTGATTGCGGCTTTCTTCTCTTTCCTCTGCTGGACCTTGCATAGGCTGTCTGCCGAGATCCATTCCTTGTGTTGGTGGTTATTGTGACCAAGCACTTCCTGGCGTGTTGATGTTACTGCCTCCTTGATCTCCTTCCGCTTGTCCTCTAGTGTACCGTCTTCCTCTTCTAGCAGTTCTTGCAGTACTTGAAACTTGTTGCCTAGAGTTCTATATTCTTGGATCTTGTTAGTATCTCTCAGGAGAGCTGTCTTGTACTAGTGTCAACTTAAGCCTGGTCACAACAAGGTGTTGGTCTGAAGCCACACCTGCTCCTCTCTTTACCCTCATATCCTGCATGGATCTTCTGAATTTCTTGTCGATGCAGATATGGTCAGTGTGGTTTTATGTTATGTGATCTGATGATACACAGGTGGCCTTGTGGATGTTGTTGTGGGGGAAAACGCTGCCACTGATGACAAAGTTGTTGAGTGCACATAGGTCTGCCAGTCATTAACGGTTCTCGTTCATGTCCCCCAGTCCATGGTTTCCCATGATGCTCTCATACCCAGTGTTGTCCTTTCCGATCTTGGCGTTAAAGTCACCCATCAGGATGGTGATGTTTTCTCTGGGTACCTTTCTATGATGGACTGCAGTCTATCATAGAAGTGGTCCTTGTCAGTTTCCTCGCTGTCATTTGTAGGTGCATAGCACTGTATTACATTCATGCTGATCTTCTTCTTCTTGGTTCTGAAGCGCTCTCTGAGCTGTTTTAGATAACATCAGTGTGACACCTTGAGTATGGGGGGCATTGTCCTCTTTATGTCCTGAGTACAGCAGCATCTCTCCCGAGGTCAATCGTTTCTGTCCGGACTGTGTCCAGCGGGTTTCACTGTCTCCAAGCAGGGTTAGGTTGTAGTTCTTCATTTCTGACGCTACTTGGAATGTCTTTCCTGTCTCATACATGATCCTGACGTTCCATGTTCCGATGTTGGCTGCCCTGGTTGAAAGAAAGGTGGTCAGCCTTGTGGCTTCCCGAGATATCAGGGCTTTTACCACATGGCGTCATACATCTTCTTGTCGAAGACCCATCCCTTCCCAGGGCTGAGGTGTTGATATGATTCCTGGTTGGCGTTTTTGTAACTGTGGTTTGTTTTACAGGGTAGGGTAGCTGGCCTCATGCCTAACCCTCCTCCCTTATCCGGGCTTGAGACCAGCATGATTCCCAAAAAGGGTCTCCTGGTGGAGTTAGTATTAGTTTTATTAAGTGAAAATGAATTACTTGTAGCATGGGCATCATAGAACAAATTTGAAAGGTATTGGTTTGGTAAGTTGAGGAGTTTCAGTCTTTCTTCATCACTTATGTGACTTTGATGATTTGTTTGGTGAATCTTCTTTACACGTTTTCTGTAAATGTTATGTACTTCTCCAAAGTGGGGACTAAACCACGTTGCCATATTCCAAAATTGGTCTTATTAAGGTTTTAAAAAATGGTTGAACTAATGAAATGTGATATCATCCTAGAAATTCTGTTTGCCTTTTTAACTTTTGCAGTGATATGCTGATCAAAAAAAAAATAATAATCTGCTAAGACACTACATTTTTTTTCAAATGCACTGGGTTCTAGATCACATCCATTTTGATAGGCATACCTTGTACTTTTTATTACAAACAAGTAGGGTAACTCTTGCTTCCATGATGAAATAAATGTTGATTTGTATTTGTTTATTTCCCCAGTTGTTGCTGTGTAGATGGTCAGATACAGGGTATATGGGCAAGCTTCGAACATCCTTTTTTAGGGGATGTCTCCTTGTTTGATCAATGTGCTCACTGTTGTCATTTCTGCTAGGCGATTTGGTGTCACACAACAGTCGTCCCACCAGGCCTCGCTGCCACAACAGCAACAGTGAGCTGAAGAAGACAGGGCGACCCTGTCAAAATATTCTCCAAGTAAGTTTTTGATTCTGAGTCCATAACTACGTTTCTAAGAAAATATATTATAAATATGAAAACTCTTCACTAGCTGCATGAGGAAACCATTGTAATCCCTCTGGAAGGCAGGTCTATTTGTATTGCCTGCTCCTAGGTCTTTCGTCCGCTTGATCAGACTCATCATGGAGACACGGCTGATTGTTTCTGTGCTCCTGGCGTCAAATAGAGACACACCACAGTCCATAATACTGTGGTGTGTATCACCACCAAGGGTTCAAAAAAGAAACCAACAGCACCCCCAAAGCAGCCAGCGAAGGGTGGTAAATGAAACAAAACAAAAGTGAGGGGGGGGGGAAAAAAAGTTGCTGAAAACTAAAGACATTATATATACTGTATAAAATGTAGGGGACAATCTTTGAGCCTACGCCTGAGGATCCACCCAAGGATGCAAGAGAGATCAAAAGACAAACACAAAGACGGGACAGAAACAAATACAAATAACCTCAATTTAATTAAAATGAAATTGAACACGAAGTGAGGCAGGGAACAGCAAACAAAAAAGTAGGGCAACCCTTGCTCCCACAAGAAAACCTAACTCAGAGTAACTTTTATTCAAGACTGGCACAGCCTTTAAAACTTTAATTAAGTCAGACAAATACAAGTTCAAATCTTTGCCAAGTCAATACTGTGATGACGGAGGGGTTGTTGGCCTGCGCTTGTTTTTCCCCCATTAATAGATTGTTCATCTTGTATTTGTCTGACTTTATTCAAGTTTTAAAGGCTGTGCCAGTCTTGAATAAAAGTTACTCTGAGGTAGGTTTTCTTGTGGGAGCAAGGGTTACCCTACTTGTTTTGTTGTTTGCTGTTCCCTGCCTCACTTTGTGTTCAATAACATTGATACATTCTTGCAGTTTGTACTTCATTCATCACGAACACTATGGTATGGTTTAATGTCATCTGTGAATATTTTTACAGTGCAGTTAACAGCATCTGACATGTCACTACTTAAATAAATGACAGTGGGGATCCAAACACACTGCCCTGTGGAACACCACTGGTAACCCATGTACCCCCCAATTTTGTGACATATATTAACATATTGGGTTGTATCACAGATGAAATCTTTTTTTATTCCTCTCAAGAATTTTGTCCTGAATGCTATAACCCTTCAGTTTGTGCAACAGTCTAATGAACGACTTTGTCAAATGCTTTCACAAATCTAAGTACTTTACATCAACAGGAATATGATAAATTTTTAAATCGACATCCATTCATTCATAATACTTGATAGCTGGTTTGTACAAGATCTGCCAAAGTGGCAGTTTGACAGCAATTTGTTAGAAAGTAAAGGTTCATGTAAACATCCCAAATCATACTTTCGGAAAATTTGCATATTACTGATGTGAGGCTAACAGGTGGTTGATGGATGATAATGAATATTTATATAGCGCCTATTCTCGGCTAGACGCCAAGCTCTAAGCGCTTTACAATCAACACTTGTTTACACAACGGGCTGCCTACCTGGGTAGTGCCGACTGAAGAGCTGCCAGCTGGCGCTTCATTCAGTCGTTTCCCGTGTCATCCAGTCAGTATCGTTCAATATCGATCACTCATTTTCCTTACTTCCTTCATTCTTTTCCATTTCTCACTCAGGGTGCATGCTATGTGTAACGTGTCATCCATACCAACGGCCAAACTGGCCTACTCTTCCGAATGTTGGTGATGGGATTTTACGTGTGTGCAAGATGTTATGAGTGTGTTCACACACGGAACCTCGGTTTATAGTCTCATTCAAAGGACTGTATGGGAAATGGGAGTCAGAACCAATGTTAACTCCGAGGGAAAAATCCCCCTGTACCGAAACGCCCCGGCGGAGGTTCGAACCCGCAACCCCAGGATCACCAAGATTGCGAGTCAGGTGCTCTACCAACTGAGCTATTCCGGCTCCTGGTTGCAGGATCAGTTTTGTTTACTTTTTAAGTATTGGCTGGACTTCAGCTTATTCTAACTGCAGGAAATTTTGCCTTGTTTGATTGTTTTCTCTAACAAAATTTTCAAAGGCCTTAGATAAAAGTTGTCAGGACCAACAAACTTTGCAATGTTAATTGTTATTGTTAGACTTTATAATGTTTAATTTTGCGCATTTATCATGGATGTCTTTTTAAGTTAAATTTACAGTTGTGATTGTTCTATCTGTATGTTTGGGAACTATGGAAGGTTACCAGAATCCTCAGCAGAAAAACACTGAAAGTAAAAATTATTAAGCTTAGCCTTTTCTCCGTCAGTAGTATGTGCCGGTGGGCCATCAGGCATGATGCGATTACCAGTGCCATCACTGGGTTTTATCTTTTACACAATATATGTACAGAAGCTTTTGAGGTCATTTGAACCTTAGTGATCATGATTGTTATGATCAAACAACAATCAGCAAATGTGAAAAGTTTGAGAAGTTTTACTTGATACTTACTTGAAATTGAACTTGAGCCCAGTTGTTTACCTTGATTATGATCATACAATGGTGAAGCTTTTGTTTTAGTGTAGAACTACAGTTCATCATTTTAACTGTTTTTTGCTTACATTGTTTGAGTGCATTGCTGGTTATTTGTAGCAACTTGGGTTGTAGTGATGGAAGGGAAGCCCTGTGGGTACCAAGCTTGCCTTTGAAGTTGTCCTGGAGGGAGATCATACATCAGATGATGAAGCAATAGTCCTTTCAGGGTTCCCCCAACATACAATGTTTAGTTCATTACTGTACCTGTATCATGTTAGAACTTCTCCAAACCAGTAAAGTCAAGAGTACACTCTTTGCTGACGAGTGCCTGCAGCAGGAATACTTTAGAACTTTCAGAAAGGGGGAAAGATCTCAACAAGTCTCTCTCTCTCTCTCTCTCTCTCTCTCTCTCTCTCTCTCTCTCTCTCTCTCTCTCTCTCTCTCTCTCTCTCTCTATATATATATATATATAATGCTGAACATATATATGACCAATAAATTCCAGGGATAAGTAACCAAGCACCATTCCAGCAACTTACAGAGCAGCTTGGTATTGCAAAGACTGCAAGAAATATTCAATTATAAAACAAAACTTGCTCTTATGTCTTAGAGTGAAGAAATAGGGGGAGGTAAGCATTCATATCTGCAGTGGTAGTTAATTCTGCCTAACTAACAGTATGTGCTTGAGAGGGTGAGTGGGGAATAATAAATGCTTCTCACATGAGTCTTCAGCAAGCTTATAGTCTCCAAGGAGGAGACATTCTCCAATGGGGAGAAAACTCACTATCATATAACTCCTGGTCAGGTACCAGTATTTCGAAACCTGATTGTTTCTCCTCAGTGACCGCGGAAAGTGGTAACTTAACTCCTCTGTCTTTTCAGTTTTAAGAAGAATGCTATCCCAGAAAAAGGTTGGTGTGCAATACCATAGTATGTTTGTTGAGTTTTCAAAAAACCAACCAAAGGTGCCACCTAGGAAGCAAAAGAAAACCGGCTGTCAGCACTTGTGTCTTAAGAAGTTATCTTTTTTTATATTTTCTACTTTTCAGTAGAAAACATAGCTTGTTTTGCTCTTTCATGATTTTCTTTTGCTTCTTAAGTGGCACCTTTGGTGGTTGTTTTTTTGAAAACTCAACAAACATACTATGGTATTGCACACCAGCCTTTTTCTGGGATAGCATACTTCACCAAAAAGGCAGAGGAGTTAAGTTACCACTTTCCGCGGTCACTGAGGAGAAACAATCAGGTTTCGAAATACCGGTATCTGACCAGGAGTTTATATGATAGTGAGTTTTCTCCCTATTGGAGAATGTCTCCTCCTTGGAGACTATAAGCTTGCTGAAGACTAATTTGAGAAGCATTTATTATTCCCCACTCACCCTCTCAAGCACATACTGTTAGTTAGGCAGAATTAACTGCCACTGCAGATATGAATGCTTACCTCCCCCTATTTCTTCACTCTAAGACATAAGAGCAAGTTTTGTTTTATAATTGAATATATATATATATATATATATATATATATATAAAAGAACATCTTCAAAGATATTGAAGCCATCTGCATTATTTAAAAGTGTCTACTTTTCACTGCTTATGTTCTTGGCATCTTACCCCATGATCTGCTGACGAGTGCCTGCAGCAGGAATACTTTAGAACTTTCAGAAGGGGGAAAGATCTCAACCAGCTCAACAAGTCAGAGCTCAGCAAGGCAGAGGAGTCAAGTTACCACTTTCTGCAGTCACTGAGGAGAAACAATCAGGTTTTGAAAATACCGGTATCTGACCAGGAGTTTATATGTTAGTGAGTTCCCTCTCCATTGGAGATTGTCTCCCCCTTTGGAGGACTATAAGCTTGCTGAAGGCTCATTTTGAGAAGCATTTATTTATTCCCCATTCACCCTCTCAAGCACATACTGCTACTTAGGCAGAATTAACTACCACTGCAGATATGAATGCTTATCTCCCCTTATTTCTTCAATCTAAGACATAAGAGCAAGCTTTGTTTATGACTGAATATTTCTTGCAATCATTGCAACACCAAGCTGCTCTGTAGTTGCTGGAACAGTGCTCAGTTACTTATCCTTGGAATTTATTAGTCTATTATAATTTAATCCCTTGTGGATTAATTCCAAGAACTGGCCCTCAGCACTTGGGTCTGAAGAGGTTATTTTTTTATATTCTACTTTTCACAAGAAAGTGTAGCTTGTTTCGCTCTTTCATGATTTTCTTTTGTTTCTTAGGTGGCACCATTAGTTGGTTTTCTAAAAATTCAACATACTACGGTATTGCACACCAGCCTTTTTTTCTGGGGGAGCATTCTTCTTAAAACCAAAAAGGCAGAGGAGTCAAGTTACCACTTTCCACGGTCACTGAGGAGAAACAATCAGGTTTTGAAATACCGGTATCTGACCAGGAGTTATATGTTAGTGAGTTTCCTCCCCATTGGAGATTGTCTCCCCCTTTGGAGACTATAAGCTTGCTGAAGGCTCATTTGAGAAGCATGTATTATTCCCCATTCACCCTCTCAAGCACATACTGCTACTTAGGCAGAATTAACTACCACTGCAGATATGAATGCTTATTTCGCCCTATTTCTTCACTCTAAGACATATGAGCTAGTTTTTTTTTTTAATATGATATATATATATATATATATATAGATATATATAGATAGATAGATAGATTCAAAGGACTTCTTCAAAGCTATTGAAGCTATCTGCATTTAAAAGTGTCTATTTTTCACTGCTTATGTTCTTGGCATCTTATCCCATGATCTGATAGTAGAGTAGATGGGTACAAGAATATTGAAATTGAGCACTTGTACTTGGTCCATGTATCTCACAACAGCCTGTATGGCTGGTAGTTGTGATGTAAATTGTGATGTCTTCCAGGTGTTTGGTGTTCAAGTATGTTTTGCTTGCTGCAGGAGAACTTCCTAGTTCTGGTGCTTTTCTGCTCAGATCTGTACATGCTGGTTATCTTATCTCTTCAATAGGTTAGTTAGAGACTAAGTAATTCAGCTGTGATTTTGCTTCCATAGTCAGCTGGGCAATAACATGACTTGACCTGGACTACATAAACTGTTTCTAGCTTTTCATTTCAGTGTTCTGTTCTTGTTTAAAAAGATTTGTTGGGGTTGCTTCCAATTGCACAGGTGTGTTTTTGTGTGTGTGTGTGTGTGTGTGTGTGTGTGTGTGTGTGTGTGTGTGTGTGTGCTTTAATGTCTTGGATAAAAATCAAGGGCACTTATTCATTCCCTTAAATCTCTGCCAAGAAAATTTTTTAATCTATACAACATACAGGCACTAAAATTAAATATTCTTATATTGCTTTGACTGAATTAAACAGTTTCAATTATGAACATTTATTTGTTGTGTCAAGAGGTTGTGTAGGTGAAGAGTGTTAAAACTTAGTCCTGTGTCATCAGAATTATTTTACATGCCTCATTTAAATCAGATCACCTTTAAGCCATCTGCATTTCAGTGCTGGTTTGTGTTAGTGTCTTAGTTCTTTACAGTCAGCTCTTGAACAAACTCTAAGGCCTTTCTTATATTCTGTTCTCTGCCACTGATTGTTTTTTAAGGATGGGTACTAAATGACGCTCAAACCAAGGTCCCACCACCAGTGTCAGGAGCTAGAAAAAGCATAGAAAAAACAACACTATTGCTGAAACATTTAAGTATTCAGTTGTGCCATTTCTGATCAAACATATGGTATGAAAGATCTTTTGTTTTTGTGGAAACAAACATTTTTTTTAAAGCATGGTGGAATGGAACTGGAAGAGTTGCCATGTTATGTGAAAGAAACTTGAGTAAGTTATGCCTTGCCACCACTTCATCAATGGGTTATGGAATTTAAGGGAGAAAAAAAAGAAAAGCAAAGGAAACTTTTTGTGAAGATTATTGTACTGCTCCACTTCCAGACTACCATGAAAAGTGACTTTAGATGATGGCTCTGTCAGCACCACCTCCACCACCACCACCACCACCACCAGCTGCAGTTTTTCCATCACCACCATGCAAGCTTGACCCAGGTGGTGTGATAATGGAAAGCGTTGACATAACACACTACATGTCTGTAGGCCAAATGGGGGTTCATGAATACAAGCAGGGGTGTGAAAGGTAAGTGCTGAAAGTAAAAATAGTTCACACTTTGTGGACACACACTAAACCCACACACACACACACACTAACGCACACATGCATGAATGCATGCACGCACGTACACAAACACACACACACACACACACACACACACACACACACACTCACTCACTCACTCACTCACTCATGTACACATACAATGATGCATGGTTATGATGAAAGTTATAAATATAGGTGACTGAGAGGTCAGTGATGCCAGAAATGTGACCAGTCGAAAATCTGACACACAGCTGCATCTTGGGCATGCAGTTGTTGCGTTCTCGTCTTGCAGGTATTTCATATCTTGTCCAGATGTTTCAGTCTGTTCCTCCAAAGCATGCGCTCCTTTGATTTCAACGAAGCACATGCCACTTCAGTGTGCTGTCAAGAATATGCACGTCTTGCTCTCACACACTCACTAGTGCGCATTTGATCATGTGCACATGAACAACATGCACACACTCTGGCTATTGAACTTGCATATTAAGCAAAAAAATCATAATTATTCAATCATGAGAAGTGTCAATGTTGGAGTCAGTGATGTCATGTAAAGAAATTGGTGAATGTTAATGGCAGTCTTTCTGGGAACATTTTGACATTGTTGGGGTCAAATTTGTTTTTGTTTGTTTGTTTTTGTTGTTGTTGTTGTCTTGACTGAATGTCTGTCATTTCATGATGTACAGTCTTGTTTTTTGTCACAGAGAAGAAACAGAGAGGAAACGGCTTGCACACAGTCTTCCTGTCCTACTACAGGACCGTCACACCTATTATTCAGAAAGGACCTCTGTGAGTGTATCAGTTGAGAACAGTTGGCTTTTTGTTAGGAAACTTTTGACTACTCGTTTGATTTGGTTTATCATATGATGAAAAGAAACATTCAGGAATAAATCAGAAACTGAAAAAGAGGAGTGGTTAGAATTCACGCAGGAGAACAAGATCACAAGCCTTGGTTATATTCCCGTTTCCAATTTCATAACAAAATTGTGCAACTGAAACCAGTTATAGGACAGTTTATTGTCAATGGCACTGCTTCTGCTATACAAAAGACAAACTCCAGTTGCAAAGACCCAGTTGTACGTTGAGTCGTGAAGGTCATATTTCGGACCAGAGCACTTCTTCCTAAACATCATGATAATATGATAATGAATACTTATATAGCGCCTATTCTCGGCTAGACGCCAAGCTCTAAGCGCTTTACAATCAACACTCATTTACACAACGGGCTGCCTACCTGGGTAGTGCCAACTGAAGAGCTGCCAGCTGGCGCTCATTCATTCAGTCGTTTCCCGTGTCATCCAGTTAGTATCGTTCAATATCGATCACTCATTTTCCTTACTTCCTTCATTCTTTCCATTTCTCACTCAGGGTGCATGCTATGTGTAACGTGTCATCCATACCAACGGCCAAACTGGCCTACTCTTCCAAATGTTGGTGATGGGATTTTACGTGTGTGCAAGATGTTATGCGTGCGTTCACACACGGAACCTCGGTTTATAGTCTCATTGGAAGGACTGTATGGGAAATGGAGTCAGAACCAATGTTAACTCCGAGGAAAAATCCCCCTGTACCGAAACGCCCCAGCGGAGGTTCGAACCCGCAACCCCAGGATCACCAAGATTGCGAGTCAGGCGCTCTACCAACTGAGCTATTCCGGCTCCCATGAAACATGTAATATGGATATCGTCCTTAACACGATAACTGAATAGCTGCTTGCTGAACAGCTGACCTTACAAAAACTTGTGTAGAGAACAGTCATGTTACTTGCTTAATTGTCTGATTCAAGAGGACAGATAAATCATCAGCTTACTCCTGATAAGTAAATCAATAATGCCAAGTGTATTCTTGTACATAGCTTGATACTCAAATAGTCCAGAAAAATAAAAAAATATATGAAAATGAACATAGACAAGACCACAGCACTGCAGAAAAGGAAAACCAGTTGTTTTTACCTGTGATTAGTCGTATGGAGACTGTCTCAATGGACATATTCTAAGGTGGATAAGAACTGTCCTGTGTGCAGCAGAAGTGGATATTTCAAAATTTTTCACCCCACTCTACTCACAGTGCAAATACCACAGCTATGTAGAGCAGAGGTGCATCACTTGATTATATCCTCTAGGCTGCAGGATGGACAAACCCAAACACTTTCAGTAGGTTTTATCATACAGCCATACAATGTGGCAAAGCTGAAAGTGGTGAGGAACAAAAATGACACCTAGTCAGTCAGCGCTAGATGGTTTTGTTTTCATAATCCTCAAAAATAATCGGTGGTCCAGTGCAGATGAACCATTAACAAAATATATAAAGCCATACCTGCATCACATGTATCAAGTGTTTGTGATCCCTGATTCTAAAGTCTCATGTGTATATACATCTTACCAATCAGCAAACAAGTAGTAATCGGAAAATTGAATAAGGTTTACCTGAAGACAAAGTTTAACTGAGATTATTTCAAGTATGGTGTTGGATACTCATCACTGCCTTTCAAACGTTCGACAAAAAGTTCATTCTCACCCTTCAGGTTTATTCGGAACCATGCATAAATACTGCTAGATACTGGCATTTTGGCATGTGCTGTATCTCATGTGTATACATCTACCCAGCAGGATACTTGAAATATTTCCAGTTAAACTTCGTCTTCAGGTAAGTCTCATTTAATTTTCCAGTTAGTCCATATTTCTTCAAATAACAGATGCATAAGTAGACTCTGACTGGAGTTAGTGTATTGTCAGATTACGTTCAGGTTTTAAACTCTTGACTCTCATCGAATCCAATAATACTTGTTTGACCAGATTGCGATTTAAACCAGTGTATTGTCATGTTAAAGTTGGGCTTGAACTAGACACAAAAAAAGAACTGTTAATTTCCACAGGTTTTACTCTGACCTGCAGATGTGGTCTGGTAGCTGTGGCCATGGCAGCACCATTAATGCAAGCTGAAGATGGAACTACAGAAACACTGCTGAAGACAGCCATTGAAATGGGATACACCAAACAGGGTGAAATGTTTTCTGGTAAGAATATCACAGTATCTGTACAATCCTCTACGATGCCAGAAAAATCATTCAAGCTGGGTGCCAAAAAAAAAAAATTGGTGACCAGCTTTTGTTTTCTTACAGTTTGAAAGTGAAAAAATATGAAGGTTTTTCATTAGTTGCAACTAATCACATGCCGGACATCAGTTAGCTATTGTCACAACTTTTTTTTCCTGTTGGTTTAAATGCTCTGTTATCATGACATAAATGCCACTCACAGCGGACCATCCTTGCAGACTTAGATGGTCAAAGTGCATTGTTTGAATGGATCTGTGGGAATTGTCATCCAAGTCTATGAAGTACTTTTCTTTTCCTACAAACAGTGAAACACTGAGACCTCAAGAGAAATTCATTGGTGCAAGAAATGGTGTATGTGTTTATGTTTTGTGTGTGTGTATACATATGATGTGTGTATGCTTAAAAACATTGCGATCATAAGAGAAATTCAGTAATAAAAGAAATTGTGTGTGTGTGTGTGTGTGTGTGTGTGTGTGTGTGAATGGCATTGATTCATGTTGTTTCAGCTCAGTGTGTTCATAATTAACAGTGTATTCATTCATGTGGTTTTCTGACTAAATTGTGAAACAGGTGCTTGAACATGTATATTTGCACACAACATACATTTGCAGGCACATCTCAAGATGGAGAGATGCTCAACATTCTCCTGTTAAAATTCCTGTATGCCTCTGTATTTCTTGTCCTTATTTTTGATATAACTGTTTCAGAAAATTACCACCAAATATTCACCAGATATTTCCACATTGAATGGAACTCCCAGTGCTAACCAGTGCAGTCAGAAATCAGCTGAGGAAGAAGTCCTCCAAAATATTAATACTTCCATCTCCCATTTGTGGACTCTCTTTACTACTTATCATGTATGATGATGCAAAAAGGTCTACACTTTATTATGCAGACACACATGTGAAACCCTGAATAGTATGTCCACTTTATACAATATCTGATGTTTTCAATCTAATATCTAGTATAGCCACGTATGACATTCATCTTGAATACATGGAAAAGATTTCAGAGATCCCATTTTTTTTCTTTTAAACTGCACTCCATCATCAAAACTGCAGATTTTTTTTTTTTTTTTTACTTAGAAAATGATTCAGAGTGTTTCTGTCCCTTAGTACAATGACATATGAGAAACAGATTATGTCCTTGTATTATTGCATTTTATTAGGCACGCATATTGAATGCAAGCCATTTTGTTGTGTTTTGTTTTCACTAAATATGTTTTATTTTTTTGTATACATAAATCAGCAAAATGCTTTCGTACAATAGACATAGCCATGGCACTGTATTCTAATAGAGGTTAAGCATTGCACAATTTGGTCCAAGTTACACAATTTTTCATGAGATTTTTTTCCCTTAAATTTGACAGATAGTATTAAAGGAAAGCAGAAACCTAAGGAATCATGAATAAGATGAATACAAACAAGAAGGAAAATGGATGCCAAGTTGATTGAAAGTATTAAGAATAGAAATAAGTCATACAGGTACAACAACTGGCATTTCCTCTAATTTTTCTTATTTACACCTCTGCACACACACACACATACACACACGAACAGGCACACACACACACACATGCGCACACACACACACACACACACACACACACATATACACAGTGGTTGTCCATTTTTTGGTAATGACTTAAAACTGAGCAGGAGAATCTTTACAGACTTCAATGTATACACATTTTGTCAAATATCTTAGAGTAATTTTGGTTCTCTCCACATCCCTCTCCCCCCCCCCCCCCCCCCCCCCCCACCCCCCCCCCCCCCAAAGTTTTAAAATGGACCCATTTCTCGATTCTTAGTAGGAAAAAAAAACACATACACACAGTTGATGGGTAATGAAACATCTTCCATTTACCAAGTCAAATTATTTTTCCTTCTCCACCTTACTGGACCTCACTTTCAGCCCCAGATTTTGACCTACTAAAGGATCCCAGGTGGGGATAACTTATTGAGAATACAACCAAAGACAAGTTCAGGTTCGCTCTTTAAATAGAAAAGGAAATGTATTGTATGCATTTACTTCAAACAATTTTCCACCCTGTCAGTTAGGGGCCTGTTGTTAAATGGTTAGAGGGTTTGCCTGCGGAGAGATGGTTGCAAGTTCAAACCAGTGGTTGGGTCAGATTTTCACAGGCTTGAAAACTGTCCACCCGACTCAGATCAGGGAAAGTTAAAGCTGCAGGAGAGGCATGGGCTTCGCCTTCCACCCTGTGGTGCCCCAGACACAGTGAACCTAAGAATAGGTCACTGCCCTGTGAACATTGGGCTTTGAGACATTAACTGTATTTTATTGTTCTCTTGTGTTGGTCCCCGAAACAGCAGTCAACATGTCCAGGCTGGTGCAGTCTGTGCTGAAGGACCCTTTCAGAAGCGAAGTGGTTACCCGCTGTGACCAGACACAAATACTACAGTTCCTTCTTCAGGGAGACCTCTTCCTTATACCGTATCCTTCACTGCTGGCAACATGTGAATATATGTGTGACATTTATTTTTTTTTTTTTAATGGGCATTTCTTGAAAGATTATTTTGTGATAGCGTTTGTGTGTGTGTGCGCGCGCAAGTGATGCTCAAGCACAAATATATGAACTGCTTATTTATGAGATATACGGACCATCCACATTAATCAACACAAGACATCATGCACATCTATTTAAAACACTTTTTTCCAGCTAGATGAAATTTAATGTGCACACTGAATTATTGTTTTAAAATTTGACAGGATAGATCAGTAAGGGCTTGAGATGGAACTAGCATGGGGGAAAATTGTATGGATCATACTAATTAAAGTATACTTATTTTGGCATGGAGAAAACTTGTATGGGTCAAACGGATAAAAGGATGTTGTAGTATTCTACGCAGTGTCTGGTGTCGGCAGTTCATACTGATCCCATAGCTCCTCTAGCCTCTGCTGATATACAACATCAGCACTATTACAGCGGAATCAGTAGAGGCCAAAAATGATGAGTAAACAAGGAAGTGGCTTGCTGTCCCACCTGCTCTCACCGACATTGTCCTCCACCGATCAGTGATGGCAAGCAATGCTGAAGCTACCGCTCATATCCATAGTCGAGGAGTACAAAGTGGGCAAAGTAAATTTACTGACCATGCTTGAGGGCTCTGGAGACAACGATATGAGATCATATGCCCAAGCTGAAGACTGGCATAAATTGAAAAGTTCAGGTGGCAATGGATGAATCCTGCCAGCACCAAAAATGCTTCCAACAGCAGAAGGGCATCTAGGAGTCATGACCTGCAAGTGGTCTAGCCCCTGTAGAGTGCAGGTGGTCTGAGCCGAAACGTTTGACCGGTGGGGGGGGGGGGGGGGGGGGGGGGGGGCATCCTCTGAAAGGGGGGGGGGTGATGTCATCCTCTGAAAGCCTTCTGATGCCAAGCATGTATGTGTATGCATGCGCTGTTTTATTCATGCATTTTTTTTACTAAAGGTATTTCTTGAAATATTGTACTGTGATAATGTGTGTGCTCCTGTACTTATCAGAGGTATGTACCCTCCACAATATTAACATACACAACGCATGTCATGTACTGTGCACATTTACTTCAAAACACTTTTTCCTGCTAAATTGAAATTTATTTGTTCACTGAAACAGAAATTTGGTTTTCATGTTTGACAACAACAAAAATCAGTATGAGCTCCAGATATTTTTTGGGGGGGGGGGGGAATTATATGGGTCATACAAATTATAGTATAATCATTATTGAGGCGTCAGATACGGTAAGTATGAAGGAAGACTGTATTGGTTGTACACATTAAAGGTATTCCACAAGCCTTTGAAGATCCTTAGTACATTCACAATTCCCTTGCCGCCAGGGAAATTCTACTAAAGCAGCTTGCTCTTTTATTGCCTTGTTTGGATTTTGCTCTGGACATTTCCTTTTCATATTACTATTATAACCCCTTTTTTCATAGTTGAAGGTTTTTCCCCCAGGGCTTGATGCTGTAGGTTCAGATTTTGGAACCTTTTTCTTTTCCCCTCCTCATGTGATTTTGCAGTCGGCTAGGCTATAAGCAACATTCTCTCTCTCACTTTGGCGGGTACTCATCTTTTTTTAATTTGCTTATGATTCACAAATCGTGGAAGTGCACAGGAACTTGATATGTGCATGAACACCTTCAATTAGATTGATTGCTTGTTATCTGGCTTGGTTGTTATATCCCTTCTGTTCATACCTGTATGTTCTTTGGTGTGTGAATGCATGACCATGACTGTCTGGGAGGACTGTTTGCAAGGCCACGTTGATAGTTTTCATGGGTACAGCGTACTATAAGATCATTTTAAGCCTCACCAACACTTTCACGGTGTTGTACACTGTTTACATGTTTCTGTGCCTTCGTTCTTAACCAGCATTAATCTTTGACTTTATAAATCAGCTATGACGCCGATAAAAATCACAGTCCTTGTCACAAGAAGGGCCACAAAGCACACTGGATGCTTATTACAGGTAACAAGTTCAAGAAATGATCAGCGTGATCGTGGGTAATTAAAACTAACTTGAAAAACATTCCTAAGCTCAAAAGGAATACGAAATACTGAAAACATGTACCAGCATTAACATACTCTTTTACTTCAAGTCATTAATTAATTTTGTGTCTAGCATTTTAGAATTATTTTTTTGGTCAAGATGAATAGAGTTGAGACATTAACAGTTTGTTTCAACATGTCTCTAGGTGTGCATGTACTTCCCGAGTGTTGTAGATTTTTTGTTTCATGTTTGTGGGAAGTAGTAAAATCTTTGTTTTATTATGTAATGATAAAGTATTTTGTTTGTTTGACTGTCTGCAGGAAGGTATGTGTGTGTATTTTATGTACAAGAATGTATGAACATGCAGACTTGAGACAACAGTTTATTTTGCATTCTCTAAGAAGTAATGAACTGCAAATGCATGCCCGCATGTGTGTATGGGCTTGAATGTGAATACTTTCATCTTATTAATTGTATTATTCCCCCAAAAATTTTTCAGGTTGTTTCCTAGCTGTGAACAACTCTGAAAAGATCATTGATCTGACTGTGCTGGAAGAGAACGAAGACTACTACGAAAGACGCCTCTTTCACCTAAAACCTGACCATGATACAACTCCAGACATTCTCCGCACTCTGAGCCAAAACCCACATCACATAGAGGGTGTGTTGGTGTATGGGCATCAAGGAAAGAGCAAACACACAGGAGTGTGGACAATACCACAACTGCTGGAAAGTAATCTACAGCTGACAGAACTTGGACCGGAGAGAGACACTGAGAGTTATGTTGTGCCTAAGGTGGAGTAGAGGAAGGCTTGTGTGGACAGATAGTTAGAATTTTTCGAGAAGTTCGGACCTGAGTGATTCTAGTTGCCTAGTTTGTCCAGAAGTGTCTCCCGTTAACGGTGTATGCCAGCATGTACTATGAAAGCAAGTGTGGAGTATGTTGAATGCTATTGGTTGCTTCCTGTGCTGGGGCTGTGATACAAGGAACAGGGTAAGACTATGTGCAGGGTGGCCAAAATGAACAGCATGAAGTAATGCCACTCACTGGGTATGGAAGAAGAGATTGTGAAAGAATAAAAAAAGAGTACTTGTTCAAGTGCTTGTGCATTGGTGATATGACACCCCCCCTTTTTTGCCTATATATATTCTGTTCCCATCAGATTTTTCCGCATCTTCTTGACAACAGAAATCATCTACTCTATTTTCAGAGCCAAAAATACATGGGAACAGTTGCAAAATATGGGAAGGGGGAAGGGGGAGTGGGGAGAGCTGGAAGTTATTCAATACTGTATTATGTCATTTTACAGGTAATATCCGGCATACACTGAATTTGATTGTGCACAACTGATGTAACCAATCCAGGGTCTCTTCTTGTGGTGGCATGTATGTATGTGGTCTGATATCTGTAGCTAGCTTTGGACTGTTCAAATTTGGATATAGACCCAAGTCCATGGAATTTACATTGGGGAGTATAACTCCAATCAAAATATTTCCCTAAAAACTGGTGTACTTTGGAAATTCGCTTGTTCTCCACACTTTCAGTAGTGTAAAGTTTCTTCCTTGAAAGCTGGACATGCATTTCAGATTATGAATATAACTGATAAGAATCCGACCATTTTAAAACTTGTGGGAAAAAAAGAGAAAAACTTGTTTCTGCATGCATAAGCCTTGTATACACTTCACAGTTTTACCCATCTTCTTTGGCAGTGCAGTGCATTAAAAGTATTTTGTATAAAAATGTACTTGAACTTGATGTTTGAGGCCTCGTTGGAGGCCTGTTCACCTTCAAGACTAGTAGATGTAGTCTACACCTAAGAACATGCAAAGAGTATGTACAACATACTCCCAAAATGTTTTGGGAACAATTCCATAGTGATAGAACAGTTCTGTATGTGGATATCATAAGAATGGTTTGTTCCCGTCTGTGGGCTTTGCATTCTCAACTTTAAAAGCAAATCTATAAAACAGATGACTTTCTCGAAGTATTACATCGCAAGAATCAGTTTGTAGAGCTCAAGATCAATCCTTGGCGATATTCAAATTAATTCATGCTGCTGTTTATAATCAGCTGATCACAGGAGACCATATCAGGGCTGCCATGGTTAAAGATTGTATACCTAGAGAATTTTGTATGACAAGGTCGAAATGGGAGTATCCACTGCTCGTCTATTGCATGCCAACTTTCTGAAATGTCAATGTATGGATCAGTTTGCAGTTACGAAGAAACACCAGCATGTTTTCCATTTGTATATATCTTTGAATACCTGTATACCTGAATAACTTTTTGATTATATTTAGCCTTCTATAATCTGAAAGTATTTTATATAACAAAAGCAGAAATATGATCACTGGCAGACACATTCGCACCCTCTCTTCCTTCCCAATGATAATTTTTACACACAAGTGTGCGTCTCTGACACATAAACTTCCCATCTGATGCACTGAAATTCAGGCCAGTGCGTCAAAAAAACACAAAATTTATCGTGACGCACTGATTTTCTCCTGTACACACATTCCAATTCTGTGCAGTGCATCACACAAAAGGGTCTTCGTCTTGACCGCAATCATCAAAGTTAAAAAACGTAAATTTCCTCGATGTTTTAGAATGATCTGAATCAATGAACACTTCCGCTTGAGAACTCTTCTTTACTGAAAACCAACAAGAGTCGCAAAAATAGACTAGGCCTATCCAGTCTATGTTTGGACCACAAGATCATGTGATTCAGCAAAGTGGGAAAAAGCATGGAAAACCATAGGAATTCCAGCTTTTCAGAATCAAAATCCAACAGTTCAGCTGTGGCTCGTGAGTGAAAATCCAGCGAATGGAACAAAAGTTGAAAGATCTGTGCAACATGACCATTTCTGATAATTAAAATAGCTCCGTTCTGGACATTCAAATGTGTTGTTCACAGGGCAAGAATGGCCAGTCAACAATTTTGTTTTAAGTTCCACCGGGCTTCCAATGATCATTGCATGGCGACTGGATTTGGTCATACAATAAAATCTTTCAACATTGAAGGAAATGGCTGGTGTAGTGGAAATTCTGTGATGATAATCGAAGAGGACATCCCACAAATCAAGTTTCACTGTTAAAATCCTGATAGTGTAGGTGCTCACATTTACTCAGGTTAGATGAACGTACTTCAAAAACATAGGATCACAAATATGAATAGATGATATTTACCACTGTGTAGAATATTTTATTAACTTTATTATAAACACCTCTTTTCTAATGTTTTTCTACCTCTATTATAAACACCTCTTTTCTAATGTGTCTCTCTCTTTCTCTGTGCATTTATGTGTGTGAGCCAGCGAGAGCACGCTCGTGTGTGTGTGTGTGTGTGTTTCACTACATTTTCTAGCAGTTATTAATGGTGACCCCCTAAATATTTTTGTGACCCCCTGAACATTTGGAAGCGAGTTTTTCTGACCCCCTAAATTTTAGGAAATAATTATCACTGTAATGCTTCCTGTCCAACCCATACACACTCAAACACACCAGGTACACAGAATGGAGGGCATCATACAAAAGACTGAACTTTGATGTGCACAATTTCCCGGGATTCCGTGAGCTATTTTGCCATGCCCTCTTTACCGAACTTGTGTCACCACAAGATATTGGGGTACAGTTCCAGTTATTACTTAGAGGCAAAGACAAGACGTCTTTTATTTCTTAAAGAATCTCTTTTATGTTCTTATGAAATTTTTGTGTGTTAGGTGTGTACCTTTAATATTTTTATACCTGCATGCAATGTTTGAATACTGTGCGAAGTGAACCTGACAGCAATATCAAGTGCCTTGATGTTTATGTTTCCAGTAAAGACTGCAGGATGTTATGCAAATGAACATTTATCTCGATTGTCAAATGATCTATCTTGTGTATGAGCACACGTACACATGTCATATACACAACAAAATTATGAAAGAAAGAAAACATTTATTTACATTCATACTTGTACATGAAAAAAAAAAAATTTGATTTGAACATTTAACTGAAAAACAAAACGAATAACGAAGAGGCAAAAAAAAGACAATTCTGATTTTTTTTAAAAAACAATCAGAGATTTACAAATATATCATGCCCCTTCTGTATGTTCATTTAATGTACTGGATCCATGAAGCTGAACAAATTACATTACAATGAGTGAAATATCTTCTTCATTGACTTAAAAAGCCATTTATAATTTCAAGAAATCTGAATTGTTCACACTAATCACAGTTACATGCATGCATCCACCCACCCAAACACTATATAGAGGCATACAAGACACTGGCACAATGAACACACCCACATTACAGACGATACACACCCCTGACCCCACAACAACTTTTCCACATGAACCACACATTCTGGGACAGAGTCTTGACTGGAAGGTAAATCTGAAGGTGATTGTAGAGAAGACAAATCTTTGCTTGGAAGGCTGATCTGTGTTCATAGGCAAGCTGCATAACTGTACATGACAACATACACATTACACCACTGTGATTTCTACTTCAGTCCACTAATTCTATGCACTCATTTCAATGTTTGTCATGCGCACATGTTGTCACCAATCCCCTGAGATGGGCAAAAGGATCAAGGTGATGTATTACCAGCACCTTCGCAAGCAAGAAATTGACCTACTTCACCTGCATTTACATCCATACACTCATGCCTGTTTTATGTGCTTGCGCACACACTGTCCATACAAAAAAAGATTCCTGAAGAGTGCTATAGAAGAGCCAATAATGGTGACTTTGAAAGTCTTGTGTATTCCAGTTCAGGTGCAATCATGTGTAACAGTCCAAACAACTTGATTAAAAAGAACCGACACATTTTAACGCTTACATGCTTTTACAGCCATACATACAGACACACCTATAAACCTACTTGCACACACATACCCATGCAAAATACTGAGACTTAAAAAAAAAGTGCTACAAATGAGCAGTAAACAATATCTTTGAAGTCTAAAGTATTACAATTCTGCTGGCAAAGGTGTGCTGTAGTTGAAGCAAGGCAAAAGGTTATATCTCATGATTAAAAAGAACATTTTACAAGAAAAAATATTACATGTTTTATACCTATTTACTCATTCTCCGATTATTTTGAGGAGTGAACATGTGTTTATTGCCTTAAAAGCACAATCATGAATAATAAAACTTCCGTACTTAGAAATGTCACAGCTGTGACCATACATCTTATCAATAAAGAAAGTTTTTACGACAGCAATGATGAACTGAAGCTGAGGTGTTAACATGTGTATTCTGAATGGCAGTACACTTGTCACAGAACCAGTGACACATACACACCACTTAAATGTTACTCTAATGAAACTATACGCATATTTTTTAATAACTAGTAACTTTTCATTTTTTGTTGACTGTTGGCGACTTCAAAGAAAATGCATTGTCAAAGAGAAGCTGTTGTCTCGAAAGACAGACTGTGAATACCTTCTCAATGATGATTTACTGCAACACATCAACTGGCCCATGTGCAAACCATTTGCTTCAGTTTCCTGAATAACATTCTTCACACAAAGTCTCACACACATACTATGTTACTCTAACACACACACACACACACACACACACACACACAGAGATCTTCCTCTACCTACCACACCCTCAAATACATACCATATGGTACGCTAACTATAAATAACTTTTTGTTTTTATTAAAAAAAAAAAGTTAATCATTTTAGATTTACTACTGAATATCAAAGGAAATGCATTATAAAGGAGAAATTCATTTATTTTCACTTCTCTAAAGAATGCTTTTGGATAACAGTGGCTTGAAAGTGGGAAGTATTTGTGTACATGTTAAAATTACAACCCTATAAAATTTAAAAAACAAAAAATGAAAGTAAAATATAATCAAGATTCAGTGACGGATTCCCTTGTATACTTTCAACATGTTATGTTATCATTAACTCACAATAAAACACTATGGAGAAAAAGGCTGACTTGTCAAACTGCAGAATAATTTTCAAATTTATTTAGAAATTCCAAACAAGAAAAAAAAAATCCTAAAACACTAATAACCGCCGGACTGCAACAGCCTACCACAGAAAACCAAGCTCTTAAAACAATACTTACCTTTCCTTCATTTTCAGAAGTTCGGCAGCAGTCACCTTCAATCTGGTTTACTAAATGATTACCACAAATCATGAACAATACAACATTCGTTAAAAAAAAAAAAAAAAAAAAAAAAAAAAAAAAAAAAAAAAGTGGAACAAGGATATAGAACAGTTAAAATCTGAAACAAATGTACTGAAATAGTTTTTTTTTTTTTTTTTGAAGGCTGGAATTTGTCAGGGTGAAAAGCTTAACAGAATCTGTGAATACAGTTTTACATCATGTGAGTGTGCATGTCTGCATGTGCATTGTATGTGCATATTCTTCTATTTTTCCTTTCCACACTTAAAACAGAGCATGTGTGTGCGTCCGTTTGTGTGCACCATATTTTATGTCTGTATGCCCTGAATAAGAACGTGCATCTGTGTGTTTAGGGTTCTAACAAAAACTGTAAGGACAACAGAGCATTACCTGTCTTTAAAAGTTCTACACTGATACCAGGTCACTTCCTGCCAGTAATATGTAAACAGATCAAAAGAGATGAGAACATTATAGCAAAACCAAAGTTCATACCACAATCACAACACTTTCGAACCAAAGTCTATCCACTTTACTGCTCACCTTCATCAACTGAACTCCCATAACTATGGCTATGGTAATAAACTTATCTTTTTCCCCCTTTCTATGTCTAGCTGTGCTACGGTGTGACCCACTCCTTACACTCACCCTGCCATCCTCCTATCCTGTTTCCAATCATCGTTAACTCTTTTTCCCATACTTGCCAGGACTTCAGTCACTTTTCCTTCCACATATCCTGAGCTAGAAAAAGTTTTGCACCTCAGACACTCTTCCTCCTTGAACTAAGTCGCCTATTACAACCCTCTTCCACAGATTATCAATCTGTTAATTTTTCCTCTCTATTCTAACATACTCCTCCGCCCACACTGTTCCTGAAACATTCTCATATGTTTAGACCTTCCTACTCTGACACGGGAGACATCCAGGAGACATCCATATTCCACTGTGTATTCAATGTGTACAAGGTTGCTGTGGGGTTTGGGGTGTAAGGAAAAACTTACTTCCAGTCCTTGTAACATCAACTTTTTTGCAAATAAACCCAAAACTGCTTGTGCTTTCTCTCACATTGCTTGGGAAGTCTTGCTCTGCTGTTATTGGTAGCACTGCTCAGAAGATGACCAAGATCCATACAATACCACAGAAAGAAGGCAATGATGAATCCACAGACATCCTTACACGGAAGATCTGTAGAGCAATGTGTCTCTGCCAAAGGAAGTGTCTTTCCAGGGTCAATATTAGTAGCTAATCAGAATAGACTCTTTATACTGGCCAATGGGAACACAGCTTTGTGCAGATGGAGATGACTCTTTATCGTCTGCTACCACAATGACTAACCTGTTCAATATTTATTGAAGAAAACCAATCTCGGCCAATGCTACAGACCAATGGCATCAATAAACTGGTTCAACCTAGGCAAAGTGTGTATTTTCTCCCATCATGGCTTATTCTCAGCAACACTGCAGGCTGTTTACAGTCTTCCTGTCATAATTTTACCTACCTTTGCTAACAATTGCACACAAAAAAAATGACACATTAGGAAGGATGTCATCTACTAATCTTTCACTAGCAAGCCTGTTCTGCAAACTTTTTTCCTTTAATTTGAAAATATTACTCTCCTTGCCAAGATGATCAACACACTCCATAGAGGAAACTTCATAGCCGGAAGTAAATTTCCCAATGCCCATCAAAACATATCTGTCCCCAAACTTGAGAAAAAAGCCCCTGAAAGCATACTTTCTGCACTTTGCAATACCATCCAACTATGGTCCCTGCTCAAACTTACTCATCTGCTGGTTCATCTGCCATGTCCCTCTCCATCCTCTGCCATCATAGCTCGTCGTCTTCGAGCTTCTAGCAATTCCATTTCTTGTTCATCCAATCCCTCTTCTCCTCCCACTTGAGCTAGCCTGAGGAGGCGAACTGTCACTCCCTCGTTCTCCTCCGACCTGGTCTGTTCTGTCCCCTCGCTTTCCATGGGCTCCTCCCCTACCTTAGTGTCTGCCTCCTGAGGCTCTGGGGGCATGGGAATGGAGGACAGCATGTCGCTGCTAATCATATTTCTCTCTTCTTCTTCTTCATTGGGTTCCTCATCTTCATAATCTACATCAGTGTGGTTCCCATCATCCAAACTCTCCTTAACCTTTTCTACCTTAGGCTCCTCCTCCCCTTCTTCCTGCTGTTTAGTCTCATCCTCCTCCCTCTCCTTCTTTATCTCCATCCCCACCTCCTTTCCCCCCCCCCTGCCCTCTACCAATGGCCCCATAACCAGATCACCCAGCTCCACGTGAGATTCCCTCTCCTCCTCGTCCATCTCCTCTTCCCCGTCGTCATACTGCATCTCATGTTGCTTTTTTCTTGGCCTCTTTGTGAGAGTGGCTGTGCCTGTCCTTCTTCTCATGGGACTTTCTGCGGCTTTCCTTACTCCTTTCATGAGCTGAGGATTTTTTCCCCCCACTTGGCGGAGCGCCATCAGTGTTCTCTTTGTCAAGGCGGAGGCGAGAGCGAATGCGTTCCTCACGCTGATGCTCTAGTTCCATGACTTTGCTGATTTCTCGATCCAAGCCAAGTCTTTCTCTTTGATCATCTCTGCAATATCAACAAAAGTGTGTACTTTTCACTCTGACATCAACTGTCCCCTCAAATATTAAGTTCTGACATCAACTATCCCCCAAATATTAAGTTGTAGTGATATCCAGTAAATGTTCTTGCTTCATGTATATTCTTTTTTCTTACAGGAAATAAATCCAGAATATCTCATGAAATTTTGAAAATGATAAAATACACACACAAAATGGGCAGGAGTGAAAGGTGAGGGGCTGTAACACAGACTGACACACTAACAGTAAAAACAGGATCCCAAAAGAAAGAGTAAAGAACCTACTGTCAACAATTTTCTTGGAGTCCTTCAGCTTGGCCTCTGTGGCAGCATTCATGGCCTTGGGTTTCCAGAAGATACGTGGTCTGGCATGAGTGCAGACAAAATTGTGCAGCTTCTTCATCTCTGTTGTCACAGACTCATGCTGGAAAACAAAACGTAACACAGTTAGCATTGGTGTTGACCTGCTGCTTCATACAGATATGTTTTAAGTATTAATACATGATTTTACACAACTTATAGATTTGTTTGTTTGTTACTGTCAGTCATCCACGCAGGCCTTTACAGGGCTGTCAAATATACACAGGAAAAGAGTTGGCACCTTGAACAGGTCAGATCATGCAAAAGGATTTCACCACGAAATAGGAACAAACAACAGAACAAGACATGACCAGGATAAAACAAGGCTGTGCTGAAAGCACCTATAGTAATACTGCAAAAATTAATGAAAGATATTAAAATGTGATTACATTTTTTTTTTTTTTTTACAAAAATACAATCTGGGCAAATAAACACTGCAGAACGGACAGTGAATGTATGTCCCAAACAATGTGCACTAGCTACCAGATTACAACAAACAACAACAACAAAATAGTAAGTAAAATGTGACCAGAAAACACATGTTTTAAGTATTTCTAGAACAGAGAATGGTCCACACAGAAACAGATAAAAAGGAGACGACAGTAAAACAGACAAGTTTTTAAAATGCACAAAAGAAAGAGAAAATGACAGGAGACCATGTTACACCCAGTGAAATCGATGTCTGGCAATGAAAAGATGATTTCAATAAATGACTACTAGCATACGCATCACTTCATTTAAACAAACATGACCTTGACTAAATAAACAGGCATGGATGACCATGAACTTTCTCCAAATTTCAATAGAGAAAATAAATGGATTCTTCCAACAGCAGAAAAAATGCGCCTCATTTACATGCATTGATAAAAACTTTGATCCTCATCCCCCTTCTCCACTCCTTCCTCAACCTCTCCTTAAAGGAAAAAAATTGAAAACAAAAGCACAAAAAAAAACATCACCACCATCAAGACTAAATATGTGTTTATGCAAGCAAAATCTGTGTGTGATTGTGGTTGTATGTGCATGTTCATCTACAGACATGCACACAAAATGCGTATGATGGATGTGTGTAATTTAATCTTATTCAAGTGTGAGTAAGTAAAGGGCAAAATGTATATGGATATGTTATACATGCAACTCAATGCCCAATAATGATGACATATACTTTAAAGCTCTCACTTCATTGACCAGTTCCATCTTCTGCTGCAGCCGTGTGATCTTGGCCTGCTCCAGCTGTGACTCCTCTATCAGCTGCTGTGTCTCCAAATGATAACGCTTCTTCTCCAACTCTGCCTGCTCTTCCAATTTCTTTTCTATCTGTTTGCGCTGCTCCGCCTGTAGAACAAATTATCCCAACACTATTGTATGAGCAGTACACATAAATCAAGTCCACACATCTCAAGAATATATCACTGGGTCCATCATGTGATTTAAGTTTTTTTTTTTTTTTTTTATACTGACACTTAACAATTTAGTTCTTAAAAACAGAATACTTAACACATTGGGTGGTTATGACAATCAAATTTTCTACCCCCTAACAAGAGAAGTGTTTTTAACCCTTCTCTTTAATATGAACAAGACTAAAGTCAATTCACAATTTCAATTTCTTAGCATGTTTATCTGAAATGCAGTAACTTCATCTGGGAAATCTGCCATGATGCTCGAGCAGTTTTTCTCTATTGACTGTCTCTTTCCAGAAGTAATTGTGCTCCTTTCTTTCTCTGGCACAGAAAATGTGTGATAATTAAATCTAATTCACTCACTTGCTTAAGCATGCACACACACTCAGTTCACAACTGACATTTCATTCATACATACTGCAATCATCACTAAAAATCTTACTTGATCCTACTACAGACTGTGCAGACAGCAATCATGGATTAGTGAAACTGGTCACTCAGCCAAAAATGGCTAAGTCTACTGATGTGAAAAAGAAAATTACTGCTACATTTGACAGTTATCAGCACCAACACAAAATTGCTCAAAAATACAGTATGATCAACTTCCATGGGCCTTTTCAACACGAAGATGAAAAAACAGTCCATATTTTCTTACATCTTCATGTTGAAGAGCATCTTTTAAAGGACATCAACAATCAGATGCCATCATGGCAAAGTCGTTTTCTCATTTTTGATTGGTTATTCTCAAAATGACAGCTCAATTACATTCTGTAGCTGGTTGTTGGCTTTGAACTTGAAGACTGTAGGCCCGCTCATGGTCAAAAACCAGGCTATACTGGCCAATCAAAGTAATCAACCAAACGGATATCTCACAAAATAGTAAATACTGGTAAAATTCTTGCTGGTCTTGAAAACAAATGGCACTGATGTATTGGTTGTAACTACTGTGAGTAAAACACCACTATCATGGTAATCAGTATAAGTTGACAATGTAGTACAGACTGCTTGTGCATTTGTTCAGACCACAGACTGGTGACATGTCCAGTTTCGATGACTACTATTTCAAAACTGTTCTTTAATTTTGTGATGAACAAATATGAAGATTAAAATCTGATCTTCACACAAACTTCTCTTTAACCTGATTTGGCATCATTACAGTTGATTAAGACACTGGGTCAAATGAGTGCACACTGTGACTGCCTTGCCATGGTGGCTGATCTATAAACCTGTTGTTCGACTCTGACACTCTACTCTAGAGTTTAGCACACTGGCTGACTAAGCTAATAAATTTTCTGTTGTCCCTGAAAATCATGTCAACCTGACTCTACTGCAATTCTGACATTCTGATATTAGAACTGACAGGGAAAATGGTACTAATAAACAACAACAACAACAAAAAAAAACAGAGAGGGAACACAGCAACAAAAGGAAACAGAGAAAACGGGATGAAAAAGAATTATGGAATAAAAACTCCGTTTGGATGGATGGGGTACGGCAAGAGAATGGGGAAGAAGTTCCATTAGCAGATAGAGGAAACCTAAAACATTTCGATGAATGACAGAAATTCACTCACCTTCCGATCCTCAGCCTTAGCTTCTGTTTTAAATTTCTGCAGTGTTCCCAGTAGCAAACCAAACATCCGCCGATTCCTGGAGCAAATTGACAAGTTTCAGACAAAATGTGACCACTGTCCTCCACATGATCATTATCCACTATGTGACCAATCACCACAAAATGAGTCAGTATCACCATTTTCATTTGTTTACCACCACCTTTAAACATTTCCTGCAATTCCCTAAGCACCACTGCAAACTGCTTTCAAATCAGACCAACAGAGCCAGCGCTACAATCTACTAAAGACAACCTATCCATAATTTGACACAAAGTGCCAGAACTACAGTCTGTTAAAGAAAGTAACCTCTCCATAATCATACAGTGTCAAAGTTTTAATCTGTAAAGATGATACCCTCTCCACAATCAGAGCTACGGCAAGTTAAAGAGGATGTCCACTCCACTATCCAACAAAACTACAAATTGTTTGAGAGAGACACCCAACAGACCTCCCCCAACCACACAGTGCCAGATCTAGAGTCCGTCAAGGAAGACTCTCTCACCACAATCAGACATTGCTACTCTGTTACAGAGGATATGTTCTCCACAATCAGACCAACAGCATCACAGCTGCTAAAAAAGAAAACATCTCAATGATCACAGTGCCAGAGCACCTTCTTCACAATCAGACAGAAAATTCCAGAGCTACCATCTGTTAAAGAATATAGCATCTCTTCAAACCATTTGATGAGGAAAGAGTCCATTTTCCTCATGTCCTAAATGTTTCTATGTAAAGCGTTTCAAAGGCATTTAATGCTGTGTGTAGAAATATCTGTCTTTCTACATACAGTACTAGATACCAAAACTTCTTTGCATGACTACGTCAAAGGAGAAAAAACTTTCACATCCGGACAAAACATAACACTTACTGCTATTTCTCATGATTCCTTGGATCATACAAGCTCACAATATTAAGACAATCCATGGATAACAAACAGCAGTTAAGGTACTTGAATGAAATATCCACAATGCTAACAACTCTGAAAGAAGCAACAGCATATTTGACAACATCCCCATTCCTGAGTTTTAAGGACCTTCTGTTGTTTTTGCAGTTTCACCCCTGGCATCATCTGAGTGGCATTATTCCCACGGCACTCATTCCAGCTTCCTAACAAACATCGATATTCATCCTAAGGCAGACACAACACCAGCAATCCACATACAGCAATGAATATCAGGTATTCTACAACAATCCACCACAGGAGAGAATGCACTTTCGTGGAGTTGTTTTCATGGTTATGTGGTTCCTCTTCTGATCCAACATACTAAGGGACACCATCTACCAAGTCTCATACTGACAACAATAATTGTATGAGCAAGTGTCCCACTCAACAGGATACCACCATGACCATTCAATGACAGTCCCTTTAAACCTGCTGACACCAAAGACTTTCAAACAAATACAACACAGGCAAGGATGTGGAGAGGAAGTGAGCTCATCATGAGACCTCGGTGTAACAAGGCCACAGTCAACAAACCTTTTTCTGTCATGAAGATCGATGAGGACAATGACAATGCCATGGAGTTTCATTCTGGTTAAAGTCTTCACGATAAGGCTGTACACTTCACTCCTTTTTTCACATACATTTCTTCATAACAGGGCTGTACACTATGTCTTACTTCATGACAGGGCTGTACACTATGTCTTACATCATGACAGGGCTGTACACTATGTCTTACTTCATGACAGGGCTGTACACTATCCTCCCTTCCCTTACATGTTTTACTTCATCATGTTCATGACAGGGCAGTCCACAATGCTCCCTTTCCTCACGTATACTCTAGTGTTAACCAAGTCAGAGATGTTCAGATATCTGCATAGTTGGACAATAAATTTAGTTAACACTTTTGGAATCACAACCATTAAATTGACAAGAAATTTAGTTAACACTCTTGGAGTCACATCCATCAAATTAAATGGATGAAACTCAAATGTGCACGAGTCCATAAACACACTTAAACAAGAACAGGATCTAACTGGGGCTTAAAATAAAAATTCCGTAAATACTTCTGACGGAATGTCCCCCACCCCCCCCCCCCCCCCCCCCCCCCCCAACCCCAACCCCAACCCCCATCCCCAAAACCTTCGTTCCACAACTGAACCATGGTGGTGGGCCAGTGTTTGAAGTTTCTAAGCAAAAGAAGCATGGAACAGTTCTGCATAAGAAATTCAGTTGTAAAGGAGGAATATTTCTTGTCTTAAAAAAAAAAGATAAAAAAAAACAACATTGGACAAGGGTCAAGACACTTTGTTTTTGATCATTTACAAATGTATGTTCATGAACAATGAATGCATGTGCAGTGATGCATTCTAACACTCTCAGCCTGAGCCACTGCAAACACTGAAAGTTCTCTAAATTCAACTACACTCATGACCAAACAGATCATTTCATTATTTAGACTGACTCACTGAGATGAATTTATTGTCAGATTAACCTTTGGTTGTACTGACAAATTGACACATTTTTCCTCAGTGTGTGTGTGTGTGTGTGTGTGTGTGTGTGTGTGTGTGTGTGTGTGTGTGTGTGTGTGTGTGTGTGTGTGTGTGAGAGAGAGAGTGTGTGTGCCTCTGTGTGTGTGTGTGTGTGTGTGTGTGTGTGTGTGTGTGTGTGTGTGTGTGTGTGTGTATGCATCTGTGTGCATGGAGGAAAGGGTTTGGAGAAGTTTGCGCATGCACAAAGTGCCATACCTTTGCAATCCCCTCTCTGTCCTACTCTGTTGTGCTAGTGTGTCCTGACGGCTACGGTTGTCTCTAGAGGTAGCTACAACCGACGAGTGAACAGACAGCTGAAACACATCAAGAATCACACATCACAAAAAAACAATGGGTTGGTGAACAAATAACTATGCCATAGCGAAAAACATACAGGACAAAATCATACTAATAAAAAAAAGTGCAGCAAATCCATGTAAGTGTTCATTACAAATTGATCTTACACATGTGTCACATACATCCAAATGTACTTCATAATGTAATGCACATTGTAAAATTACATCTGAGCAGTTCAAGACATCTGTGTTTGAATCCCCCCCCCCCCCCCAAAAAAAAAAATTTTGGCAGACTGAAGGTACAGCCTCATTCTTAACCTGGCAGATACAGAGAACCCACTAGTGGCTCCATTTCTTTCAACCACCCAACTGAACTGTTGCTTTTTCTTTCAGTGTACAGTTACAATCATCACATTTACCTTGTTAGGTAGTTCATCTTCCTCGCCGCTGTCTTCTCGTTCCCTTCGTCTTGCAGGCATGGGACCAAGCCTGCAAAAATTACACCAGATGATTTGAAGTGACCCCTTCCTCTCTCTCAATCTAACAGACCATATGTCACACTGATCTGATGGCTTCCTATACAACTTCACTTTCAATAACATGTATAGGGCATGAATGCAACTCTTTAATCACTTTCATTCAACACATTATCAAGAAATTCTCCATACAGCAATTCAGGTGTGATCACTCTGCAGATCTGATGTTAGGGAGTCCAAGGGATAAGAGGCATGCTGCGGGATGAGAATGGGTAAGAAAGATAAAGACTGCTACTTATACAAATGACATAAAAACTAATTATCATTCTGCAACAGCAAGTTCACATGTAAAATTACAAGCAGGAAAAGTCGAGAAATCTTGAAAGCTTGACTGATCAGGTGCAAGGCTTACCGTGCAAATGCTCCTCCTACTGCTCTCCTCTTGGCTGGCGTTGGTCCTCCACTCTCCTCCTGCATTATCCCACGCCTGAAACCGCAGTGAATGTTGCAGCTCATAAATATTTACATAGACATTAGTGTATCAGGTATTTAAAGATTAAACCATGTAATACTCTACAAAACAAAATCTTCCACCTGATCTCCACATCCCCCTCATTTTTTCCCCTTTAAACTCTAAGTGGTTTGGGGTTTTCTTTCTTTTTTTTTTTTTTTTTTGCCGATTTGTAACTTGTCATGAAACTGCTTTCCTGCAAGCAACCATTTCCACATTTCACTTATACTGGTTTTTCTATTTATTACATTAAGCACTGCCTATCTTAAGAAAACATCACACTGTTTCTTTCAATATGCTGTCATGATTGTGAATAATAATTCTTGCTTCTCTTCTCCCACTCCTATTCCCCAGCCTCCCCTTTCTCCAACAGACACATTTCCAACCTCTCCTGCCATCTTCTCCCTTCCTCCTCCCCTCTTTCTCTTTCTCTCTCTCTCTAACTAAGCTTACAAACCTGGCAAGACTGAAGAGTCTTCCTCTACCTCTAACTTCTGTTTGCCGCCCTCTTGCACTCAGAGTCCTGAAAATTGAAAGTTGAAAAGAATGAGTTTTCTGAATTACACTCAGCTCTTGAGTCTAAGATAAATTTAGAAAGAATACAGATTAACAGATTAAACTGCACTCACAATGCTGAAATAAAGTTTTAAAGAATCCTTTACATTCAGTTCACTGACTGAGTGACTCAGAATCTTCATGTTTAAAAAAGTTGAAAAGAGAACCACACATTCCACTCAGAGACTTAAAAACGGAACAATCAAAGTATGATAGAAAATGTCTAACAGTTTATACTCAAGAGTCGTGAACTTCAAAAGTTAAAGACAATACTTCTTATTGGTTCATAATGCAATGTGCATTCAGAGTGAATTCTGAAATTAAGCTGAAAGGATATTTCATACTGCACTCAGAATTTAGTTTATGAAGATCCATACGAACACCATATTTCCAAGTGGTATCAAAGGCTTTCTCCAGGTCGAAAAAGATAGCAACCACGTGTTATTCATTAATGAAGGCATTACCAATGGTGGTTTTAAGACAGACTAAATGGTCAATAGTAGAGTGATACTTCCAGAACCTGCACTGTTCATTGGCCAAAAGCCCACTGGTTTTCAGCTACCACATCAGACAGGAGTTGACTATCTTTTCCATTAGCTTACAAAGGCAGCTGGTCAGAGCTACTGGACAATAATTTGAAGGATTGCTAAAGTCTCTTCTCCAGGCTTAGGAATAGAAATGACCAGGCCTTTGGTCCAGATAAGGTCATAGACTTCCAGAAGGGTCTGGACACAGCTCTCTAGGAGATGTTTTAAAAGCTGATAATGAATATATTATCATCCATGCCAGGAGCATAATCGTTGCAGGTCTGTTGAGCTGATTTAATTCCATCAATTCAAAGTGGTAGGTTGTACACTTCAGAGTTGTCCGAAGTGAAGTTATACAAGGATTTTTCTATCAATTGTTATGTAGTGACGCACGGAGTGCGCATACGCACCCAGTTCACAACCGGAACCAGAAGGTGCACCTTGCATGAGCAGAACTCACTTACCAGCAGACGACAGGGTGACAACTAAGCTGGGCATTCGACTTGCAACCCCCGGCAAGTCGACATCTCCTCAAGCCCTCAGCTCCCGACTTCGAGAAGCCTACACCAGTCTCTACAGAGTACCCAAGCCGACGCCCGTCCCTACGCCAAGCAGCGAGTGACGTGAGCATCGCCCTGAGACTACACCAATTGTTGACCCGGGTGCGGACTGCAACCAGTCTCCGCGCCCAGCCAACTACCTGACAGACCAGACGTGGCATTCATAGCCTTCCCCTGGTCACACCATTAGCTGCTTGACCCTCTGACGCGGGCGAACAGCCTGGACAGAGCGTGTCACAGACTGACCACCACTCGCTGTCCCAGCCACTGAAGGGCGAGTTGCACTGTGTGCGTGTGCATGTGTTTGTGTGTCTGAGAAGTAGTTACGATACTAGGAACAGTTAGAACACTGGACAGACATGTCACACTAAGCCACCCTTCTAAGTGTAGGGTAAAGACTTTAGTCAGTTTTCAAAAAGAAACAGCAGATTTACTTGAAAAGGATGAGTTCTACTGAATGGTGGAGGCCAACAGATTGGCAACAGCGTGTCTGACAGTTATAAGAGCACTGGCAAGTTTCAGGTGATAAACTGATGAGTTGGTGTTCTGCTTTTGAGTGTCTTGATAACTTTCCAGTCTTTTTTAAGTTCAATATTTTGGATGTCAGCTTGGAGCAGAAGTCTCTCCATGACTGACATTTACTAAAAGTGTGTCTCATTTTGGCTTAAGAGTTTTTGATGGAGTGAGTGCTGGGAGCTGAAGGTCTTTAAAACACCCGACGCTAAGTCTGTTTGCATTCTTTTCTGATTTGTTGGCAGTCACAATTAACTCCATTTCCAAAAAACTCTTTATAATAAGACTAAATGTAAATCCAAGGTTCCGCGTGTAAACACAAGCACATCACCTTGCACACATCTAAACTCCCATCACCAACTTTCAGAAGAGAAGAGAAGGCAGATTTTGACCATTGGTACAGATGACATGTATACATTGTAGGCACAGTGAAAGAATGGAAGCATGAACAGACGTATGAATGATACTCCACTGAATGACACAGAAAACAACAGAATGTAGCACCTAACAGGCTGGGTCTTCTGGTTCATGCGAGTACAAAGCCCGTTGCGTAAACAAGGTTCAAGGTTCAAGGTTCAAAATAGGGACAAAATCTTAACAGATTCATTAAGCCTCACGGCTTATAATTTGTCCCATCATTCTATGAAAAATAAGTTAACATCAAGGTCATGAGCATGCTCAAGATATTTAGACATCGTAATCAAATAATACATCTTTTAGCATGTTTCCTTTGTCTATAGATTTTTGAAAGCATTTAAATTAGGGGCATGTTTAATATTTGGTGCAAGCTGATTCCAATACGGTGCAACTCGATTACTGAAAGTGAATTTTCTTCTGTTAGTACGGCTAAACTCAATGTGAATTTTATCAGTAGGGTTTCTTGTTTTGTCGAAGTTAGATAAAGTAAAAAATTTAGTAAGGTCAATATCATCAACATGATTAAGCAATTTGTAGGCTTGAATCAGGTCACCCCATAATCGTCGAGCTTTCAAAGATGGTAATTTCAACTTTTCCAATCTATCTTGATATGGTAGGTCTTTCAATTCCTTTATCAATTTAGTAGCTCTCCTCTGTACTTTTTTTTTCTATTGCGGAAGACTGTCTTTTCAAATATGGATACCAAACAATATTTCCATACTCAAGGATTGGCCTGACTAAGGCTTTGTATAATTTGAGAAAAGTATCTTTATTGAGAAAATCAAAAGAACGCCGTATGATTCCAATCACTTTATTTGCCTTATTTGCAACATTGTATACATGATTATCAAAAAGTAAATTTTTATCAAAAATGACCCCCAAGTCTTTTTCTTCTTCACATTTGTTATATTAACTGTCTGAGCACCTTTAATAACATAGTCATGCTTGGGATTCTTTTTGCCAATATGCAGTACTTTGCATTTTGAAGCATTAAAATAATATAAGTTCCATGTCTCTGACCATCTTTCCAAAGTATATCCATTTGTAACAATTCATGATTCAAGATTCAAGAACGTGGTTTGAAGTTGATCTCTAACCGAGATAAGCACTATATTATTTAGTACTAATAAAACTACTATAAGTATTTGTACTATGATTGATTAATTTTCTTTGCGTGTTCATACCCTCATAAAAAGTATATTTTCTGTGAATGTGATTTTCGCTTTCAGTACGTTGTTTATCCCCCTTTGCACGAGATACGAAACCCTGATGGCACGAGTACAATAATTCTACAACGAATTCAAACGACAGATTTCAGGATGGGAAAGGAGTGGGAAGGTAGGGGGTTCCACACAGAGACTTGGCCGACTTCTGTCTCAAGACACAAGACCCTGTCACTTTCACTGTCACATGTCATAGATACTCACGCCCGCACGAGTGACGGGACGACAGGTATCACAGCGCATTTAACGTTTTGCATTCTAATGCACGCATCAACTACAAATTACAAGATTCATTACCTCAAATCCGATGGATCTCTGCCTGTTAATTTTTTTATGTTTTCGTTGACATCTTTAAGTTTGTCTTTCGCTTTTTCGATTTCATTTTGCAAAATTATCATTCCACGCATCTCCGCCATATTGATGAATTGGAGTAGTAATAATATATCTATTTACCAGAACTAAAACAAACATAAAGAATGATCTTTTGTAGATCATTCAAGTTTCCAGTTGGTGATTATCACTTTTCCAGTAGATAAAATTAAACGTAACATATTCGAAATGATGCATAAAGTAGCTTAACAACATTTTCAGCTGCTCTCATTTTACAGTCCCAACTCTGCACAGGTCTTGTTTCGCAGACCTGTCCATGCTTTTGGACCAACACTAATAATTTACTTCGGAGGTCAGGTCAGATCAAGTAATCTTATTGTCATTTAGCCAACAACAGAAGTTTCCTTCGCTTCACATTTTAGACGCACAGAAAACAATTTTTTAAAAAATGAACATGTCCTTAAATACTACTTCACATAAAATACTCCCAACACTTACTCCTCAGTACATCACCCCTCCACCTCCACATTCTCCCTCCACAGTTACAGAAAGTAGGAACTGCAAAATGTAAATATCACAACTTGTGAAATAATTTCTCTCCCCTCCCTCCCTCTCTCTCTCTCTCTCTCTCTCTCTCAATTTAGATCCTGATCGTTTATTTGTAGTTGTAACAGGTCGCATGAGATCTAGTTGCAAAGTGAGACAACTGCAGGCGGAAATCTAAACAAATCTTAAATAAATGTTAGCGAACCGCCCAGAGAAACCGTCACAAGACAAAATACAGAGAAAACGTGGACAAACCAAGACAAAATACAACGCGACGAGTCACAAGACAAAATACAACGCGTTTCGACCTCTTGGGTCTTCTTCAGGCGAGACACAAATGAATAAAATAACGAAAATTCACTTAGCTTTGATCGCTTCAGATCGCTTCAGAGTTCAGCGCAACTCTGAAGCGATCTGAAGCGATCAAAGCTAAGTGAATTTTCGTTACTTTATTCGTTTGTGTCTCACCTGAAGAAGACCTAAGAGGTCGAAACAGGTCGCATGACTTTCAGAAAAATTATTTCTATAGAAAATGGTATTTAGTTGATTGTTAATTTTTATGAACCAATAGAAATAAGGCTGGTCAGTTTATTCATTTCAAGATGGCGGACGAAGTGTTGTTTGAGTTTCTTCACATGGAGCTAGTTGCTCACATACATCGCACAGCCTCCAAGGAAGAATCGGTTCGACATGTGTTTTGAATATTGAATTGTTTTTAAAATGAAATAGCAGAGAATAACGATAAGGCTGAAACCAGTCTTTCCCTTTTCAATCTAGGAAACGCCATCAGCCCTTGGGTACTCACAAATATTCACAATTTATGCAGTTGAGAACAAATAGTTTAGAATTCACTTTTTGAAAGTTAATTTCACTCTGGTTTTTAAAAATGTTCATTAAAGAAACATTGACGCAGAAAGTTTCAGTGCACCGACTATTGCACAAGTTAAGAAATCAATTTATTGGTATGTTTTTATATCATGCGCGCGCACGCACGCACGCACACACACACACACACACACACACACACACACACATATATTATGAAATTTTAAACCACTATAGCGATTTCTGCTGGTGTAAGAGTTATATTCCTTTTGATGTTCTTGACACATGGACAGCGATCCTGGATGATGGGGGGCTCAGTGGATATAATCTACATGGACTTTAAAAAGGCTTTCGATAGTGTCCCTCATCAAAGGCTCATCTCAAAGATAAGAGCACATGGTATAGACGGTCAGGTCCTGGAATGGATACAAGACTTCCTGAGAGAAGACTGGATCTGCCTTCACTGTACTTCCAGAGGGCTAGAGGCGACATGATTGAATGTTACAAGTACCTGACTGGAGTCTATACTGTAACTGGGGACATTCTTCCACGCGACCTCCACTCACACACTCGAGGCCACAGTCTTAAATTGAAAAAATCCTCAATCAGAATGACAGTCCGTCAAAATTTTTTCAGTGCCCGTGTAGTGAATGCCTGGAACTCTCTGCCTGAACAGGTGGTGTCTGTGCCTTCACTTAACGTTTTCAAGACCAGGATTGACAAAGTATGGGCAGATAATAAGTTTTCCCTGGACTCCGACTGGTTTCAGGCGCCCAACCCACGTGCGCCAACCTGTCACTGGATGAGTGCGAACAATGAAGAAGGGACAAGCACTGACTGCAGCGACCGGCTGATAGGCGACTAGCCTGACTACAGCTGTATCACTAAAGTAAAGTAAAGTAAAGATAGGCAGCAAAGTGGTGATCGGTGATGTGCAGTCAAACCAAGCTAGTGTGACCAGTGGGATTCCTCAAGGGAGCGTTCTAGGCCCAATTCTGTTTGTCATGTATATCAGTGATCTTCCCACTCAGGTCCACAACAACGTTTGCCTGTTTGCTGATGATAGAAAGATTTTCTTCAGGACTGACATGGAAGATGCCACACATGAGTTACAGGAGGATCTGAACAGGCTACAGGACTGGTCAGACTGGTGGCTTGTCCGTTTCCACCCAGATATATGACATGTCCTGAAATTAGGACAGACAAAGTCGGACAAAGTATACCAGATGAGGGTGAAGAATGAAGCTGGCGAGACCTGCACCATCAACGTGTCCGAAAGCCATGTGGAGTTAGACCTGGGTGTCCATATAGATGACAAACTTTTCTTCAAAGAACATGTGGCCCAGGCAACATCCAAAGCAAAAGGAATTGTCGGGATAATCAGACGATCTTTTGACCACTTGACAAAAGAGACCTTTGCCCAGCTGTACAAGTCACTTGTAAGACCAGTCCTGGAGTATGGACACTCGGCTTGGCAACCTCACCACAAGACTTTGTGTGCTGAGGTGGAGGATGTTCAACGCAGAGCAACAAAGCTCTTTTCATCACTTAAGGACAAACCCTATTCAGAACGCTTGGCCATACTACAGCTACCTAGTCTTGAACATCGACGGGCTCGAGATGACATGATAGATTTGTGCAAATATGTATATGGCATGTACAGGGTGAAGAACCCTCAGTTTCAGTTGTTTGGCAGCAGAGAAACAAGGGGCAACAGTTTGAAGTTAGTCTAAAGGACACTGTAGGCTACAAACTAGAAGTAGTTTTTTTTGTTGTGAGAGTCATAGACTCTTGGAATAGCCTCCCAGCTCACATAGTTACAGCTCCAATATTGAACACCATCAAGTCCAGACTGAATGCCCTCAAAGTTTAATCCAGTATGCTACGAATAGGTGGTGGTAGTACCAGTACGAATAGAAACACCACGCATGCAAGTTCATATAGGTGTAGACAAGTTTATATCTACTAATCTCGAAGGTGAATAGGCCTCCTCCAACGAGGCCTCAAACACCTCAAGTTCAAGTCAAGTCAAGTCAAGTAATCAGAAACTGAGAATTATGTCCCATTTGGTTTGTGTAACAATTGTGTTTGCAACTTTAGATCATCCCAGTAATAATTGTAATTTGAAGTATCAGACACTGCAGTTCAGTCTGTCTTTCTTTCTTTTGAGTAGGATGCAACAAATTGTTACATACAACTCTATATTAGTGACCTCAACATTGAACATTGTCAGTATTATAATGGCATGAGGAAAAGCTGCATCTGTTCATGCTGATCTAGCAACAGCTCTTCTTCAAGATCTAACTGCCCAGTCTAACCAGATTAACAGAGTATCTGTCAAACTACTTACTTGAAATTTGGACAAAATCACCAGAAGTTTGGTTTGCATGGAAGGGGGCCCAGAGTGGCACCCATCATGGCATAAATCAAGACAAATTAAGATATGACAACATTGTCAATGCACTTGACATCAACACAGCAGAGTCACTTCATCAACACAGCAGGTCATTCATTCTCACTGACCCCCCAGTAGTTGACAAATATAACTCCTTGAAGACGGCCCTAATCAGGACTTCTGGCTTGTCTCAGGTCGAAAAGATGCTAAACTCCTCGACCTGAATAGACTTGGGTGACAAATGTCCTACTGCTCATGTGCAAGATAAATGCTCCCATGATGATCCATAAATACATGTGCATTGTTTCTGGCAAACCTTTTTGCAGATATCCAAAGAATTCTAGCAGGACATTATTATTGCAGACGCAGTGGCTATTGCCTAGGTGGCAGACCACATCTAGGAGACACGTGCTACAGGTGTACTACAGTACAGCAGATCTCGATGATTCCAACTAAAACACACACCACAGCTAAGACTAAGAGATTATCCACTGAATAGGATGTGGTAACACCAGTGTCGGTAGAGATTGCTTCTGCCATCAAGAACCGATGCTCTGCTCCATCACAGAAGGGCACAACTAACTCATCTTCCATATGTTTCTTACTCTAGAGATTTGGACCAGTTGCCCATCATTGCCAGTCTAGACACTCATAGTTTAATGAAAACTCAAAGCCCTGCGTATACATTAACAAGGACTAAAGAAGTCCTGTCTTTGATTTGGGGGTTTCAGCTACACGAAGGCACAGGTGGGAACTTGAAATGAGTCAGCCAGCATGCAGCATTCTCTTTACACGTCATTCTGCCTTATGTATTTAGGCATCCATAATTTGCCCATGGCATAAAGCTGACACTTCACGCATGCAGTACAAATGCAAAGAGTGGTATCAGTGCAAGGCTCACACATACTTTCTGTTTGTACAAAATAGAAATCGGCGTCAGTGAGTTAAAATTTTATTAATTTTGAAATTGTGACCATGTTTACTTTTATTAAGATCAGAAAGACTGAACATAAAAGATTTGCAAAGATATATACCATGCATCTTAGTGATCATGGTATCCAGCTTACTCGGTTTGTCACTTTTCATTTGAAGGATTATTTTCACCTAGATGTAAAACTTTTTTTTTTCTTTTTTTGCTATTTAAATAAAGTAATTACGTGTATGTCCATTCAGTGAGATATGCATACAACTGTAATTATATATTTATCTCGAGTTTCAACTGTGGAATAGGCTGTACTAACATCTGTAAAAATTTTTAGGCCACTAGTCATCTTGTTGGAGTGAAGAATATAAAACAAAATGGGTCCCAGCACACTGTCCTTAGGTAACCACTTATCACTTTGGGGGAGGCCTTTTCCATTTACTGAGACCTACCAATTAGAAAATCCTTGGTCCAACAAAAGTACTTCAATAGTGACATCATGTTGTGATTACAACCGCCAATTCCTCCCAGTCTACCGCCAGTTCCTCCCAGTCTAAGCCCTGTAATCCAGTATGTTAGTAAGAGGAAGTACTGTCAGCAAAATCCTACTTCAGCAGCATGGCACAAAGGCACTGAATGCAATCTTGTGTATCTACCTCCCATCCCCCTCCCTCCTTCCGCTTCTTTATTTTTGATAGTTAAAATCTTTAATCAAGTAGTCAAGTACTGCTCTAGATATAGCGCTTGGTACAGATGTACGCAAGGGGGGAAAAAGCCATCTTCAGGTTAAATAGTGCCACTCCAGGTCCAGCACTGGTAGGGATTTAGGTCAAATTCTAGATCAGTGGCGTAAACTTCTGAGAATGAAACTGAGTGCTGCATCTCTTAAAGAATTTGCAAATTAATTCTACTCCAAACAAAGCTGCAGAAATACAGTTGTACTTGTGACAGGAAAACTGTATGTCCCTGGGACCCTCTGTGTGAAAACCTGTGTGCCAGACTGCAAAATCTGAGGGTAAAGTACCTCCGGTAGTGCGTTATGAGGAACACTGTTCCAGTCACTAACTAAAGTTAGTTGACTCTGTTGAGATGTTGGTGTGAATTTCCTTTTATTTTCTAAATTTGTGGGTAAGCAAAAATCAGGCTAATGCGATGGTTACAAAGCCATGAATACTGAAGAAGAAATTTGGCTAGCAAAAGGTAACTGACATCAAAATGTCTTTTCTGTGCAGGATAACTGCATAGCCAAGTTGGAGAGCATTGGTTATCGGGTGGGACAAAGTTTGATTGAAAGGTATGATGTGGGTATGTGTGTGTGTGTGTGTTTTTTTCCATGTTTAATTTCTTCATTTGGATTATTGTATAACAAGGTTTGAAAAAAAAAAAAAAGGGTCTGTTTATAGAACAAAAAATTGAGTGTACTGTTTTGAATCATTAATATTGGAAAGCCTTTTTGCATGTTCTGTAACAAATTTTTGAAAAAAAAAGTAATATTTGGTTGTGTGGTGGCTTAGATAGGACCTGTAAGTTGTATTGCATGCATTTGAGCTCTCTCGCTCTAGAGTTCACATTTAGCAATAACCCATGGGGCTCCACTGACAAAAATATGGGCACCAGTGCCTAGTGCCAATTTAATTTTGTTTGATCTAATGGTGGTGGTGGGAACATCTATGGTTGTGTTTAGCTTTACTGATTGTTATGATCAGATTATATGGTTGTTTACCCATTTGCCTTTGCCAATATTGCAGCATTGGTTTTAAAAATAAGTGTCATAAACATTCTCTCTCTCTCTCTGTCTCTTGGATACACATACACACACACACACTTACGCATGCACACACTTGCATGCGCACACACACTTGTATGCACACACACACACACACACACACACACACACTTACATTTTGTATCAAATGCCAAAACACTAAAAACGGCAAGACTATGTCCCATTTATAAGAGATCATACAGACTACGCATGGTGTGTAAGGGACTGGGGTGGAGAGAGAGAGAGAGAGAGAAAAACACACACACACACACACACACACACACACACACACACACACACACACACACACACACGCACAATATTGACTAATTGAGCAAACCAGACCCATGTGTACAGTGTAACAAACATGAAGAACTGTCTTCCGAGTGTTAGATTTTCTTTATTAATGGTCCAAGGTTTTGCATTAAAGAATAGCAAGACCCTGATTTAATTCCTGGAAACTATTGCTAGTATTAATCAGTCATCTTTGTTCCAGGTTCACTCGAGATTGCTCACGATTTAAAGATGAACTGGATATGATGAAATTTATCTGTAAAGATTTTGGAACCTGGTCTACAAGAAGCAGATTGACAACCTGCGAACAAACCACCAGGTAATATACTCATACATGCACACACATATACACTTACTCATCTCTCTCTCTCTCTCTCTCTCTCTCTCTCTCTCTCTCTCTCTCTCTCTCTCTCTCTCTCTCTCTTAATATATGAAAGTATATGCCATCTGCGTGTGTGTGTGTGGATATATGCATGTATGTTCTATTCTTCTAAAGAAACACTTGCAACTGGGATGATTAAAGCGGCTGGAATTCAGGAAGTTGTTGAGGAGAGAGAATGAGAGGAAGGTAGGAGGTTTTACACACATCATCCATGGTGTCATTTATGTTGCTTGTGCAGGGTGTATATGTTTTACAAGACAACAAATTCCGATTCCTGACCCAGATGTCCAGTGGGAAGCAGTACATGGAGGCAGCGTGGTGATAAAGACCGGGGGGGGGGGGTCAAAAAAAAAAACAAAAACATGCACAACGTTTCGACTCTTAGAGCCTTTTTCAAGTGACATGGAACGACAGTACACGCAAATTTTGCTGTGTTAATGACGTAAAGAACGGGGAGACGCAGATAAAACAACAAAGACGTCACAATAAAATTTTGACGTGACAAGAACTCGAAACACACACACACACACACACACACACACAAATAAAATAAAATAAAAAATAAAATAAAGGAGGCTGGGTAGACACAGGCTAAGAAAGGTGAGTGAATGGAAATCAGAGGAAATCTGATTTGAAAGTAGACGGTTGTTGTTGGGAGGGAGGGGGCAAAAAGAGGGGGGGGGAGGGAGGGGGGAGAAGGGGAAAAAAAAAAAAAAAAAAAAAACTCACACACACACACACACACACACACACACACACACATGTGCTAGCTCCCCCCACCCTCCCGGCATCACCCACCCCCACACACCTACCATAATAGAGAGGGAGGGGGGGGGAGGGGGGGGGAAAGAACGTTTACATCTCATAAAGATATGCATGCCTTAGGGTGTCTAGGCATATATATGATATAAACATATACAACCGCAAACAATTTTTTCAACCTTAAAAATTTTTTTTGAAAAACAACAAGGGTAGGGTAGTGCTGAAGAGACCACAAACAAGCTATGTACCCTATCCTAGCTGCCGGCATGTGAAAAAAAAAAAAAAAAAAAAAAAAAAAGAGAGAGAGGAGGACCTCCAACGGTCATTCAGGCAGTATAGCTACAATGGCGACTCCTCCACCTCAGTCCTTGATGTTCAGTCCATGGGGAGTGAGTGTCCCTAGCCTAGAGATCAGAGATGATTCAAGGATTTACGGTGTATGGCATCTGAGTGGTTTTGGTGAACAGCAGAGACTGACATATGAAACACGTTATGTCCAGGGCTATTGAAATGTGTACCTACGGGGGGTGTCCTTATTCAGGTTGACAGCCTGGAGGTGTTCCCTGAATCTGTCATCCAGGGTACGGTAGGTCTCACCACAGTAGAGTTTGGAACAGAGGCTGCATGAAAGAATGTACACAAGGTTGGAAGATTGGCAAGTGAAGGGGGATCTGATGGTGAAACGTTTGCCTGATGGACCCCTGAAGGTGTTAGTGGTTGTATTTAAAAAGGGGCAGGACGCAGGTATGCCACTAGTGGGGGTTTGTCGAAGGTGGACTTGAGTTTTGGGGTCTTTCTGCAGGATCAGTGTTCCCAAAAACGTACTTATGTGCGTAAATGAAGCACAGAATTCCAACTTTGACGCACGAAATTATATGACCTGAGCGTCATTGTGACGCACACTTTTTTCGTTATCGAACATGCGTCTCAGTGACTCCTCAGACTGTTCGCGCTACAAGCACCATGAAGCGATTGCAGTAGTGCGAGCAGACGACACTAAGCTTAACACGAGTTATTTCCCTTCTCGCGCGCAGACACTCGGGCCTGCATCAGTGCAGGCCCAAGTGTCTGCGCGCGTCAGCACAGGCCACGCGAGGAAAGTCTGGCACTGATTTAAAAATGGCGCTTCTGCAATGGCTTTCGAAAGCGAAAACTCGGTCATCCACGACTACGGCCGACGAAATAATTGTTGAAGAGCCGAGATTTTCAGCTTCAGCACTTTCGGAGAGCAGTGATGTTGACAGTGTGTCAAAAAATACGGCAATCGAGGCTGACACAAGCTTGGCTGGCAGCACAGACAGAACAGGCCGGTCACAGTGCCGTTCAGAAGAAAGCAATCAAACGAAAGTTCAACTCCAGGTGGCTGGATGAGTTTGAGTGGTGCAGCCTGCAGTCAGGAATATTTTTTGGTGTTTTATTTGATTTGGGGTTTATATTTTTTTCTTTTCACATGTTGACCCTCAGAAATCTGAAAATGACCCTCAAAAATTTCAGTCAGAGGGTCATATTGACCCTCACAAATTTAGGTCCAGTGGGAACACTGAGGATGTCAAAGTTTTTCACAAGGATGTTTTTAACTGGGAGGTTGTGTGGGTGGTAGGTCAGAGTAAGGACTGGTCGGTCTGACTGATCTTTGTTCTGAGATGGGGTCATGGCCTGAGATCTGGGGGTGCGAAGGGCACGATTGGCGGCATCGATGATGACTGCTTCAGGGTCCTCGCCTTCTGAAGAAGGAACACATCCAGTTGACCTGCAGTTTGAAGTCATCGTCATTGCTGCACAGTCTTCTGAGGCGACAGAATTGAGAGTAAGGGATACTCTTCTTGGTAGACTGTGGGTGGCTGGATGTGAACTTGAGGTAAGAATGTGAATCAGTTTCTTTGTAGAATACTGATGTTTTCAGTTGATCTGTGCTGGTGATGGACACTTGAATGTCTAGAAAAGATACAGTTGTTTCAGAGATGGTGTAGGTGAATTTCAGGGCTGGGTGGAATGAAGACACAAAGTGTATGAAATATAGAAGTTCAGCCTTGGTGCTTGTGGTGATACCTATGATGTCGTCAATGACGCGTCTGAAGAATGGAGGGATGCGTCCAGGATATGAAGAGAGTATCTGCTCCTCCATGAAACCCACAAAGAGGCATGTGTAACTCGGCTCCATCTTGGTGCCCATAGCCACCCCTCGAGTTTGGACGAAGTGGCAATCACCAAAACAGAAACTGTTCAGTGTCAGGACCAACTCTGTCAGCCTTAGGATGGTTGTGATGTCTGTCAAAGGTGCTGTTCTTTATAAAGTGTTTTATGGTCTGCAGACCTTCATTGTGGGGATGCTCGTGTACAAAGAAGTGACATCCATGGTGAATAAGAAACGGTCAGATTCATCCGGTGGGAAATGGAATTGGTCAAGCAGTTGAAGGAGCGTGATTGGTGTCCTTGACAAAGGTTGGCAGTGAGGTAACAAGTGGTTGCAGGAGAGAGTCGATGAATTGTGAAATAAGAGTTGTCGGACAGGAACAGGCGGATACAATGGGACGTCAGGGTTGTTGGGCTTGTGAATTTTTGGAAGGGCATAGAATTTGGACTCCCGGGGTTCTCGAACCACAGCTCTTGAGGCTTCAGTTGGGAGATGGCCCAATGCAATAGCTTCATTGACAATTTTCCTTACAAGGGCGTTGTCCTCTTTTACTGTTGGTTTCTTCAATGGGGTGTAGAAAGTCGTGTCAGATAGCTGTTTTTTTACTTCCTTTTCATAGTAGTCCCTTTGCCACACCACTATCGCACCACCCTTATCGGCAGGTTTGATCACCACATCTGTTCTTTTTTTCAAATCTGTAATGCCTTCCACTCATCATTGGACAAGTTGGAGTGTTTCAGAGGTCGAAAGCTTAGTTGTTGGATTTCCTGTGTGCACTTGTCAATGTAATTATCTATCATACTTTGTATTTCAATACATTTCTTCGACTCGATGGTTGTATTAGCTGCCAGTGGTCCTGTAAAAATTGTTGATAGACTTTGAAGTAATCATAGTCAGGAATGTGATAAGAAAATCAGATAAAGATCAGATTTGTTTAATCTTGGATAGGGGAAGAAGCCAGGGCACTGATTTTGTATGAATGGGATTTTTGTTTTTGCTGAAATCTGGAAAAAAACATACAGTGGTGTGTGTTCATTTCGTCTACCAGCATGGTCTGTAAACAGTATTACCTCTCTTTTAGTAGAATCAGATAAAAATCAATGTTTCGGGTCTGGAGAAGACTTGCCTGTGTGTGTGACATTTTCTTCTTTCTTGTGTATGTCTATGACTTCCATGTCTCATAATTTTGTGAGAAAAATGACATCTTGTGCATATTTTGTGTATGCTAGTTTATTAGAGTACTTGTGTGTCTTTCCTTTGCAGTATCTGGCCCTTCCATGTGGTCTAATTCGTGGGGCATTATGCAGCCTGGGCATCAACTGCATTGTCACCGCAGAAGTTAGCGCTATGCCAGCATGTAAGTCAGTGGTGAATTGTGGATGGTGAACAGTAATTTTTGTGCATGTTTCTAAAATACTTTTATCTAACATATAACATTTTTTACTCAAGTGAGCAATTCTGGAACATTGCAGTAAAACTGTCACTGCGTTAGCAACTGAAATAAATGCAACTTGTGCATGCGGGTGGTTGAAAAAAAAAAAAATGAAGACTTTTTTCTTTTTTTATCTCTTTGCATGTAAAAGTTAAAAGTAAGTTAGTATGTAACTTTTGAGAATCGAGATGACTTTTTGTGAGATCACATGTAATCTATGGCTGTTCTCTGTGTGTGTGTGGTTTGTTTCTGTATTTGATCTTTTTATGTCTTTTCAGGCAAATTCCAGATCCAGATCCAGAGGCTTTGAACAGCATTATAGGAAACATCAAATGGGCCTGTGATTGAGCATATAAAGTGTGTTTGGGGGTGAAAATGGAGCACATTTTTTTTTATATGTACAGCTTAATGCAGCCATCACATTTTCTGTGAAAAACATTTGCAGTGTGTATGTAAGAGAGAGACACTTGGTTCTTTGTCCAGAGAGACTGGACAGAAAGTGTTACACTGGAAGTCAAGGTGTGTTTGGATGATTATTGCCCTTAAAGAGGGGATGTGGGGGAGGGGGTTCTTTTTTTTTTTAACATATATAAGCAAATCGCAATTTATATGTTAAACTTTGGATAGCAGATTTCAAATAGATCTTGTGGGGGAGGAGGGGGATAATAAACAAATAGAAATTGTCTTACCATTGACTTTCCTACAAGTTTTGACATGTTGAATTGTTGTATAATGGGAAAAGCTCAAAGTAGGATATCAAGTGTTACAGCATTGTTTGCTCTAATCAGTTCCATAGTCTTTTCAGGGTTGGATCTGTTGCAGTGGGAAGATAAGCATTATGCATCAGACAACAGTGGCCTGCAGGTTGAACAATAGATCAGTGGCTGTTGGAAAGGGAGGAAGGATGAGGTAGGACCCTCAGAGGATTT